>JAQPPZ010015300.1:0-23759 GCA_028583015.1 Wollemia nobilis
ACCTAGTTTTGTAGGTTTTGAACCTACAGATAACTATGGTGGCCTATGATAGCCTAAGGTAGCCTATAATGGCCTATGATGGCCTATGATGGCCTATGTAATCCTACAAATGTCTATGCAGATCTACAATTATATAGGAATGAGCATGTGTGAATTTTGGGTGTCTACAAATTATAATGTAAGATTCCATAAAATTTAGTATTGAATACCTAATCAAATTAGTTCACCTCCAAGTATGGCTTTCATTTATTATCTAAAGGCTTTTGATTCAGATATGACTACGATGGAAAAATATATAGGAGATAACTCACCATAAAATATGATCTAGGCACTCAAGCAAAGAGGAATATAATCCAAATAGGAAGGCTAGCTCCTAGGCCCTTGATGCCCTTATTTCTAATATTCAACAAACCTACCAATGTCTACCTACTATGAAACCTACTATTTTTTAGTCATATCCAACATAATCCACTCCAAATATAGATTTCCTCTCTACCCCAAATTAACCTTTTATTATATCATTGGCTACAGATATGGAAGAGCTAAGGAATAATATGAGGGTTATGTGCAAAAATATTATAGTGCTTAAAAAATAACAAAAACTTTCAAGGTTTTCATTCAAAAGTTTCTTGAACCCACCTTTCCAACTAGGTAGCCAAGGTTACCAACCTCCACCAAATGGTTATCAAAGGTACCCATCATAGAATTTTTATGATTCCAATCAATCATAAGCCCCAAAGCAAGAAATCATACCCATTTATTTATCCTCATAATATCCATCACATAACCTAATCAAGAATGTCATACCATCTCAGAACAACTATATTGAGGATATTTATGTTTGGAAATACTCCTATTTAAATCCTCATTGTTATAGTTATGGAGAATTTCAATAGGACACATGTCCTATAGATTAGACAACCTAATCCCAGTCCTCTCCACAAACTTTAGGGTAGGCTACTCAAAGCTCTATCTTAGATGTTGTTCTAAGTCCTAGTCTCAAACCACCAAAACAAGCACTAGTAACTTATGATGAAGGTGGGGTATACAATATTTTTGGTGAGACTAACACTCTGGTGGAAGGTAGACCATGATTATAATATAATATCCTCATCAAAATTCAAAAGGAAGACACCATGCAACAATATCAAAAGAGGTTTGAAGAGTCAATTAGAAATGAGGGAATGATGCTAAAATCTCTATATTTAGCATTACTAAATAGCCAAAGATGACTCCATAAAGATTCAACATGTATGATGCTTCATTGATCTCCAAATAGAAATATTCATTTAAGACCACCCAAATAATGATTATCCAAGAGGATTCAAATATTCAAAATTGGGCCTAGCTCAATATCGAAAAACACTTAGAATTAATAAGATCAAGCCTCTACCCTATGTCTCTATGCATGGAAGGAAGGACCATCCACAATTGCATAGTGAATTCTAGAGCTACCACAATAGTCATGCCTAAGGTTGTTTAAGGTAAAATGGGAATATAATAGACCCATAATAGTTTTGGTCTACTAAACTTTGAGCAGATCCCAATATGGACCATAGGAGTAGTGAAGGACATATCCATGGTATTTCACAAGTTTCTATATGTTTTAAAAATTCAAGAGGTGGTAGTAGTGGATCTTTTTCCACTATTTGGATTATGCTTATCAAGGAATTTCACAATGAAGCTTTGGAGTACCTATCCTTAGACTATGATCACATGACGATTCCTTATAAGGTAATGAGGGTATGGCTCTATGAAGAGAAGCTCATCCCCTATCACATAAAAAGGATTGAAGAGAAAACCATATATTTGGTCAAATATGATCTTAAATCTCTCCAAGTAATGATTGGAGAACATCTAAAATGCTTGGAGGGGTTTATAGAAGAGTTGTTAATGGAAAATAACTTTTCCATGCTTGATTTCAATGTAATAATCCAAATGGACCTAGGAACTAAGCACTTGCTAGATTTAACTAACCATTAACTTTTGGTTGCAACAAGTCATATGTTATAGACAACAAACAAACGGGAGCAATGCAATTTTGGATCTCTTTGGTTTGTATATTGTATATTCTAATGAATGGGTTCTATGTGGAATATTTGGCATGTAAATCTATGTCAAAACCATGTAGTTATATTGTAAATAAGCAATATTTAAATTAAATCCAATAAAAACTCAGTGTTGTATAGCTATTGGATAAAATAGGTATCAACATGTAAAAGGGGAAAGTAAGTCAAAGCACTCAAATGAAACAAATTTTTGGAAAGTGCACTAGGTGATTCACATGCATATTTGAAGGAGGTTTGCATGAATCAAGAGGTCCAAGAATCAACCAAACAACAAAGGAAGAGCATTCCTTAGATTACCATCAACCACTAATTAAGATATAACCAATGTAGTGAAACATGAAGTAAAATAGAAGATAAACATCCCTTTACTAATTCAACTATGTAGGGAGGATCATTTCCCATTGGATTGCAAGAGAAGGATTGATTATTGATATAAAATGGGTCAATTGTATAAAGGACTTCAATGGCATAGGTCAATAAAAGGGAAGCTTCCTTTGCTACATCTCATGCGTCCCCAAGAAAAATTGTCCTTCAAGTGATAAATCTACCTCCTATCCCTATAAGTCTCAAAATTTCTAGGATGTTGTGCCATTAATTTTGTGTCCAATAGATAATACTACTTTTTTTATTCTTTACCTCCTATAAGCAAAAGCCCCTTATGAGTTGCCAAACTGTAATGCAATTTTACTACACCAAAAAATCCATATTGAAGGAGGAATTTTGAGTAGAATTATTATCCAAAGTTGCATAAGATTATCGAACATGAAATTCCTTCTATTTATCAAGTAGTTGATGTTGAAAAAGTGCTAAGGACCAACAAGGGAAAGTCTACACCATAAGTTACAAGAAAATTCAAAACGCCCTACGACTGAAGGTGATGTTGACCATTTGGACGATATGGACAAAAGAATATATCCTTTATGATGGTATATAAGCTAAACCTTATAGTAAGTAGGAACATTGGATCCTTTTTTATTGTAGCTAAAAAGGCTTCACTATTGATGGGCTTTGTATACACTTAGTTACCATAAATCCATCCCTCAAATACATGGATGGATTTGAAAAAAAGAGTTATCCTCTTTTGGTAATTGATTTTTTAGTATATTATGTACCCCAATGTAGTTACAAAATAGCACCAACAAGATCCTAGGGAAAATAAAACCCAAAAATAATAGAGGAAGAAAAGAAGATAGATAAGGTGTTCAAGCAAGGATTCAGTGAGCATGTCTAAGTTTGCTAATCCAAATTAAGTTCACCCTAAAACTTCATAGAAAAAGAGTAAAATTGAGCAAATTGGCCAGAATTGAATGAAAGGACTACGTTAGGCACACTCGTAAAACGAAGAGGTTTGGTAGTCCTTGTATAGAGTTAACTTTGAAGCATTGAAAATTGAGCATGGATTAGGGTGACAATAAAAGTTTCATTCATTGGACCTAAAGATGATTTAGATAGTAAAAATTCAAATTCTGGTTAATTTTTAGGCCTAAAAAACTTGTTCAGAATCATAATTCTTCCAAGAATGTTAATATAGAAGCTTAAGAAATTCATTCATGGCTTAAATAGTTTTAAAATATGTAGTAAAATTTTCACTATATGTGAAATCCAAAGGTAGTTTTTTCCCAAACTAGAGTTTTGCAATAGAGCTAGTGCGAAGGAAATGCTACTTAAGCAATTGGATCCTCAAAAGGAGCCTCAAGTGAGGGGTCACTACTAAAGTCTATTAATCAGGCTTGTCATCTCAACGAACTAAAAGGGTGATGGCATCTCAAAAACCTTGTCAAACATGAGCTCTCAATCATAGGAAACCCAAGCAAGTATCAGTCAACATAGGCTACAATTGGATTTGATGAAAGGTCAAGAAGGGACAATGACCAAGTAACCATATGAGCATGGGAATGGGACCCACGTTGTCTTGGGATTAGCAATAAAATGTCTCTACCAATAAAAAGTTGATACCATCTGAGCTTGAGTTTCCATAAATAAAAGAGACCCATTAATGACACCTATGAAGGGTGTCGCTTTGCATACAAGACATTTATGGCAATTATACCTTAGATAAAATTTGAATCTAATCTAATAGGAATGACTACAACATAGTAGCTCAAGCTCCTCAACCAAAGAAAACTAGCATTCCCACTCAAAGTAATTAATGGAAAATTTTGAATTTTGAATTTTGAGTTAGGCTATATAAATAGGCCAATTTTGTATCTGAAATGAGAGGAAGAACAATATTTTTATGCCTAGTATATGGTCTTAGGTACATTTTTCTCTCATATCTTTCTTTGTACCAATCTAGACTAGAGCCTTGATTCAATGCACATATAGACCTTCAAGCCTCTTTCATTTTCTATATGATTATAAAACCACTTACAAAAATAAATATAAGAAACTATGACTACTAAATATTTTAGTCATGGTTTTTATATGTATCTTTGTGTGGAGGGTTGTGACTGGTATCTGTCTTATCCTTCATAATAGATTGAAATATGAACAATTATATTAATGTAAAATTATGTCCACTGTTTTGATGCACATGTCCACTAATCCCATTGGTATTGAAAAGAAAAATGTAATTCTTAGACACATCATCACCCGTAGTGTAGGTTACCTAGTTTTACTGCTTTTGTCTGTCATCCTTTTTCCTAAATCAAAACCTAATAAATTACGCTAGATTAAAAAGGAGTGTTAAAACATATCTAAACAAGGAGCGAAACTTGGTAAAATCCAATCCTCGAGGTTGTCCGTAGAGTCATATCCTACACTCCCCGACTGTACACTCACTCTCCACGTGGGGCTCGAGCACCGAATACACCTGTAAATCGTAACAGGTGATCATTGTGCCTAAAACATATGACCAAAATAGGTCACTAAATTATTTTGGCCACCAACAATTACCATTTTACTAAAACATATCAATAAATCATTATAATATTATTTTATTAATTAAATAAATTTAAACTTATTAATACAAAAAATTTATCCAATTAAATTAATGGTATTTAATTATTATTTTATTACTGTCAAGCCCTATCAGTTGACAAGAGAGCACATAAATCCAAGTCAAATGCTTCATCATCATACATTATATTTTCACCATAAGCAATGTAGAAGTATTTTCTCTAGTACACGTTGAATATGAAAATCTGCTGGCTTGAAACTCTCCACTTTTCTCTATTGATCGTTACGTGTTGACCGGATAGAATAAGTATTAATCGAATAAACAAGATTACTAGTGCTGTGCGCAAGTTTAGAGATCTTTTATTATATCGAGAATTCATAGATGAAATAATTACAACATTTGGCTGAGACGACCACCGCTATGAATCTCAATATAAATTAAAACAAACGCCTTCCTCCTACATCTATCTAAGTCTAGGAAACACACTTAAAGCATAAACTAAGTCTATCTAAGTTTATTTGTTGTTTAAAGTAGAAGCATAACTACTCAGATTAAAAAAAATAAAAAATAAAATAATTTGTTAAGATTATAGAAAAATTAGAAATTTAATTATATTAGTGAGAATAAAAAAATAAAAATAAACTAGTTTTAAAGTTTATAGAAAAATAAAAATTTAATTATTAATAATTTTTATTTATTTTTATTTTTTTAACATGGTGGAACTAGGCTGTACGGTTTTTATATTCTGAGTGGTGAGTCCACTCAGTCGCCGAAGCCGCCACACAGATCTTCGCACAGTCTGCCCCTATAACCATCATGGCAATTTTAAACATTTTACGCTACTGAAAGTATGAAGAAAGGGACAAGCGTTCAATTCGACAAGGCCTGAGATTTGAACCTTAGACCTACGCCTCTTAATTTTTAAAATTGATAACAATTTTATCAATTGTAAGTATAAATATATTTTTATTATCCGGGTGAGTGTGGTCTACACGCCACTTACATAATAGATGATGTGACCAGGGTTCAATCCCCATAGTAGATGTGTATAAGAAGTATTACTAAAAAAACAAAACTCTCCATTAAATCCAAACATGATCCACTCAGGTTATACCATAAAATCAAAGCAACGCAATATCCTCAACAATCATTGGTTTTCAGTTACTTTGGCATTCGTCTGGCCACTATTCTATCATCTTGATGTCTGCAAGTTAACATGTTAACATGTGAGAATTTGTTGCTTCTTCTTAATTTGATTCATTACTGCAATAAGACTAGTTTTCAAATTTCCATGTTTTTGGTCTTCAACACTGAAAACTGATTGTACAAAACAAATACATGGGTAAAGATTTTATCCATTAGATTCTAATGCCTGTACCCCCAAGTATAAGTAAAATCCATTGGAGCAAAGAATTATACTATTCATTTCAGATGAATTTGAGTATCAACTATGGGAAGGTTTCTGACATAACATTGGCTAATTTAGAGACCCAAAATAACAAATCTCCTAAATTTTTGAACAAACATGACAGGAAATACAACATTCACTTGATTCCAAACTTCTTTTGCAGCTTTTGAATTCCATAGCAAGTGTGAAAGAGACGTTGGCCTCTTACAAAACATGCATCCTTCGGGTGGATCCCACTCAGCCAACTTGAGCCTACATGTTAACTTTGGATGTAATATTCTAGCCAAAGAAAAGCAAAGAAAATATGCTGTTTACAATGCACTGTCATTTAGCATTCAATCTCATTGCTAAAGAAAAGCCATGAAAATATCCTCTTTACAATGAATGTACTAAGACGGTGGCCATTAGGATACCTCCAATCCTTAATGAAGCTAAACAAAAGTTGGTGGATAGTTTGATAAGAGGATCGTCTATGATCTACAAATAAATTTAATAAATGAACTAAATGAAAATTTGGTCTCAAAACTTTGTTTTTTAGGTTTTGGTGTAGTAGGTTGAGAGGGTAACATTTTTAAGTATTAGTTGTTCTCTCAAAGTATAGGGCTCCGTTTTTTTCTTGGAGTGGCTCCTTTTATTTAGTTATTTTATTTATTCATCCTTTTAAGGGTTGGTTTTGTTTTTGACCTCAGATCTCTACAATGTTGATTGTTTAATTATTTGAATAATGTTAATTCTAACTTCATTTTTATTATAACATTTTTTATTTTTTTATTAAAATCAGATCATGGCTTACAATTTTATCACACCATACCCTATAGTTAAGCTAACGATCTTTTAATTTTACATGCCGAGGATTTTAAAATTTCAATATCATTGGTATGTCATTCATATTGTTTATTATTCATTCCCTCCATCTCTTTTAAGATCATTGGGGTGATTTGTATATACTTTGATTATTTTATACTTTGTAAGGGAAAAAAATTTAATTGTTATTTAATTAAAAAATTAAAATATTTGTTTATGTAGAAGAGGAATTGGAGAGAAGTGGATAATTAAAATTCTTCAATTAAAATGGAGAGGCTCCAGATTCAAATCTCTCCTCTCACATGGCACATATGATGAATATGCTAAAGAGTTACAAATAAAAAAAATTAAAATAAGAGCTCTTTTTGTTTATAGCGTTGGAGGAAGAAGTTCAGTGGATTTAAGTTAATAGCTAAAGTTAGCGAATGTCAGTTGTATTTATGCTCTATGTTGAAGCTTAATCTGGAAAAAGTAATTCTTATATATGGAGTGGGACTGTAAATAAGAAAACGAAATTTTAAAGTTAAAAAGCTAAATAGAAAATTAAAAAGTATATAAGAGATTTTAAAAATAAAAAATAATATGGTGATTATTTTAAATATTCATATATTTTTATTGGATTTGTTTATTTATTTTTATTCAGCGAATCATTTTATTTGTGTATCATTTATAATTGAATTAAATTGTATAAAATAAAAAAATCAGCTTTAAATCTTTAATATATTGATAAATATATGGATATAACAAGTAGTAAAATTAAACTTTATAAAGTGAAAAGAGACAGCCATAAGTCCTTAATATATTGATATAATGAGTAATTTTACAGAAAGATAAGCCTACAGAAACAAATCTGTTACATTAATTATTGATTCATGTCAAAAATACACTTATACACCGATTTACTAAATAGTTTTTCCTATTTCACGAACCGACAAAATATGTGAATGAAATTATACATATGTAACATTTGATATAAAAAATATCTAATTATCAAAATACCAACAAAGAAATTATTTCAGGATATATTATATGCAGCCTGTCGACGCATCCGTGGGCATGGAAGATAGAGTCAAACCTGGCTTGTTCCGATTTCGACTAAGTTACCCTCGCATATGGGGCGTCGCTGATTGGAGTTCCATCGAATCCTGACGAAGACGATCATAACAATATTTGCGGGATTACAAAGTGTAAAAAAATCTAAAACATTTAAAATTTTCTTTAACCCACACGTCAAATAGCCATCAAACTTGTCACTTAATCATAAGACATATGAGAAATGGGATCGACGACAGGGAACATGTCCCACTGTACCTTTACTCCACTGTCACCCCCAACCTTTGGTCTTATCGTGTTGTCCCTCTCCCTTTTTGCATACACAAGTTTATCCTTCATTGATACATCACAGGGATCTACTCTGATCTGCTCTATTTGTCTTTTTTTCGATATCCCAACGTGGGTGCTCTGCATATGACCAATGGCCGGATCAGCTTTCACTAGGGACGCTTCAGTAGCAATGGAAGAAGCGGTGGCGAGGTTGAGGGGAAAGTTAAGCAAAGCTTTGGATCCGCGAATCTTGAAGGCGGCGGCGTCATATGCGAGTGCAGCGGCTTCGGCGGTTTCGAAGGTTCCCAGCCAAACGCGGGCGCCCTGCTTGGCGGGATCTCGTATTTCTGCTGCAAATTTCCCCCATCGCCGTTGTCTTACCCCTCTGAAGTGCCTCCTCCCTCTCTCTCGACTTCTGCTTTCATACAAACCAGGGGCCGCGTTTTGAACTGGGGCGTTATCTGTGCAAGAGCCGAGGTTCCTATTTAGATGTGGAGTGCAGATATCGTTGGATGGATCGTCAGTGTCACCTAACAGATGGTGTCGAATACTGTCGATATCCATTCTTAAACTTTCAGAGATCCGACATCTCCTTTGGCTTCTTTTTCTTATTGAACGCTAAGAGAGAGCTTAGGGGCAATGGAAAATGGACTATTGTAAGGGTAATGGAAAAGACTGGGCTGTCCTCACCAAAACTTAAATTCAATTTAAGGAGAAGAAGAGGTATTAAAGTGGAACGAAAGTGGAGAGGATAGTTCCTTATGTGCCCAGCTGTATATGTTTAAAAAAATCCTTTAATTTTGAAACAAGCTGTATGTTTAAACTAATTCACCGAATCTGTGAAACGTGATAAGAAGAAATTTCGTTATAAAGCCCATATACATTCTGCACGTGTCAAATAATCTCCCTCCGTCCCAGAAAGAAACAATAAGTAACACAGGAAAGGAATTATTTTTTAAATAAATTTTTACCACTTGCACGCCGCCCTGCAATAGTTCAAGTTTACACAAAACTAATTCACCGAATCTGTGAAACGTGATAAGAAGAAATTTCGTTATAAAGCCCATATACATTCTGCACGTGTCCAATAATCTCCCTCCGTCCCAGAAAGAAACAATAAGTAACACAGGAAAGGAAATATTTTTTAAATAAATTTTTACCACTTGCACGCCGCCCTGCAATAGTTCAAGTTTACTCAAAGAGGAAAAGGACTCCTCATATAATATATTTTAGGTACCCAAGATAGGTACTTAATAATTTAATATTGTATTGTATAATGGTATAAGTCATAAATTAATTATTAAGGAAGGCCACATGTCAAACTAAAAATAGGTAGGAGAATAATGTCATAGAATCATATATGTAACCATTGGGGACTATTGTCATAGTATTATGCACTTTGTAACTCATGGAAGGTGAAGCACCACATGGGTGATCTTGTAACTCATAGAAGGTGAACCATCACACCCTTGTATAAAGAGAGATGTACCCCCTAGTAAAGGGGATATAGATGAAGTATTCTTTGTAGAAGTCATGGCTCATGGAGCTAAATATCTTGTGGAGTGGCTTCCTTTCCTATAAAGAGCATTGTATGGTGTTACCCTACCATATCAATCTCTATTTTATTTTGTGAAATTTATTGTGCAATTTATTTGTAGATGCACATTGTATATTTCTACATATTGGTTAATGAATATTTTTAATGAGAAGATATGTTCATAACATTTAGTATCAAAGCATCGATTCTAGTAAAGTAGGGTTGTTTTTGCAGGGCTAGGGCATGTTTCTTCTAAAAAAACATCATATTTTATAGAGGCCATATTTTTTTATTTTAGCAGCCAATTTAAATAGATTTTTGTTCCAACATGTAGATATTTTTGAGTACTACAAAAACAACTACTCATTTGTTAAATTTTGATAATTATCAAGAAAGTTGTGGATTTTTGAAGTTGAGTTATTTGTGTTGTTTTTTGGCTACATGAGTTTTAATATATATATATATATATATATATATATATATATATATATATATATATATATATATAGTAGTCATTTTTAGAATATTTTGGTATCAACATGTGGATTATTGAGTACTATAAAAAAAATTACTCACTTGTGAAATTATGATAAGTATTGAGAGAGTTATAGTTGTTTGAAGTTGGGATGTTGAGGCTATTTTTTGGCTACATGAATTGTTTTTCAAAAATAAAAATTCATGATAAATTTTTTGATAGTCATTTTTAGAATAATTTTGCACCAGTAGGTTGTTTTGAATACTATAAAAATAATTGCTCACTTGTTAAATTTTAATAAGTATTGAGGGAGTTACAACTATTGCAAGTTGGGATTTTGGTGTTGTTTTTGGGCTACATAAAAAATTCATGCAAAAAGAAAAAATTTCATCTCTCAATCTAGGTATGTAAATTAGTTGACGTTTGATTTGTTTTGAAAAAAATTGCAAATTTCATTGTCTAAAGCAAAGAATAGAAAATATTTGAGAATTTTTAATTTTTGAGAATTTACGATTATTTAAAAACCTAGCTACTATATATATATATATATATATATATATATATATATATATATATATATATAAAATTATCGGTATTCACTAAAAGGGATGATAGTGATACTAGGGAATGGTTGATGAAGTGCAGATTTTTTTTTTTGAGCTAGGATGGAGTTGTAAGTTTTATGCATATTTGAAAGAGGAAGCTTATCTTTGGTTTTTAGACTTTGTGCATGCTCATAACTATATATACACAAGAGAATAATTTTAAGTTGCATTTTAAGCAAATGGGGATTCAAAAAAAGGATAATAATATGCAAACTAAGGAAACTACATTGTGTTTGTCAAGTTCAAACAATGTTCAGACATAATTGTTTGAATGTAAAAATTCTATTTTGCAAGTTCATGGTTGCATTCAAGATCAAAATATTATTGTTTTCATTAACCCTAGAATAAAATACTATTTTATCAATATGCCTTTGAGTAAGAGGTTGCAAATTCAACCAAACAAAATCAAAGACATACAACTTGAGGTTAAAAATATAATTTTTTTTTAAGATTTGAAGCTCACCATAGATAAATATGTTTTACATTCAAATTTTGCTATCAATATAAATGGTGTAGATATTGTTCTTAGTTATCCTTGGTGTGATTCCTTTGGTACTATTAACATTAATATGCAAAAGAAACTTATGAAGTTATGGTACTTCAAAAAGAAGGTAACATTTCAAGATATCTCTTATACTAAGGTGTAAGAATTCATGAAAAACCAAGAAGTTATGGTAGGGAAGCAACTTGCAAAACATCATGAAATAAATTCTAAGGAGGAGATAGTTGTAGAGATAAAGGAAGAAGCAAAATTTGAATCCCATGACAAATTCCAATATGGGAGCTTGAAAAAAGCACAAGATGTTGAAGAGTCTAAAAAGGTTGAACATCGAGCTAAGGTTTGATTATATCGCCATCCACACCACCATGAGAGGAAAAAATAATGTAGTCAAGACTTGAGGCAGAAGAAGAATGATGATGGATATACAAGAAAATTGAGAAGAAAAAAAATTGGATATTCTACCAGTAATAAATACATGCCGGTATGGATGAAAAAAGGTGAAATTTATGCTTCCCACACATGGCATTGGCATCAAAGAAGACCACCACCAATCATAGTTTCATTGATATGGATGGATGATCGAGATTGGTACCACTACTTAGCATGGCTTAGAAGATCATATTATTTAGCCTCTTATGTTTTAAGGATGAAACATTTTGTAAGAGGGATGGAATTTTAGGTACCAGGTACTTAATAATTTAATATTATATTGTATAATTCTATGAGCCATAAATTAACTATCGAGTAAGGAAGGCTACATGTCAAATTAGAAATATGTAGGAGAATAATGTTATAGAATCATATATGTAACCATTTGGGAATATTGTATTATTAATATGCACTTTGTAACTCATGGAAGGTGAACCATCACACTATTGTACAAAGAGAGATGTACCCCATAGTAAAGGGGATATAGATGAAGTATTCTTTGTAGAAGTATTGGCTCATGAAGCTAGAGATCTTGTGGAGTGGCTTCCTTCCAATAAGGAGCATTGTACAATGTTGCCCTACCTCAAGGGTATTATCAATCTCTATTTTATTGTGTGGAATTTATTGTGCAATTTATTTGTGGATGCATGTTGTATATTTCTACATATTGGTGAATGATTATTATTAATAAGAAGAGAGGTTCATAACAAAATAGAAGAGGTGGAAGAGGATATGAATGTGGAGGAGGCTATAGTGGAGGAAGTAAAGGACAGGAAACATTAATAAGAGAAAAATTCAATGTCACTATTGTAGGAAATATGGGTATTTGAAGGAAAAAATTCTAGAAGAGGTAAAAGGACATGCAAAAAAAATCAACAAATTTCATGAGTAGTGATGGAGAAGATTCTAAAACAACTATTTTTGTCTCAATTCATGTAGCTAAAAAATTAGTTAATGGTTTGTGGTTTATTTATTTTGGGTGGTCTAACCATATGACAAGTAATAAAGAATTATTTATTGAAATGGATGAATGGTAAAGAGCAATGTGACATTAGGGAATGATAAAACTATTGAAGTTGTTGGTAAAAGGACTTTATTCTTTAAACCAATCAAGGAGAGGTAAAAATAAATCATGATACATTCTATGTACTTGGTCTTAAACACAATTTTCCAAGTGTAGGGTAGTTTTTAGAAAAGTTATGAAGATTAAAATAAAAACAAGGCTTGCAAGAATTTTGAAAAAAATGGAATATTGGTGTATGAAATACCCATGAATAGCAATAGAATGTTTCCATTAAAAATGTAGCATGCAATTGTCAATATGTTGAAGGATTCAATTGGAAATAGTAATTCGCTATGGCATAATCATTATGGTCACTTGAGTTTCAAAGGATTGAAGCTTTTTCAGGTGAAACATATGGTGCGTGGACTACTAAAATTTTTATTAAAATTTAAAATACGTTTTGCATGTGCACTCGAAAAATAGAATAGGAAAAAATTTCCAATGGGAAGGTGATGAGAACCTCAAAAAAATTGCAACTAGTTCATGCAGATCCATGTAGACCTATGCAAACACCAAGCCTTGGTAATTATTTTTATTTACTCACACTCACATTTATAGATGACTATAGCTTAGATATTTGGATACTCTTTTTGAATAAGAAGAGTGAACAATTTAGATTTTTTGTGAAGTTTAATGTAATTATTGAAAAAGGTTCGAGGTGTAGACCAATTGGTTTTTCCAAACCTCGTAAGGGGGCAAAGGGTCAAGGTTCAAATCTTTGGCCTCGTCACACTGAATGCTTGTCCATTTCCTAGTGATTTTAGTGGCATAAAAGGTTTAAAATGATTGCGATATGGTGGTTGTAGGGGTGGACTATGCGAGTACTATATGACGACTTCTGAGGTAAACAATGTAGAATGCTATGGTAGCCATAAAATATGGATAGTGTACCTGGATCATTGTGGTGGCTATTGATTCCACCATGTAAACTCAAAAAAAATATGTAATGGTTGAAAAATGCCTAAGAGCTTAGACTTCCGGTCAAAGTGCTCCCTTGCAGAGGTGGAGACCATAGATCGGGTCACTTAGGCCTTGTAGAAAAAAAAGAGCTTTTTTGTGCCAGTGATGTCAACTACGTTAAAAATATTACCCAACATAACTAGAGGTTATAGTGGCAGTAAGGAGCAATATTCAAACCCACTATAAGATGATGAAAAAGTGTAAAGAGTTAATGATTCCTCTAGTACTCTAAAAAATAACATAATGGTTGAAAAATAAAATGGACATCCTATTAAAATGTTAAGAAGTGGCAGGGGAAGTGAATTTACCTCAAAATAATTTATGGTATATTGTGAAGAAAAAGAAATTAAAAGATGATTAACAATTGCTTTCACACCACAACAAAATGATGACTATAAATAAAAAAATCAAACTAAAGTATAAATGGAAAGGTCTATGTTGTATGCCAAGAATATGGGAAATGAATTTCAAGCAGAAGCAGTTGCCACCACTATATATATTTTGAATGGAATCCCAACTCATGGAGTATTGAATTGAACACCTAAAGAAACTTGGTCATGATGGAAGCCTAGTGTAGGCCATTTGAAGGTCTCTAGGTCCATTGCATATTTTCATGTTTTGGATAAACATAGAAAATTTTTGGATGCTAAAAACAAAAATTTTATTTCTTTGGGATATTCAAAAGAAACCAAAGCATGCAGGTTGTGGAATCCTACATTTCAAAAAATTAGTCTTTCTTGTGATATGATATTTGATGAAGGGGGGGTTTGAAAATAAGAGGAGCAACAAGAAAAACTAGCATTGATAGAAGAAGAGGTTTTTCATCCCAACAATATTTTAAGTGACAATTTGAGTGTAGCTTCTAATCCAAACCCTCTAAGAAGATATAAGAGTCTTAAAGAGATATGAGAGGATTAAAGAGGTAATTTCAAACCTATATTTTACATTACCTTCAGATACTAAAATTAAACCAACTCCTGAAGAAGAAGTAAAAGAAAAGGTTTGAACTGATGTCATGGAGGAGGAATTGAAGATGATTAATAAAATTGACACATAGAAGCTAGTAAAACTTCCCAAAGGAAAGGAAGCCATTGGGGTGAAATTGTTTATAAAACTAAGTAAAAAGTAGACAAAACAATTGAAAAGCATAAAACAAGATTGGTTGTAAAAGGTTATTCTCAACCAAGTATTGATTACTTTGAGACCTTTGCTCCTATTGTTATATTAGACACTATTAGAATTATTTTAGCACTAGCAGCACAATACAAATGGAAGTATTTCCAAATGGATGTCAAATCCACATTTTTAAATGGTGTTCTGGATGAAAAATTCTATGTTGAATGACACCCATGTTATAAGGTAAAAGAACAAGGGCACAAAGTTTACAAATTGAAGAAAGCATTCTATGGACTCAAAAAAGCACTAAGAGCATGGTATAGTAGGATAGATGCATATTTTCATATCCAGGGATTTACAAGATGTGTAAGTGAACCCACACTATATTTCAAATTTGGCAATGATGGTGAAATATTAATTGTATGATTATATGTTGATGACTTAATATATACAAGAAATAGCATAAGGTTGATGAATGATTTAAAATTGTAATGATAAATAAATTTGAGATGATAGATATGGGTATGATGCACTATTTTCTTGGGATTGAAGTGAGACAATTAGATGATGGTGTTTTTATCTCACAAAGGTAAATATGCTTCTAAATTACTTGAAAACTTTAGGATGCCAAAATGCAAATCTATGAATATTGTGAAAAGCTTATTAAGGATGATGAAAGTTGTAAGATGAATCCCATAGTTTATAGAAAGCTAGTAGGCAGTTTAACTTTCTAGCTACTAGGCCAAATCTAATGTATGTAGTAAGTGTGGTTTCTAGGTTTATGCAAGATTCAACTAAGGTACACTATAGGGCATAGACGAGAGTATTGATGTATGTACAAGGAATGAGAGATTTTTGAATTTGGTATAACAATTCTAATGATTTTTGTCTAGTTTGATACACATATAGTGATTGGGTAGGTTGTCCTTATGATTGTAAGAGTACTTCTAAAAATATTTTCAGCATGAGAATGCTATTTCCTAGTCATCCAAAAAGCAAAGAATTGTTTTTTTGTCTACAACAAAAACTGAATATATTGTCGTAACTTCAACAACATGTTAGGCTATTTGGTTGAAAAGAGTATTGAAAGAGTTGAAACATGATCAAAATTATCATATCACAATCTTTTGAATGCAATTGCTTTGTCCAAAAATCCAAACTTTCACAATCGTATGAAGCATATTGGTATAAGATATCATTTCATCTAGGAGCTTGTTGAAGAAAGACATGTAGCAATGAAGTTTTACCCATCCAAAGAGCAACTTGCATATATGTTCACCAAGATATTGCCAAAAGAAATCTTTGAGAGGCTTCAAACAAAACCTGATGTTATTCCCTTAAGCATTAAGGGAAAGAATGATGAGTAATTTTTTTTTTGTAATGCTTAAGGATAAAGATAAGCATACATGTGTTTGAAAGTGTATAAATAAAATAGAAAGTTAGAAAAAAAATAAATATAAATAAATAAAATATGCAATACACATGTATACTATGTTTTTTTCCTTTTCCATAAATTTATTTTTAAAAATTAAAATTATATAAATTAAAAAAAACATAAGTAAACTTCGAGTTTTTCTATCATTTTCTCTTCAATTTTATAACCATGTTTTAATTGAGATGTATTTTTTCCATCAAATGTTACTGTGTTTTTTTTGCTCTATTTTGGGTGCTTTGTTTTTGCCCTGTTTTCAACAGTGTTGTAAGGGCAAGCTAATGAAATTCACTGAATCTCTAAAACCTGATCCGGAAGAAATTTTGTTATAAGGCCCATATACATTCTGCACGTGTCGAATAGTCTCCCTCCGTCTAAGAAAGAAAAAATTACAACTTGCACGCAGCCCGGCATAATCATTTAGGTACCCACAAGACAGACAAGAGTCACGGGAAGAAATAAAAAGCCCCTTTGTCACCATAACCTGACGTGATAAATTTTCGTTCATTTATGCCCAGTGCTGTGTAGTGTTCAATTCTAGGTCAACGATCAGGATTTGACTCACCACCGTTCAATGTCCGGAGAGGGCAGTATGCAGTATGAGTTTTGACACTTCGTTAGAGGTGTAGTGTTCAATTCTAGATCAGGATTTGACTCACCACCGTTCAGTGTCAGGAGAGGGCAGTATGCAGTATTGCAGTATGAGTTTTGACTCTTCGTTAGAGGTTTATAGAATCCAGTTTTAAATTTTAAAGAATCCAGTTTTAAATTTTAAATTTCGATGTGTATATGACTCTTTAATTATAATTGATATAAAATGTTAAACCATAATTATAAAAGTTTGAAAGAGGCTAATCTGAAGTTAACCGATATGAAAATACAAATCAAATTAATATACATACTCATCCTCTGTACTCATTAAACTATAATTTTACCTAAGTTTACATACTTTTGGTGCTCTTATTAAAGAGAACAACTCCGAATGCCAATTGGAAACCATTTCCAATGCGTTCGATGAAATACATAAATAATATGGTATTCAATACTCTTCCAATTATCAACACATTATAATTTTCATAGATTTCACTTGTTCGTTACAAATTGTTTGTTAAACACCATATTAAAGGAGAAAAGCAGTTATCATTAATCCTCTAAATTAAATTAGGTATAATATATCTTACTATCCTTCATTTTAGTCAGTTATAGAAATTAAAGCATAATAAGGATGAGAAAAACTAACACTTAAATAATATTGAAGTATTTGAATGCCCATATAATAGTGAATTAAGCCCACATTTATTGTATCAAATGATTCATAAATCGAATGGTTTGTTATATGTGTTTGGTTTTTTTATTATGTTTTCAATTACAAATAAAAAAATAATGATATTATTGTTATTATCATAGTACAAAATATTAAGATGTTTATAAGAATAAGCCAACTATTCAAGAAACATACTTTTCAAACAAGATGTTTGTTAGCTTCGTTAATACAAAATCAATGTAATTTTGCTAAAGATAAAAATAAAATACACTATTTCATGATGCTCTAAAAATGCTAGGGTTGAGAGAAGATAAACACCACAAAGTATATGTCAAGACTCACTTTGACAGAACTCTTTACATGATGGACTATGTAATCTTGAATGATGATCTGATGCTTAATTTTGATGTATATGGGGACACTAGTCTAATGATATTTTGTAATAGTATATGGTAATTGAGATGTCTAGACAAGTGAGGTCATTTCATGTAACTGTTATAAATAATGTAAATGTTTGTTTGGTAGAAGATTCTAGCTTAGGTGATACTTTACATGTAAGCAAACTCTTGAGTGCCAGGTTAGAGTTATATGAAATGTATCATTAAAATACAAGGGGGTATAAAAAATGTAATATTTACATATTGAATGAAAGTATTAAAGTAGGTTTCCCCTTGAACAAACCCACAATTCTATGTTGTGATTTATGAGATTAATATATATCTATACATTTACATTTTATATTGTAATATTTTGTTCTTTCATGAGTTACTATTTTTTTACAATATTTATGTTAATATTTTTATTTTAATTAGAAAATTCCTAACATCTCTCTCTTTATGTATCTATATATAAAATTAAGAAATAAACATGATTTCCATGTAATTCCATATGGCTTGAATATTTTGACAAATATTATATATGTATATATGTATATATATTATACATAAAAAAATATATAGGGAAAGATAAAAAATTTCTAATTGTATGAGTATTTTAATTATTATTAATTCTAAAATCAAGCACAAAATATTTTGATAGGTCATCATGGTTCTATGTGTTTGGTACCAAATATCAATCAATTTTGATGCAGAGATAACATAGATAATTGATATACAAGGAAGACTATGGCATGTATATTTTTGTTTCTCTTAAAAACATTACTTGCTTATAAGATATTATATTTGATTTTAGAAATATCTTTAAAAATCAATATATAAAAAATTCTAACCATAATTAAAGTAAATAATTTCCATTATAAATACATATATCTATAAATCACCTTCCACATTGGTACCCATACAAGACCTCCAAATTTATGTTAATGGTCATCTCAACATGTACATTGATATAAATAGAAATATATAAACGTAACTACAATAGAAATAAAAATAATACATTTGAATTTGCAATCCTACTACAATGCTAAGGGATTTAGCCTCTCTTTGAGAGGTCCAATGTTGAAAATCCACTCAATATGAGAGGACTGGGACACCTCATAAAAACCTATGTAAACTTGCTAAAAAAATAATACATTTAAAATTTACATATCAATACCTACTTATTTCAACACACCTAAAATATTAAGCTTTTAGTGAATTGGTTGAACCTTACTACTTTAAAACATTGGTAATCATAGTGGGGCAGATTTGATATTGATACTATAACCTCTTGATTGTGGCTAATTCTTGACTCTCCCTAGAGGGGCCTACCCTTATTAAACTATGGCTTGTATTCAAAGGTGTGACTTTGATGAAGCTGCAAGGAAGTGGAGATATGTTTGTGACAAATCTTGGAGAAGAATATCACTAGTTTAGTATATGGGAGGCTATGAACTAGGTCATGGATGATCAATCTCCATCAAGAGATAAATTCTATATTGGGCTCATTTTCGACCTATCATAAGGCATAGACATCCAAAAACTTACTTTTCTTATTGATGTTAATGGAGAAATATTCCAAGAATGAATTAGCCAGCTTCTATAAGGTGAACAAGCTATGGTGTTGGAGCATATTGTACCAGTCAAGGGCTTGTGCCCCAAGCGAGAGGGAAAAGGTACATAATATGAGGGGGTTGCTATTATGAAGCTGCTAGCAAGATAAGCTATAATTGTTGACATGTTCATGATTATCCTATTTACCTTTATATTTATCAACCTTTGGGATCTCAAAGTGATAAGAGTAAGGAGGAATAGCAACTGAAGGCTGTATTGGCTCATTGTAGAGTTCATCATAGGTAGGTTTTTATGGTCCATAACTAGTCATATGAAGGTTTAGCATCTTAACTTCATCCTATAATATTTGAAGTTCAAGTGCTAAGGGTATAGAATATTGTGCGGGGGTAGGTGGATCCTGAGAATATGGTGGATACTGGAGTTGTTGTTCCCTCTAGTGTGGGGAAGGGACATATTGCAATGGTGACTGTAGATGAGGTTTTTGGATGGTAAATTTGATGGGACACTCTACTATAGAGTGGGTATCTATTGGGGGTAGTAATATTTTGGTTGCATAGTTTGTGGTTACTAAACTGATATCTACTAGAAAGGGGCATTTTGTAATGGTTGTACTGTAGGAGACAACAACGAAGAAGGAGGTATCACAAAAAATATAGTAGCAGGCTACAATGGGGTTAGTGGCATCTAGATGAATGGCACCAATGGTGGGTGAGATGAGGTATCAAAATATGTACCTAAATTTAGCTAGAAGTGTGATGATTGGAGAAGCTAGGTGGCATAGGATAGCCTAGAGGATTACTAGGATAAGACATAGGTCATGGGTCATAGGTAAGAAATAAACTAGGAGATGGAGCTCAAAATTGAGGCGGCGGAGGGATTCAAAATATGGGAGCAAATGAATATGGAATTGGAATAGAGAGTGGTACACCATATACTCCAAGAGTGTGGAATGTAGGTGGAGGAAATGATGAAGAAGGAAGATGGTCTTCCATGGTGGGAGGTTGAGGAGGTTGTGTGGTGAAAATTTTCTCATTGAATAAGAGGAACAGGTTCTATTGATGTAACTGATATGAGAATTATTTGGAGTGAGGAAGTGGTTGTGATCTAGCATAAAAATATGCAAATAAGGATTGTTGAGAATATGGTGGTTGTAGCACTTGAGAAGCATCCTGATATGATGATGTGAGGGGTGCATACTATGGCTGTAAAGGAGGATACAATGGAGGTATTTGTGAGGGGGATGCTTGCATGCTCAAAGGGGAAGATGAGGTATCTAAGATCATCCCTATGGTAGAGGTAAATGAGGTGATCTCAAAATGAGTATGATTGAGCAAGTAAGAGTCATTATCGAATAGTGATTGATATAGAATCTAGAAGAAAGGATGCATGAAGGTGGGTGAAGTAGGGGGGGTCTCGTCATTAATAGTAAATAAAGGATTTGAATATCCTGAATTGGTGTAGATTATGTGATCACAAAATATGGAAGGTCGATTAGATGAAGGTAAATAGGAAATATGTGGGTAATATTTGCTAGATAAAGTGAGGGTCTCATCATGAGACATAGTGTGTATGGGAGATAAATATGAATCTATGGGAAGATCTATTATGAGTATAACAACTTCCTCTACAAAGAGAGGGGGAGAAGTAGACTGAATGGAAGTGATGAAAGAAGCCTCCTCCTTGACACGCGCTTTCTCTCATGCTTGACTACATGTGATAGTAGGCATGGTGTCGTATTTTATGAATTGGTGCATAGAACTATACAAAAATGGAAATCTAAGGTTCTAGGTGTGATATGTATGAGGCGTTTAGGTAACCTTGTGATATTTGGAGAATTTTTGTGCTTGGAAGTAGGATTGGCAGGTCACTATGCAAAATAGGACATGATTTTTAGGTTGACCTACGAATCGGACTCAAACTGTAACTTAGACAAAAAATCAAAAGTTACAGGTTGTAGATAGCCAATAGTTGTGCTACTAATCAATGAATGTGCTGAAACTAGTTTTGTAAGCATGCAAACAATGTGTATCTGGAAGCATTTCTAAATGTAGAAAATAAAATGTTTGTTTGTTTTATGTGTTTTGAAATTGAAATGTATATCCAAGAAAATATCATGGGAAGTGGGTGAAATTCTATAAATAATGGGAATATCATTGACACAGAACCTCTTGCAACACCAAAGGATGCACAAAATAGAACAGTGTCTCAACATGCAAGTGGCGACCTATATGGAAGGTGCAGTAAAATGATATCCAAATGGAGAAACTCAAAATGTGCTAATGAGTCCAATATCCCCTCATGAGAAGAGGTGATATTGTCTACGAAATGATACTAGCCCAACTAGGTGTTTGCTTCACTCTCAGGTGATCTTCGTCAATAATTATAGTTATCATGTTCACTAACTATGTTGGCCTTATGAATGAAGGTGTCAAATCCAGTCCTACTTCGAAGGTCCCTTTCAGTGAAAAATTCTAGAAAACTAGTCTCAAGAGTAGGGGATTTTCTATTGATGAAGTCCAAAAAACTACTCCTAGGGACTACTAAGATGTCTAGGGGGTAAGCTAGTGGAAGGAGATGAATGCCAACGTCACCAGTATTGAGTGATGGATTGGGGATGAATTCTAATATCACCACTGTGTATACAATTTGGCTGTGTGAAGGTGTGTTTGTTACCACTATGGTGAAATAAAAACAATTAACTAAATGCCTTTTCAAAAATGAAACTATCCCTAGATGCATTTTAGAAGTAAAACTAGGTGCTAAGTGCCTTTTGGAATGAAACTAAGCCTAGATGCCTTTGTAAAAAAAAGGGAATGTAATATAGAAAGCATGGAAAAAAGCAAACCAAAGTGTGTGTGAAAAAGTAATATGATAATTTACCTAAGGGTGTTAGAAAGAGATTGAAAACATAATTTGAATGCTTGAAAGAGATTGAAATTTATTTGTGCAAAAAGAGATAAATGCTATACTGAAATATGTAAAAAGAAAAATGAAGTCCTAATCTAGAAGCATGGAAGAGATTGAAATTGATTTGTGCAAAAAGAGATATAAATGCTATGCAAAAAAAATGTGAAAAGGAAAATGAAATCCTAATCTAGAAGCATGAAAGAGATTGAAATTGATTTGTGCAAAAAAATATATAAATGCTCATCAAGTAATTTGGAAAGGAATTGAAATGATTAACCTAAATGCAATTTTAGAAATAGATTTGTAAAAAGGAATGCAAGTGACATAAAAGAGATTACAAAGCTAATTTTAGAATGCAATTTGGAAAAGAAATTTGAAGTGATTTTGAAATGAAATTGTGAAATGTTGTGAAAGATATTTTAAATCTAATTCTAAATGCATGTTGTGAAAGAAATTTGAAATGCTTTTGAAATGAAATTGGAAATTGAAATGAAAGAGATTGTAAATCTAATCCTAAATGCAAGTGTGAAAGGAATTTGAAATGCTTTTGAAATGAAATTGGAAATTGAAATGAAAGAGATTGTAAATCTAATCCTAAATGCAAGTTGTGAAAGAAATTTGAAATGTTTTTGAAATGAAATTGGAAATTGAAATGAGAGATTGTAAATCTAATACTAAATGTAAGTTGTGAAAGAAATTTGAAATGCTTGTTGAAAGGATAAAATGAAAAAAAATTATCTACACACAAATTTGGAAAGGAATTTGAAAGATCTATTTAGTATGAGAAAATATGATTAGAAAGGAATGATTTGCAAAAGTTGAAAAGAGATGAAAACCTATATTAATGACTTGAATAAAAAGGAATGCAAATTTGATTCAAATGAGAGAAAAGAGATCTGAAAAAAATCAAACTAACTTATGCTGCAATAATGTGATAATCCTAATTAATTTAAGTGTAGGAAAGGGGTTAGGTTGCCTTAGGGAGGTAATAGGTGGTCTCCTAGAATATAGGAA
>JAQPPZ010015301.1:0-266136 GCA_028583015.1 Wollemia nobilis
ATATATATCTTATTTGACAACTACCCTGGTGTATTATTAGGAGCATAGATGTTTAATGTTGCTATTTTATAAGGATTTTTATAATTTTAGAATTTCATATTTTTTTTATATTTTGAAGTCAAATCGATTTTTAGGCTTTGCATTTGCATTCACAGACAATAAATGAACTTCCCTTTATGAAAATTACAATTTCATTAAAGGGGGGTAGTTCATACGACATTCCATTAGCCATCATTTTGAATTTTGGGAGCAAAATTTCCTGGGGTCATAACTCCTCGCTCGTTGCTCGGATTGACTATTAGTGCATATTTTCGGAAAGCTCTCAAAAAGAGCTACAACAACATAGGGCGACATCATACTGAATGTAGTGTTTTTTAATATTTTCTGATTTCTAGTCCATTTTCTAGAATTGTTTTTTTATTTTCCTAACCCTTCCTTTTGCAGATTTTTTTAAACTTCGGTGACTAGAATAAAAATAAAAAATAAATTAAATTTTCATAAATAAATGCATGGGCGTGAAGAATGAGCTTCAATATTTCATCCAAAATAATTTTGATCTCATTCTGAAGTTATTTCGAATTTATAAAAATTATTTAAAGTTACCATTTTATAAGGATTTTTATAATTTCGAAATTTCACATTTTTTTTCATATTTTGAAGGTAAATCAATTTTCAGGCTTTGCATTTGCATTCACAAGCAATAAATGAACTTCCCTTAATGAAAATTACAATTTCATTAAAGGGGAGAAGTTCATATTGCATTTCATTGGCAATCATTTTGAAATTTTGAGGGCAAAACTTCCTAGGGTCATAACTCCTCGCTCCTTGCTCGGATTGACTATTAGTGCATATTTTCGAAAAGTGTTTAAAACGAGCTACAACAATATATGGGGGAATCATACTATTATGTGTGTTTTAATATTTTTGGCTTTCCCTCCCTTTTTTTTTTTTTTTTTCTTCTTCCTTTTTTTAAATTTTTTTTGGTAAATAAAAGTCTTCATTAATTACCGGGTTTTGTAGGTTAACCCAAAACCTATTACAATATCCAGCCTTCTACTGAGATTGTAGATCCTAGTCATCCTTGAAACTTTCTTACCAGAACTTGTGTTGAATCCCCTACAACACCTTACTAACAAGGCACACCCATACCTAAACATAACTGTAAACATTACTTACATTGACAAGAAATTGAAGTTTGGAACTTTGCACTTGTGAAACTTGTTGCTTGCCCATTTCCTATTCTCTGTCGGAATCCTCCAAGGCTTACACCCTGTTACCTTCATTTCCAATTTGGTATGATTTAGAGGGAAACCCCATAGTTATTACCAGCTCCATGGGGAAAGAACACCCATTCATATTTCTCCTTAACGGGTAGGTTTCTTTTCATGACTAATAATGTTTTCCACTTCACGTGGCACACCTTGTGTCCATGTCACCAAACTACCAACATCAACACCTATGTTGGCTAATTTGTCAGCTGACCTGTTGGCCTCATGGTACATGTGACGAGCCCTCCTGTTCTGTCTTGCCATAAAAATAATCCTCACTTCATGGATGACTCCCTCGATTCTCCATGGAGGTTTTTTGCCATTGGTTAACAAGTTGATGATGTTCATCGAATCACCTTCAATCATCAAGTTACCTTGAGTTGCTTGGGCTACTTGCAACCCTCTCCAAAGGGCTCTAGCTTCTGCTTCGTTATTAGTTCTGATTCCCAATGGTTCAGCGAAGGCCTTGACCAGATTTCCTTGATGATCCCTGATTATTCCTCCATCTCTAGCTCTTCCCGGGTTCTCCTTGGCTGCACCATCAAAATTTAGTTTAAACCAACCCTGGGGGGTGGCTCCCAAGAAATCCCATTTCTGGGATTGGGCAAAGGAATGGAAGGTTTGTCCTCAATACCTAAGGCCCAAGCTAATTGTTTTTCTTGGGGAGGAATTGAGTGGTTCTCATCCACTAAGGTGCTAAGGTTTTCTTTCGTAAAGACAATAATCCTGTTGAGGATGGTTTTTGGGTTGTGAATGGTATCCTTAAAGGCTCTATGGTTCCTTTCTAGCCAAATCTGCCATAGAAAATGATGCCAACAAATTTTCCATAGGTACTTAAGTTTTAGGCTAACAAAGGGTTGAGGCCATTGATGGAACACTTCGGATATAAGAGCAGGCTTAACCCACGAGATCCTAAAGGCTTGGAAAAGTTCATCCAGGATGGACTCCGCTACCGGACACTCCAGAAACAAGTGTTGGGTTGTCTCCCATCCTGCCCTGCACATGTAGCAACGGTTAGCAATAACCATACCTTTGGATAACATATTGTCCATAGTGAGGATTTTTCCTTGAATCACCAACCATGAAAAAAAGGATATTTTAGGAATTAAGCCTTTGATCCAAACCAAACTCGATTGAAATTGTTGACCTTCCACATTGAGAAGCAAATTATAGGCAGACTTAACTGTGAAGTCACCACTTTTAGTCTCAGCCCAAACAATGTGATCTTCATCCTCTCCAGAGGGAATAATTTGCTGAGTTAAAATGTTATAAAGCTCTTCAGACTCCGCTTCAAAACCCTGTACTCGATGTGTTTCCACCTGTTGATATTTATATCCTGCCACATATAATTTGCAACCTTCTTCCCAATATGCTGCTCCATATGCTCTTGAATCCTAGCCAAACGAGGATTCTGGGATAACTCCTCACCTCTCACCCACCGATCCTTCCAAAAGTCTATTGTTTGCCCATTTCCTAGAATCCATCTAAGACCTTTCTTGACAAGATCCCTGCTCGTGAGGATTGCCTTCCAAAAAGTAGACCCCCTGCTAGCTAAGTTGTCATTAAGGAAGTTCACACCTTGGAGGTATTTCCTCCTAACTATGGCAGTCCATTCATTATCGACCTTAGTCAATAACCGCCATGCTTGTTTGGCTAACAGAGCTGTATTGAGATGAGCAACTCTCCTCAATCCTAACCCCCCATCAACTTTAGGTTTGCAAACCTTGTTCCAACCTACTAAATGGATCCTTTTCTTATCCTCAGTCCCTGACCAGAGAAATTTTTTTTGAAGCTGCTCAATTTTGTGATACACCTTGCTGGGAGCTCTGAACACTGATAGGAAGTAAATGGGTATACTTTGAAGTGAAGCCATAGTTAAAACTGCTTTGCTTGCTTGAGATAACAGATGTCCTTTCCAACCTGCTAGCTTTTTTTGGATCCTCTCCAAAACTATGTTCCACATTGATCCTTCAGGTTTCCCCGTAAATAGGGGAAGACCTAAATAGGAGGTGGGAAGGGATGCAATCTGACATTCCATGATCCTTGCTATGCTATTTTGCCTAGGAATGGGGGTATTGATGAAATAAAGTTTGCTCTTATCAAAATTCACTTTCTGTCCAACCACTTCTTCATACATTATGAGAATATTTTTAATCCTTCTTGCCTCAACCACAGAAGCCAAAGTCAGTAGCAATGTATCATCAACAAATTGCTGATGTGTCACCGAGGTAGTTAGCGACGTGGCCTTGATACCAGATATGAGTCCAACTACCGCTACTGCCTTAATGGTTCTTCCCAAGGCCTCAGCTACGATGATGAACAACATAGGACTTATGGGATCTCCTTGTCTTAGACCACATTTGCTTTGAAAAAAACCTATAGTAGACCCATTAACCAAAACTGAAAAACAAGGCTTAGAAATACACTCTCTTATTAACTTGACCCATTTCATGTTGAAGCCAAATTTTAATAAAACTGCCTCTAGGAATTCCCAATTTATCCTGTCATAAGCTTTGTTCATGTCTAACTTTAAATCCATGACTACTTTTTTGGTCTGAGCGGCTGTATGAAGAGCCTCATGAACAGTAATAACTCCATCTAAGATTGATCTTCCTTGTACAGAACTTCCTTGACTTGGATCAATGATAACCGATAGAACTTTCTTCAAACGGTTGGCTAAAACTTTGGACAGAATTTTATAGGATATATTACACAGGCTAACCGGCCTAAAGTCAGCCATAGTCTTGGGGTTGGGGCCTTTAGGGATCAAAGCAATGAAAGTTGAATTGAAACCCCTTGGAATATGATTTGAACTTTGGAACTCCTTGATTGCAGCAATAACTTCTGCTCCAACAATATCCCAACAAACTTGGAAAAACCGCGATGAAAACCCATCCGGCCCAGGAGCTTTGTCAGGATCCATGTTAAACAAAGCCTCCTTGATCTCTTCGTCTGAAAAAGCTATTGTAAGAGACTCGTTAATCATTTCATCAATGAGTTGTGGAATGAATTGAAGGAGAGAGTCCTTTGCTTGGGCATTACAGGCCCGTTCTTCACCCAATAATGAACTAAAAAAATTAACAGCCTCATCCCTGATCTCCTGAATGTTTTGAGTTGAGGATCCATCCACCTTAGTTAAATTTCTAATATTATTGTTGCTTCTATTGCTCAATGTGGTAACATGGAAAAAATTTGAATTAGAGTCCCCTTCCTTTAGCCATAATGCCCTTGATTTCTACCTCCAATACATCTCCTCACAAGCTAAAATATTATAAAACTCACAAAGGGTTTCCTTCTCTTCAGTCCTTGTCACCTCATCATAGGTTCCATTTTGGATTTTGCTTTCTATTATTCTCAGTTTTTTCCCCACTGCTCTCTTATTCTCAAAAATATTTCCAAAGACTTCTTTATTCCATATTCTAAGGTTGTTTTTCACCATCTTAAGTTTTTGAGATAGTTTGAAGGAAGCACTTCCCTGGATAGGTTGCTGCCACCATTCCTCTATTCGTTTCTTGAAGTCCGGATGTTTAACCCACATTGATAGAAATCTGAATGGCTTTTTAAAGGAGTTAGCCTGAAATGCCTCCCATAGAATAAGATTATGGTCTGAAGTGCATTTAGGAAGGGCTTGTAACGTTGAATCACCAAACATTGTTGTAGCTTCCTTGGATAAAAAAACCTGTCCAACCTTTCTTGAATCAACTGACTTCCTATCCTCTTGTTACTCCATGTAAATTTGGCTCCTTTTAGTCTTACATCCATCAATTCATTTGTGTTAATGAATTCATTGAAGTCCTCCATGCTCCTTGAGGGTAACCTAGATCCTCCCTTCTTATCAGATGGGTAAAGGGGGGTATTGAAATCTCCCCCAATCACCCAAGGAATGTCTTTAAAATCTTGGCTCAAATGCCCCAAAAAACTCCCACAGTTCAGACCGCCCTTGGACAGAGGTGGGGGCATAAACATTTGACATAATCCAATTCTTATTAGTATCAAAATCATGAAATAATACGCTTAAGACTCTTTCATTTGCCTGAATAATACTTCCTTCTATTTTAATAGGATCCCATAAGATCATGAGGCCCCCTAGATGCTCCTCTCGCCTGTTGAAAGGCCACTTCCCCTTGCTTCCAAATCCTTCTAGCTATAAGTGCTGATTGTGCCGCATCTGTTTTGGTTTCTTGAAGAAAAATGATAGTAGGATTCCAATCCTTCCTTATAGACTTCACCATACTTTGTTTTGGTGGGTCGTTTAGGCCTCTCACATTCCATGAGAGAACCTTCATTTAGACTGTTTGATATTTTTTCCTCGCCCCCTTCCCTGAGCCAAAGGGGGTTTGTCAATTTTGCTATTATCCTGGCCAGGAATAGCTTGCTGTAACAATGTTCTTTGCTTTCCGTTTGCAATTTCTTCATTGATTCTCATTCTATAGTGCTCTGTTGTAGATATTCTCCCTTTCTTTCTTTCACTTCCATAATCTATCGGAGGCTTGGTGGTGCTTCTAGTCTATTTTGGACTAAAATGAGGGGGCATATACTGTGATAGTCTAGGGCTTGAACCTTCTTCCTCATTTTGGGGGTTTTCAATTCCCTCTTCATCCTCAGCCTTGTTTTGGTTCACCTCTCCTATCTGGTTCCTAAACAGGGGGCTTTCCTTCAAGGAACCTTTTACCGTTGGGCTCGTCTGATAAGGGATAATTTGCTCCACTACCGGATTAGGAGCTACATTCCTGCCTCTTGTTTCCACAACTTCGACTCTTGACTCTATTTTTTCCATGTTTAAACTGAAATGACCTGGCAATTTTTCTTCATTTTGAGCATAGCTTTTGGGGCTTTTTGTCATAACTGTGGATGGTCCCGATTTGGATGGGGAGTCTAGGGTTTCAGGAAACTTGACACTGATGGTATCATCCTTACTATTTTCTTTTTCAACTTCTAGATTTGCTAGGATATCAAACATGTTCAAGTTGGGATCTTTATTACATACCTTATGATTTTTGCCTCCCTCATTATGTTGCTTTCCTTTCTCCTGGATTTTTGCCAGTTCTGTGTTGGCTTGGTCATCCTAGTTATTCTTAACTTGTCTGTATCCTTCCAAGTTAAGACGTGGTCCTTGAAACTTTGGGATCCCTCTCCCATTAGCTTTCCCCAGAAAACCTTCGCTCGTGGCTTCCTTGTTTGTAGTTATTGTCAGACATTGGGCTTGAAGGTGGCCCTGGGTTTTGCACATGCTACAAAATGTCGGCTTGTTCTCATACTCCATAGGCTGAATCCTTAGAAACTCTCCATATGCTAGTTCCACCTGAGAAGGTAGATCAGAATCCAAGTTTGCATTTACATAGATCCTGGCATGCGTCAGTCTAGTCCTTGCTCGGGTTGAATGGTCTATTGCCATGAGCTCTCCTATCGTCTTTGCTATGCCACTAAGCCAGTACTCATTAACAAACTGGGTTGGGAGGTTTGGTAAGCGGACCCAAATGGGTGCTATATTAATGTTCTGCTTCTCAGGGTTGAAATCCTCCCCCCACTTCCTCAGAAAGAGGCTACGCCTTCCTAGAAACTAGGGTCCTCCTGTCAAGATGCGCTCTACATCATATTTGTTGTTGAGTCTTATCATAAAAAAACCTCTTGACATGGCTACAATTTCTAAGCTTCCTAAAGTTTTCCACTTTGTCGTGGCCCATGAGCGAATAGTCTCAATGTCCGGCCTTCCTCCCAAAAACTTGCCAACTAAGGATGATGCCTCCATATCCAAGAATCTTTCCATAATCTCCACTGGCACAGCTTAACTTCGTTATTGTTTGGTATTAGGGGCTGTAGTTCACTGACTGGCTCCTTCATTTTCCCTTTCAGCATTTCCAACTCCCTTATTGCCAGCTCCCGAACCCTAGTGGGACCCTTTGTCTGAGGGTTTATCTGGAGGATTTTTACCTTTAGCCTTTTCGAACTGAGCTGACAGAGAATCCTTTTCCTTTCCAGCTACAACATTCTGCCTTGCCTCTGGATCTTCTCCTTCCGTTGGTTCAAAATTCCTTCCTGTCATTTTTGCTCCTCCTCCACTTCCTCTGCTTCCTCCACTGCTCCTCATCTCTTATTATGGGGGAATCATATTTTCTGTAGTGTGTTTTAACACTTTCAGCTTTCTAGTCCATTTTATGAATTTTGCATTTTTTTTTTAATTTCGGTGACAAAAATAAAAATATATAAAATTAAAATTTCATAAATAAATGCATGGGTGTGAAGAATGAGCTTCAATATTTCATCCGAAATAATTTTGATCTCATTATGAAGTCATTTCAAATTTATAAAAATTATTTAAAGTTGCTATTTTATAAGGATTTTTATAATTTCGGAATTTCACATTTTTTTCATATTTTGAAGGTAAATCGATTTTCAGGCTTTGCATTTGCATTCACAGACAATAAATGAACTTCCATTTATGAAAATTACAATTTCATTAAAGGGGGTAGTTCATACGGCATTCCATTGGCCATCATTTTGAATTTTGGGGGTAAAACTTCCCGGGGTCATAACTCCTCGCTCATTGCTCGGATTGACTATTAGTGCATATTTTTGGAAAGCTCTCGAAAAGAGCTACAACAACGTAGGGGGGCATCATACTATCTGTAGTGTGTTTTAACATTTTCGTCTTTCTAGTCCATTTTCTAGAATTTTATTTTTATTTTTCTAACCCTTTCTTTTGCAGAATTTTTTTAAACTTTGGTGACTAAAATAAAATTAAAAAAATTAAAATTTCATAAATAAATGCATGGGTGTGAAGAATGAGCTTCAATATTTCATCCGAAATAATTTTGATCTCATTTTGAAGTCATTTCGAATTTATAAAAATTATTTAAAGTTGTTATTTTATAAGGATTTTTATAATTTTAGAATTTTACATTTTTTTCATATTTTGAAGGCAAATCAGTTTTTAGGCTTTGCATTTGCATTCACAGATAATAAATGAACTTATCTTTATGAAAATTACAATTTCATTAAAGGGGGTAGTTCATACGGCATTCCATTGGCCATCATTTTGAATTTTGGGGGTAAAACTTCCCAGGGTCATAACTCCTCACTTGTTGCTCGGATTGACTATTAGTGCATATTTTTGGAAAGCTCTCGAAAAGAGCTACAACAATGTAGGGCGACATCATACTGACTATAGTGTGTTTTAACATTTTTCTCTTTTTGGTCCATTTTCCATAATTTTATTTTTATTTTTCTAACCCTTCCTTTTGCATATTTTTTTTAAACTTCGGCGACTAGAAATAAATATTAAAAAAAATTAAAATTTCATAAATAAATGCATGGGTGTGAAGAATGAGATTCAATATTTCATCCGAAATAATTTTGATCTCATTCTGAAGTCATTTTGAATTTATAAAAATTATTTAAAGTTGCTATTTTATAAGGATTTTTATAATTTTATAATTTCACATTTTTTTTCATATTTTGAAGGTAAATCGATTTTCAGGCTTTGCATTTGCATTCACAGACAATAAATGAACTTCTCTTTATGAAAATTACAAATTTCATTGAAGGGGGTAGTTCATACGACATTCCATTGGCCATCATTTTGAATTTTGGGGGTAAAACTTCCTGGGGTCATAACTCCTCGCTCGTTGCTCGGATTGACTATTAGTGCATATTTTTGGAAAGCTCTCGAAAAGAGCTACAACAATGTAGGGCGACATCATACTAACTATAGTGTGTTTTAACATTTTTGGCTTTCTAGTCCATTTTCCATGATTTTATTTTTATTTTTCTAACCCCATCTTTTGCATATTTTTTTAAACTTTGGCGACAAAAATAAAAATTAAAAAAAATTAAAATTTCATAAATAAATGCATGGGTGTGAAGAATGAGCTTCAATATTTCATCCGAAATAATTTTGATCTCATTCTGAAGTCATTTTGAATTTATAAAAATGATTTAAAGTTGCTATTTTATAAGGATTTTTATAATTTTGGAATTTCATTTTTTTCATATTTTGAAGGTAAATCGATTTTTAGGCTTTGCATTTGCATTCACAGACAATAAATGAACTTCCCTTTATGAAAATTACAATTTCATTAAAGGGGGGTAGTTCATACGACATTCCATTGGCCATCATTTTGACTTTTGGGGTAAAACTTCCTAGGGTCATAACTCCTCGCTCATTGCTCGGATTGACTATTAGTGCATATTTTCGGAAAGCTCTCGAAAAGAGCTACAACAACATAGGGGGCATCATACTAATTGTAGTGTGTTTTAACATTTTTGTTTTTCTAGTCCATTTTCCAAAATTTTATTTTTATTTTTCTAACCATTTCTTTTGTAGATATTTTTTTAAACTTTGGTGACTAAAATAAAATTAAGAAAAATTAAAATTTCCTAAATAAATGCATGGGTGTGAAGAATGAGCTTCAATATTTCATCCGAAATAATTTTGATCTCATTATGAAGTCATTTTGAATTTATAAAAATTATTTAAAGTTGTTATTTTATAAGGATTTTTATAATTTCAAAATTTCATATTTTTTTCATATTTTGAAGGCAAATCGATTTTTAGGCTTTGCATTTGCATTCACAGACAATAAATGAACTTCTCTTTATGAAAATTACAATTTCATTAAAGGGGGTAGTTCATACGACATTCCATTGGCCATCATTTTGAATTTTAGGGGTAAAACTTCCCAGGGTCATAACTCCTCGCTCGTTGCTCGGATTGACTATTAGTGCATATTTTTGGAAAGCTCTCGAAAAGAGCTATAACAATGTAGGGCGACATCATACTGACTATAATGTGTTTTAACATTTTTGTCTTTCTGGTCCATTTTTCATAATTTTATTTTTATTTTTCTAACCCCTCCTTTTGCAGATTTTTTTAAACTTCGACGACTAGAAATAAATATTAAAAAAAATAAAATTTCATAAATAAATGCATGGGTGTGAAGAATGAGCTTCAATATTTCATCGAAAATAATTTTGATCTCATTCTGAAGTCATTTCAAATTTATAAAAATTATTTAAAGTTGTTGTTTTATAAGGATTTTTATAATTTCAAAATTTCATATTTTTTTCATATTTTGAAGGTAAATCAATTTTCAGGCTTTGCATTTGCATTCACAGAAAATAAATGAACTTCCCTTTATGAAAATTACAAATTTCATTAAAGGGGGGTAGTTCATACGACATTCCATTGGCCATCATTTTGAATTTTGGGGGAAAAACTTCCTAGGGTCATAACTCCTCGCTCGTTGCTCGGATTGACTATTAGTGCATATTTTCGGAAAGCTCCCGAAAAGAGCTACAACAATGTAGGACGACATCATACTAACTATAGTGTGTTTTAACATTTTTGGCTTTCTGGTCCATTTTCCATGATTTTATTTTTATTTTTCTAACCCCTTCTTTTGTAGTTTTTTTTAAACTTTGGTGACTAAAGGTGCCAAAGATCCTTAGAGGAACTTGAGATTTGGGCTTACATAGGGAAGGGACCATGGTTGGAAGAATTCTATGATTGAGGATAGTTTCATCCAGAAATGATAAAGTTTTGGAAAAGACTCATCTAAGATGGAAGTTGCCATTTGGAATTCATAAAAGGTGTTGGACTATTTTCAACCTTCCTAGATAAGATAATATAGTTAGCAATAATCATTCATTTTTTCAACATGTTGTCAATGGTGAGAATCTTTCCTTGAATCACTAGCCACATGAAAAATGATATTTTGGGGATCAAACCCTTATCCAGACCAGTTGTGAATGAAACTAGTGGTCATTAAGATTGAGGAGTAAATTATAGGTAAATTTAATTGTAAACTCTCCGCTCTCCATTTCTACCCATGCTAGATGGTCTTCAGCATTCCCTGTGGGTATGACCTATTGCCCTAAGATAAAATGAAGTTCTTCAGACCTAGCTTTAAACCCCTGGACCCTTATCAGATGCCAACCAAGGATGTTCTGGTCCATTTTCCAGAATTTTATTTTTATTTTTCTAACCCTTCCTTTTGCAGATTTTTTTAAACTTCGATGACTAAAATAAAAATAAAAAAAATAAAATTTCATAAATAAATGCATGGGTGTGAAGAATGAGCTTCAATATTTCATCCAAAATAATTTTGATCTCATTCTGAAGTCATTTCAAATTTATAAAAAATATTTAAAGTTGTTATTTTATAAGGATTTTTATAATTTCGAAATTTCATATTTTTTTCATATTTTGAAGGTAAATCGATTTTCAGGCTTTGCATTTGCATTCACAGACAATAAATGAACTTCCCTTTATGAAAATTACAATTTCATTAAAGGGGGGTAGTTCATACGACATTCCATTGGCCATCATTTTGAATTTTGGGGGTAAAACTTCCTAGGGTCATAACTCCTCGCTCGTTGCTCGGATTGACTATTAGTGCATATTTTCGGAAAGCTCTCAAAAAGAGCTACAACAACGTAGGGCGACATCATACTAACTGTAGTGTGTTTTAACATTTTTGGCTTTCTGGTCTATTTTCCAATAAAATTTTATTTTTCTAACCCTTCCTTTTGTAGAATTTTTTTAAACTTTGGTGACTAAAATAAAATTAAAAAAAATTAAAATTTCATAAATAAATACATGGGTGTGAAGAATGAGCTTCAATATTTCATCAAATAATTTTGATCTCATTTTATCATTAATTTATAATAATTTTCAAATTTTTTTTCATATTTTGAAGGTAAATCGATTTTTAGGCTTTGCATTTGCATTCACAGATAATAAATGAACTTCCCTTTATGAAAATTACAATTTCATTAAAGGGGGTAGTTCATATGACATTCCATTGGCCATCATTTTGAATTTTGGAAGTAAAAACTTCCTCGGATCATACTCCTTGTTGCTCGGATTGACTATTAGTGCATATTTTCATAAAGCTTTCAAAAAGAGCTACAACAATATAGGACTACATCTTTTAAAATTTTGGTCTTTCTGGTCCATTTTCAATAATTTTATTTTTATTTTTCTAACCCCTCCTTTTGCAATTTTTTTTAAACTTCGATGACTAAAATAAAAATAAAAAATAAAATAAAATTTCATAAATAAATGCATGGGTGTGAAGAATGAGCTTCAATATTTCATCCGAAATAATTTTGATCTCATTCTGAAGTCATTTCGAATTTATAAAAATTATTTAAAGTTGCTATTTTATAAGGATTTTTATAATTTTATAATTTCACATTTTTTTTCATATTTTGAAGATAAATCGATTTTCAGGCTTTGCATTTGCATTCACAGATAATAAATGAACTTCCCTTTATGAAAATTACAATTTCATTAAAGGGGGTAGTTCATACAACATTCCATTGGCCATCATTTTGAATTTTGGGGGTAAAACATCCTAGGGTCATAACTCCTCGCTCGTTGCTCGGATTGACTATTAGTGCATATTTTTGGAAAGTTCTCGAAAAGAGCTACAACAATGTAGGGTGACATCATACTAACTATAGTGTGTTTTAATATTTTTGGCTTTCTAGTCCATTTTTCATAATTTTATTTTTATTTTCCTAACCCCTTCTTTTGCAGATTTTTTTAAACTTTGGCGACTAAAATAAAAATTAAAAAAAATTAAAATTTCATAAATAAATGCATGGGTGTGAAGAATGAGCTTCAATATTTCATCCAAAATAATTTTGATCTCATTCTAAAGTCATTTTGAATTTATAAAAATTATTTAAAGTTGCTATTTTATAAGGATTTTTATAATTTTAGAATTTCACAAATTTTCATATTTTGAAGATAAATCGATTTTCAAGCTTTGCATTTGCATTCACAGATAATAAATGAACTTCCCTTTATGAAAATTACAATTTCATTAAAGGGGGTAGTTCATATGACATTCCATTGGCTATCATTTTGAATTTTGAGGGAAAACTTCCTAGGGTCATAACTCCTCGCTCGTTGCTAGGATTGACTATTAGTGCATATTTTCAAAAAGCTCTCGAAAAGAGCAACAACGACGTAGGGCAACATCATACTAATTGTAGTGTGTTTTAATATTTTTGGCTTTCTGGTCCATTTTCCATAATTTTATTTTTAATTTTCTAACCCTTCCTTTTGTAGATTTTTTTAAAATTTGGCGACTAAAATAAAAATAAAAAAATTAAAATTTCATAAATAAATGCATGGGTGTGAAGAATGAGCTTCAATATTTCATCCGAAATAATTTTGATCTCATTATGAAGTCATTTCAAATTTATAAAAATTATTTAATGTTGTTATTTTATAAGGATTTTTATAATTTTGGAATTTCACATTTTTTTCATATTTTGAAGGTAAATCGATTTTTAGGCTTTGCATTTGCATTCACAAACAATAAATGAACTTCCCTTTATGAAAATTACAATTTCATTAAAAGGGGTAGTTCATACGGCATTCCATTGGCCATCATTTTGAATTTTGGGGGAAAAACTTCCCGAGGTCATAACTCCTCACTTGTTGCTCGGATTGACTATTAGTGCATATTTTTGTCAAGATTTTGAAAAGAGCTACAATAGTGTAGGGTGACATCATACTGACTATAGTGTGTTTTAACATTTTTATCTTTCTGGTCCATTTTCAAGAATTTTATTTTTATTTTTCTAACCCTTCCTTTTGCAGATTTTTTTAAACTTCGGCGACTAAAATAAAAATTCAAATAAATAAAATTTCATAAATAAATGCATGGGTGTGAAGAATGAGCTTCAATATTTCATCCGAAATAATTTTGATCTCATTCTGAAGTCATTTTGAATTTATAAAAATTATTTAAAGTTGCTATTTTATAAGGATTTTTATAATTTCAAAATTTAACATTTTTTTCATATTTTGAAGGTAAATCGATTTTCAGGCTTTGCATTTGCATTCATAGACAATAAATGAACTTCCCTTTATGAAAATTATAATTTCATTAAAGGGGGGTAGTTCATACGACATTCCATTGGCCATCATTTTGAATTTTGAGGGAAAAACTTCCTAGGGTCATAACTCCTCACTCGTTGCTCGGATTGACTATTAGTGCATATTTTTGAAAAACTCTCAAAAAGAGCTACAACAATGTAGGGCGGCATCATACTGACTATAGTGTGTTTTAATATTTTTGGCTTTCTGTTCAATTTTCCATAATTTTATTTTTATTTTTCTAACCCTTCCTTTTGCAGAATTTTTTTAAACTTTGGTGACTATAATTTAATTTAAAAAAAAAAATTCATAAATAAATGCATGGGTGTGAAGAATGAGCTTCAATATTTCATCCAAAATAATTTTGATCTCATTATGAAGTCATTTTGAATTTATAAAAATTATTTAAAGTTCCTACTTTATAAGGATTTTTATAATTTCAAAATTTCATTTTTTTTCATATTTTGAAGGTAAATCGAATTTTAGGCTTTGCATTTGCATTCACAGACAATAAATGAACTTCCCTTTATGAAAATTACAATTTCATTAAAGGGGGGTAGTTCATACGGCATTCCATTGGCCATCATTTTGAATTTTGGGGGTAAAACTTCCCGGGGTCATAACTTCTCGCTTGTTGCTCGGATTGACTATTAGTGCATATTTTCATAAAGCTCTCGAAAAGAGCTACAACAATGTAGGACGAAATCATACTGACTATAGTGTGTTTTAACATTTTTATCTTTCTGGTCCATTTTTTGAGAATTTTATTTTTATTTTTCTAACCCCTCCTTTTGCAGATTTTTTTTAAACTTTGGTGACTAAAATAAAAATTAAAAAAAATAAAATTTCATAAATAAATGCATGGGTGTGAAGAATGAGCTTCAATATTTCATCCAAAATAATTTTGATCTCATTATGAAGTCATTTCGAATTTATAAAAATTATTTAAAGTTGTTATTTTATAAGAATTTTTATAATTTCGAAATTTCACATTTTTTTCATATTTTGAAGGTAAATCGATTTTTAGGCTTTGCATTTGCATTCACTAACAATAAATGAACTTCCCTTTATGAAAATTACAATTTCATTAAAGGGGGGTAGTTCACACAACATTTCATTGGCCATCATTTTGAATTTTGGGGGGAAAACTTCCTAGGGTCATAACTCCTCGCTCGTTCCTCGGATTGACTATTAGTGCATATTTTTGAAAAGCTCTCGAAAAGAGCAACAACAATGTAGGACGACATCATACTGACTATAGTGTGTTTTAACATTTTTGGCTTTTTGGTCCATTTTCCATAATTTTATTTTTATTTTTCTATCCCTTTCTTTTGCATATTTTTTTAAACTTCGGTGACCAAAATAAAAATAAAAAAATTAAAATTTCATAAATAAATGCATGGGTGTGAAGAATGAGCTTCAATATTTCATCCGAAATAATTTTTATCTCATTCTAAAGTCATTTCGAATTTATAAAAATTATTTAAATTTGCTATTTTATAAGGATTTTTATAATTTCAAAATTTCACATTTTTTCATATTTTGAAGATAAATCTAATTTCAGGCTTTGCATTTGCATTCACAGACAATAAATGAACTTTCCTTTATGAAAATTACAATTTCATTAAAGGGGGTAGTTCATACGACATTCCATTGGCCATCATTTTGAATTTTGAGGGAAAACTTCCTAGGGTCATAACTCCTCGCTCATTGCTCGGATTGACTATTAGTGCATATTTTCGAAAAGCTCTCAAAAAGAGCTACAACGACATAGGGTGACATCATACTAATTGTAGTGTGTTTTAACATTTTTGGCTTTCTAGTCCATTTTCCATAATTTTATTTTTAATTTTCTAACCCTTCCTTTTGTAGATTTTTTTAAACTTTGGCAACTAAAATAAAAATAAAAAAATTAATATTTCATAAATAAATGCGTGGGTGTGAAGAATGAGCTTCAATATTTCATCCGAAATAATTTTTATCTCATTATGAAGTCATTTTAAATTTATAAAAATTATTTAAAGTTGTTATTTTATAAGGATTTTTATAATTTTGGAATTTCACATTTTTTTCATATTTTGAAGGTACATCAATTTTCAAACTTTGCATTTGCATTCAAAGACAATAAATGAACTTCTCTTTATGAAAATTACAATTTCATTAAAGGGGGGTAGTTCATACGACATTCCATTGGCCATCATTTTGAATTTTTGGAGTAAAACTTCCATGGGTCATAACTCCTCGCTCATTGCTCGGATTGACTATTAGTGCATATTTTCGGAAAGCTCTCTAAAAGAGCTACAACAATGTAGGGCGACATCATACTAATATGCAGTGTATTTTAACATTTTTGGCTTTCTGGTCTATTATCCATTTTTTTTTAATTTTTCTAACCCTTCCTTTTGCAGAATTTTTTTAAACTTTGGTGACAAAATAAAAAAAAATAAAAAAAAATATTTCATAAATAAATGCATGGGTGTGAAGAATGAGCTTCAATATTTCATCCGAAACAATTTTGATCTCATTCTGAAGTCATTTTGAATTTATAAAAATTATTTAAAGTTGTTATTTTATAAGGATTTTTATAATTTCAGAATTTCATATTTTTTTCATATTTTGAAGGCAAATCAATTTTCAGGCTTTGTATTTGCATTCACAGACAAATAATAAACTTCCCTTTATGAAAATTACAATTTCATTAAAGGGCGGTAGTTCATACAATTTCATACTAACTGTAGTGTGTTTTAACATTTTCGACTTTTTGGTCCATTTTTTAGAATTTTATTTTTATTTTTCTAACCCTTCCTTTTGCAGATTTTTTAAACTTCGGTGACTAAAATAAAAATTAAAAAAAATAAAATTTCATAAATAAATGCATGGGTGTGAAGAATGAGCTTCAATATTTCATCCAAAATAATTTTGATCTCATTCTGAAGTCATTTCAAAGTTTTTTTCATATTTTGAAGGCAAATCGGTTTTTAGGCTTTGCATTTGCATTCACAGATAATAAATGAACTTCCCTTTATGAAAATTACAATTTCATTAAAGGGGGTAGTTCATACAACATTCCATTGGCCATCATTTTTAATTTTGGGGGTAAAACTTCCCGGGGTCATAACTTGCTCATTGCTCGGATTGACTATTAGTGCATATTTTTGGAAAGCTCTTGAAAAGAGCAACAATGATATAGGGCGACATCATACTAACCGTAGTGTGTTTTAACATTTTTGCTTTCTGGTCCATTTTCCTTAATTTTATTTTTATTTTTCTAACCCTTTCTTTTGCAGATTTTTTTAAACTTCGGTGACTAAAATAAAAATAAAAAAATTAATATTTCATAAATAAATGCATGGGTGTGAAGAATGAGCTTCAATATTTCATCCAAAATAATTTTGATCTCATTCTAAAGTCATTTCAATTTTTTTTTTTGTAAATAAAAGTCTTCATTAATTATCGGGTTTTGTAGGTTAACCAAAAACCTATTACAATATCCACCTTCCCGGATTTAGATCCTGTCATCCTTGAAACATTTTTATCGAAATTGTTTAATCCCTACAACATCTTACTACAAAGCACTCCTAGTCATTTCAAATTTATAAAAATTATTTAAAGTTGCTATTTTATAAGAATTTTTATAATTTTGGAATTTCATATTTTTTTCATATTTTGAAGGTAAATCGATTTTCAGGCTTTGCATTTGCATTCACAGATAATAAATGAACTTCCATTTATGAAAATTATAATTTCATTAAAGGGGGGTAGTTCATACGACATTCCATTGGCCATCATTTTGAATTTTGGGGGTAAAACTTCTCGGGGTCATAACTCCTCGCTCGTTGCTCGGATTGACTATTAGTGCATATTTTCGAAAAGCTCTCGAAAAGAGCTACAACAACGTAGAGCGACATCATATTGATTGTAGTGTGTTTTAACATTTTTGGCTTTCTGGTCCATTTTCTAGAATTTTATTTTTATTTTTCTAACCCTTCCTTTTGCAAATTTTTTAAACTTCGACGACTAAAAAATAAAAAATAAAAAAAATAAAATTTCATAAATAAATGCATGGGTGTGAAGAATGAGCTTCAATATTTCATCCAAAACAATTTTGATCTCATTCTGAAGTCATTTTAAATTTATAAAAATTATTTAAAGTTCCTATTTTATAAGGATTTTTATAATTTAAAAATTTCAAATGTTTTTCATATTTTGAAGGCAAATTGATTTTCAGGCTTTGCATTTGCATTCACAGACAATAAATGAACTTCCCTTTATGAAAATTACAATTTCATTAAAGGGGGTAGTTCATACAACATTCCATTGGCCATCATTTTGAATTTTGGGGGAAAACTTCCTAGGGTCATAACTCCTCGCTCGTTGCTCGGATTGACTATTAGTGCATATTTTTAGAAAGCTCTCGAAAAGAGCAACAACAACGTAGGGCGACATCACACTAATTGTAGTGTGTTTTAACTTTTTTGGCTTTCTAGTCCATTTTCCATAATTTTATTTTTAAATTTCTAACCCTTCCTTTTGTAGATTTTTTTAAAATTCGACAACAAAAATAAAAATAAAAAATTAATATCTCATAAATAAATGCATGGGTGTGAAGAATGAGCTTCAATATTTCATTCGAAATAATTTTGATCTCATTCTGAAGTCATTTCAAATTTATAAAAATTATTTAAAGTTATTTTATAAGGATTTTTATAATTTTAGAATTTCACATTTTTTTCATATATTGAAGGCAAATTGATTTTTAGGCTTTGCATTTGCATTCACAAATAATAAATGAATTTCTCTTTATAAAAATTACAATTTCATTAAAGGGGGGTAGTTCATATGGCATTCCATTGGCCATCATTTTGAATTTTGGGGGTAAAACTTCCCAAGGTCATAACTCCTCACTCGTTGCTCGGATTGACTATTAGCGTATATTTTCGTAAAGCTCTCAAAAAGAGCTACAACAATGTAGGACGGAATCATACCGACTATAATGTGTTTTAACATTTTTATCTTTTTGGTCTATTTTCAAGAATTTTATTTTTATTTTTCTAACCCCTCCTTTTGCAGATTTTTTTAAACTTTGGTGACTAAAATATAAATTAAAAATAAAAAAATTCATAAATAAATGCATGGGTGTGAAGAATGAGCTTCAATATTTCATCCGAAATAATTTTGATCTCATTCTGAAGTCATTTCGAATTTATAAAAATTATTTAAAGTTGCTATTTTATAAGGATTTTTATAATTTCGAAATTTCACATTTTTTTCATATTTTGAAGATATATCGATTTTCAGGATTTGCATTTGCATTCATAGACAATAAATGAACTTCCCTTTATGAAAATTACAATTTCATTAAAGGGGGGTAGTTCATACGACATTCCATTGGCCATCATTTTGAATTTTGGGGGAAAAACTTCCTGGGGTCATAACTCCTCAATCATTGCTCGGATTTACTATTAGTGCATATTTTTAGAAAGTTCTCGAAAAGAAAAACAACAATGTAGGATGGAATCATACTGACTATAATGTGTTTTAATATTTTTATCTTTCTGGTCCATTTTCCATAATTTTATTTTTATTTTTCTAACCATTCCTTTTGAATAATTATTTTATACTTTGGTGACTAAAATAAAATTAAAAAAAAAAATTCATAAATAAATACATGGGTGTGAAGAATGAGCTTCAATATTTCATCCAAAATAATTTTGATCTCATTTTGAAGTTATTTTAAATTTATAAAAATTATTTAAAGTTCCTATTTTATATGGATTTTTACAATTTTTGAATTTTAAATGTTTTTCATATTTTGAAGGCAAATTGATTTTTAGGCTTTGTATTTGCATTCACAAACAATAAATGAACTTCCCTTTACGAAAATTACAATTTCATTAAAGGGGGCTAGTTCATATGGCATTCCATTGGCCATAATTTTGAATTTTGGAGGTAAAACTTCCCAAGGTCATAACTTCTTACTTGTTGCTCGAATTGACTATTAGCGTATATTTTTGTTAAGCTTTCAAAAATAGCTACAACAATGTAGGACGACATCTTACTGACTATAATGTGTTTTAACATTTTTGTCTTCCTAGTTCATTTTCCAGAATTTTAAATTTATTTTTCTAACCCCTCCTTTTGCAGATTTTTTTAAACTTCGGTGACTAAAATAAAAATAAAAAATAAATAAAATTTCATAAATAAATGCATAGGTGTGAAGAATGAGCTTCAATATTTCATCCAATATAATTTTTATCTCATTCTGAAGTCATTTCAAATTTATAAAGATTATTTAAATTTGCTATTTTATAAGGATTTTTATAATTTTAGAATTTCACATTATTTCATATTTTGAAGATATATCGATTTTCAAGCTTTGCATTTGCATTCACAGAAAATAAATGAACTTTCCTTTATGAAAATTATAATTTCATTAAAGGGGGGTAGTTCATACAACATTTCATTGGCTATCATTTTGAATTTTGAGGGAAAACTTCCTAGGGTCATAACTCCTCGCTCGTTGCTAGGATTGACTATTAGTGCATATTTTCAGAAAGCTCTTGAAAAGAGCAACAACAACATAGGGCGACATCATACTAATTGTAGTGTGTTTTAATTTTTTTGGCTTTCTAGTCCATTTTCCATAATTTTATTTTTTAATTTCTAACCCTTCCTTTTGTAGTTTTTTTTTTTAAATTCGGCAACAAAAATAAAAAAAAAAAAAATTAATATTTCATAAATAAATGCATGGGTGTGAAGAAGGAGCTTCGATATTTCATCTGAAAAAAAATTGATCTCATTATGAATTCATTTCAAATTTATAAAAAATATTTAATGTTGTTATTTTATAAGGATTTTTATAATTTTATAATTTCACATTTTTTTCATATATTGAAGGCAAATTGATTTTTAGGCTTTGCATTTGCATTCACAAACAATAAATGAATTTCCCTTTATAAAAATTACAATTTCATTAAAGGGGGGTAGTTCATATGGCATTCCACTGACCATCATTTTGAATTTTAGGGGTAAAACTTCCCAAGGTCATAACTTCTTACTTGTTGCTCAGATTAACTATTAGCGTATATTTTCGTCAAGCTTTCAAAAAGAGCTACAACAATGTAGGACGAAATCATACTGACTATAATGTGTTTTAACATTTTTATCTTTTTGGTCCATTTTCAAGAATTTTATTTTTATTTTTCTAACCCCTCCTTTTGCAGATTTTTTTAAACTTTGGTGACTAAAAAGAAAATAAAAAAAAAAAAAAATTCATAAATAAATGCATGGGTGTGAAGAATGAGCTTCAATATTTCATCCGACATAATTTTAATCTCATTCTGAAGTCATTTCGAATTTATAAAAATTATTTAAAGTTGCTATTTTATAATGATTTTTATAATTTTGAAATTTCACATTTTTTTCATATTTTGAAGATATATCGATTTTCAGGATTTGCATTTGCATTCATATACAATAAATGAACTTTCCTTTATGAAAATTACAATTTCATTAAAGGGGGGTAGTTCATACGACATTTCATTGGCCATCATTTTGAATTTTGGGGGAAAAACTTCCTAAGGTCATAACTCCTCACTCATTGCTCGGATTTACTATTTTTTTTTTTTTTGGTGGTGGCCACAAGGGGTAAACAGACTGTGACCATGAGGGAACCATTACATAACATATCCGCAACATGTGAGGCGAGAGATTAGAACCTAGGCCTCTCAGCAACTAGAGAGGTTTAACTACCCACTTGCTCTCCAACTCCTCTACATGGGCGGATATTGCTCGGATTTACTATTAGTGCATATTTTTAGAAATTTCTCGAAAAGAGAAACAACAATGTAGGATGGAATCATACTGACTATAATTTGTTTTAATATTTTTGTCTTTCTGTTCCATTTTCCATAATTTTATTTTTATTTTTCTAACCATTTCTTTTGAATAATTGTTTTATACTTTGGTGACTAAAATAAAATTAAAAAATAATAAATTTTCATAAATAAATACATGGATGTGAAGAATGAGCTTCAATATTTCATCCAAAATAATTTTGATCTCATTCTGAAGTCATTTTAAATTTATAAAAATTATTTAAAGTTCCTATTTTATAAGGATTTTTACAATTTCAAAATTTTAATTTTTTTTCATATTTTGAAGGCAAATTGATTTTTAGGCTTTGCATTTGCATTCACAAACAATAAATGAACTTCCCTTTACGAAAATTACAATTTCATTAAAGGGGGGTAGTTCATATGGCATTCCACTGGCCATAATTTTGAATTTTAGGGGTAAAACTTCCCAAGGTCATAACTTCTTACTTGTTGCTCGGATTGACTATTAGCGTATATTTTCGTCAAGCTTTCAAAAATTGCTAGAACAATGTAGGACGACATCTTACTGACTATAATGTGTTTTAACATTTTTGTCTTCCTAGTCCATTTTCCATAATTTTAAATTTATTTATTTATTTATTTTTTATTTGTGGAAAACATCCCAAAAGGGATACCACTTTCGGGTAAGATCCAAGAAGGTAGGGGTATCCATTCCGCCAAAAATGCCTAGGACTCGGACCTAGCCTACCACCTTTGACATACTCAAGGAGCAAACAAACACACAAAACCAAATTAAAAAAAGTAAATAACAACAAAAATAATAAAATAAAATAAAAAACATGCTCCTTGAGTGTGTCAAAACCAAAAGCACAACCAAACACGTACAATAAGATAAAAGAAACCACAACACAAACCACATAGAAAAACACAAGAACCACATAACAAAACACAAACAAGACAAAAACAATAGAACACTACAAAGACATAACCCAAAAAAACATGAAAAATAAACACAACCAAAACCTAAAAAATAAAATAAATAAAAATAAAAATAAAAACAACCAACAACAGACAATAAACAAAAAAAAAAAACATAGAAAACACTCACACATAAAAAATGAAATAACATAAACAAAGATAAACCCAAGAACAAGAACGAAAAAAACACAAGAACAATAACAAAAAACAAAAAAAAAAACAAAACAAAACAACAAAAACACAAGAACAACAAAAAACAACACAAAGAACACAAAAACAAAACAAAACAAAAGAACCTACCCACCTTAAAAAACTAAACAAAAAAACAAATAAGACAAAAGAAAAAAAAAATGAACAAAACAATGACCTATCTAGACCAGAAGACTATTAATACAAGAATCAACAGAGGAAACAAAATAAAGAATAGAATGAGCTAGGGAACTAAAAAAACTGAATGAACCAAAGAGAAACAAAAAAACAAGAAGAAACTAGGTACCTTCAGAACTGGAGCCATCCAAAGAAATGATATAAAGAAGAGCTTCCCTAATTTGAGAAGCCCACCATATAGGAGGGTGGCCATAACAAGTAAGATCACCTTTGTCCAAAGCCCAATTAGCTAAAGCATCAACACTCTTGTTTTGATCTCTAACCACATGATTGTAATCAACTTTCAAAAATCCCATATGGATTAATTGAATCTTCTCAATAATTCTTTTTATTCTCCAATCCACCTTATGATTCTTAGGAGTCTTCAAGAGATTAATCATAAGTTGAGAGTCAGACTCAACTAACACCTTTTCCCATCCAACCTTAGTAGCCTCTTGAAGGCCTCTAAGGATACCATACCCGTCAACAAGGTTAATGGAAAGAATTCCCAAATTCTTAGCAAAAGTAAAAACCAGGGAGCCATCTGAAAGTCTATCAATTCCTCCCACACTGGCTTTTCTAGGGTTCCCTCTAGAGGCTCCATCAGTATTGACTTTTCCAAAATCCTTAGGAGGAGGTTGCCAATTTCTAGTCCTATCCATCTTACTAATACTCACATTCTCTTTAAGATGGTTGCGCTTAGAAGGTTTAATCTTCAATCTTTGCATCACTTGATCTCATTTTTGGTGGGAGTTTTGGGGGTGATTAAGGAGTTGATGGACTGATTCAACTAAGTTGGCTATGGTCTTTTGACAAATATAGTGAATATCCTTCCTATCTTGATTAAAAATTTGGGTGTTCCTTTCATTCCAAATATTTATTTTTCTAACCCCTCCTTTTGTAGATTTTTTTAAAACTTCGGTGATTAAAATAAAAATAAAAAAATAAATAAAATTTCATAAATAAATGCATGGGTGTGAATAATGAGCTTAAATATTTCATCCGAAATAATTTTGATCTCATTCTGAAGTCATTTCGAATTTATAAAAATTATTTAAAGTTGTTATTTTATAAGGATTTTTATAATTTTGAAATTTCACATTTTTTTCATATTTTGAATATATATCGATTTTCAGGATTTGCATTTGCATTCACAGAAAATAAATGAACATCCCTTTATGAAAATTACAATTTTATTAAAGGGGGGTAGTTCATACAACATTTCATTGGCCATCATTTTGAATTTTGGGGAAAAACTTCCTAGGGTCATAACTCCTCGCTTGTTCCTTGGATTGACTATTAGTGCATATTTTTGGAAAGTTCTCGAAAAGAGCAACAACAATGTAGGACAACATCATACTGAATATAATGTGTTTTAATATTTGGCTTTATGGTCCATTTTCCATAATTTTATTTTTATTTTTCTAACCCCTTCTTTTGTAGATTTTTTTAAACTTCGATGACTAAAATAAAAATACAAAATAAAAATAAATTTCATAAATAAATGCATGGGTGTGAAGAATGAGCTTCAATATTTCATCAAATATAATTTTGATCTCATTCTGAAGTCATTTCAAATTTATAAAAATTATTTAAATTTGCTATTTTATAAGGATTTTTATAATTTTAGAATTTCACATTATTTCATATTTTGAAGATATATCGATTTTCAAGCTTTGCATTTGCATTCACAGACAATAAATGAACTTCCCTTTATGAAAATTATAATTTCATTAAAGGGGGGTAGTTCATACAACATTTCATTGGCTATCATTTTGAATTTTGAGGGAAAACTTCCTAGGGTCATAACTCCTCGCTTGTTGCTAGGATTGACTATTAGTGCATATTTTTAGAAATCTCTCGAAAAGAGCAACAACAATGTAGGGCAACATCATACTAATTGTAGTGTGTTTTAATATTTTTGGCTTTCTGGTCCATTTTCCATAATTTTATTTTTTAATTTTCTAACCCTTCCTTTTGTAGTTTTTTTTTAAATTTGGCACCAAAAATAAAAATAAAAAAAATTAATATTTCATAAATAAATGCATGGGTGTGAAGAAGGAGCTTCGATATTTCATCTAAAATAAATTTTATCTCATTATGAATTCATTTCAAATTTATAAAAATTATTTAATGTTGTTATTTTATAAGGATTTTTATAATTTTAGAATTTCACATTTTTTTCATATATTGAAGGCAAATTGATTTTTAGGCTTTGCATTTGCATTCACAAACAATAAATGAACTTCCCTTTATATAAATTACAATTTCATTAAAGGGGGTAGTTCATATGGCATTCCATTGACCATCATTTTGAATTTTGGGGGTAAAACTTCCCAGGGTCATAACTCCTTACTTGTTGCTTAGATTAACTATTAGCGTATATTTTCGTCAAGCTTTCAAAAAGAGTTACACCAATGTAGGATAAAATCATACTGACTATAATTTGTTTTAATATTTTTATCTTTTTGGTCCATTTTCAAGATTTTTATTTTTATTTTTCTAACCCCTCCTTTTGCAGATTTTTTTTAAACTTTGGTGACTAAAATAAAAATAAAAATAAAAAAATTTCATAAATAAATGCATGGGTGTGAAGAATGAGCTTCAATATTTCATCCGAAATAATTTTAATCTCATTCTGAAGTCATTTCAAATTTATAAAAATTATTTAAATTTGCTATTTTATAAGGATTTTTATAATTTTGAAATTTCACATTTTTTTCATATTTTGAAGATATATCAATTTTCAGGATTTGCATTTGCATTCATAGACAATAAATGAACTTCCCTTTATGAAAATTACAATTTCATTAAAGGGAGGTAGTTCATACGACATTTCATTGGCCATCATTTTGAATTTTGGGGGAAAAACTTCCTAGGGTCATAACTCCTCACTCATTGCTCGGATTGACTATTAGTGCAAATTTTTAGAAAGTTCTCGAAAAGAGCAACAACAATGTAGGACGAAATCATACTGACTATAATGTGTTTTAATATTTTTGGCTTTCTGGTCCATTTTTCATAATTTTATTTTTATTTTTCTAACCCCTTCTTTTGTAGATTTTTTTAAACTTCGACGACTAAAATAAAAATAAAAAATATTAATATTTCATAAATAAATGCATGGGTGTGAAGAATGAGCTTCAATATTTCATCCGAAATAATTTTGATCTCATTCTGAAGTCATTTCGAATTTATAAAAATTATTTAAAGTTGCTATTTTATAAGGAATTTTATAATTTAGAAATTTCACATTTTTTTCATATTTTGAAGATATATCGATTTTCAGGATTTGCATTTGCATTCATAGACAATAAATGAACTTCCCTTTATGAAAATTACAATTTCATTAAAGGGGGTAGTTTATATGATATTCCATTGGTCATCATTTTGACTTTTGGGGGCAAAACTTCCTAGGGTCATAACTTCTCGCTCGTTGCTAGGATTGACTATTAGTGCATATTTTCAGAAAGCTCTCGAAAAGAGCTACAACAGTAGGACGACATCATACTGACTATAGTGTGTTTTAATATTTTTGTCTTTCTTGTCCATTTTCCATAATTTTATTTTTATTTTTCTAACCCTTTCTTTTGAATATTTTTTTTAAACTTCGGTGACTAAAATAAAATTAAAAAAATAAAATTTCATAAATAAATGCATGGGTGTGAAGAATGAGCTTCAATATTTCATCCAAAATAATTTTGATCTCATTCTGAAGTCATTTTAAATTTATAAAAATTATTTAAAGTTTTTATTTTATAAGGATTTTTATAATTTCAGAATTTCACATTTTTTCATATTTTGAAGGCAAATTGATTTTTAGGCTTTGCATTTGCATTCACAAACAATAAATGAACTTCCCTTTATGAAAATTACAATTTCATTAAAGGGGGTAGTTCATATGGCATTCCACTAGCCATCATTTTGAATTTTGGGGGTAAAACTTCCCAAGGTCATAACTTCTTACTTGTTGCTCGGATTGACTATTAGCGTATATTTTCGTTAAGCTTTCAAAAATAGCTACAACAATGTAGGACGGACATCATTACCGACTATAATGTGTTTTAACATTTTTGTCTTTCTAGTCCATTTTCAAGAATTTTATTTTTATTTTTCTAACCCTTCCTTTTGTAGATTTTTTTAAACTTCGGTGATTAAAATAAAAATAAATAAATAAATAAAATTTCATAAATAAATGCATGGGTGTGAAGAATGAGCTTCAATATTTCATCCAAAATAATTTTGATCTCATTCTGAAGTCATTTTGAATTTATAAAAATTATTTAAAGTTGTTATTTTATAAGGATTTTTATAATTTCGAAATTTCATATTTTTTTCATATTTTGAAGATATATCGATTTTCAGGATTTGCATTTGCATTCATAGACAATAAATGAACATCCCTTTATGAAAATTACAATTTTATTAAAGGGGGTAGTTCATACGACATTCCATTGGCCATCATTTTGAATTTTGGGGGAAAAACTTCCTAGGGTCATAACTCCTCGCTCGTTGCTCGGATTGACTATTAGTGCATATTTTCGAAAAGTTCTCGAAAAGAGCAACAACAATGTAGGACGACATCATACTGACTATAATGTGTTTTAATATTTTTGGCTTTCTGGTCCATTTTCCATAATTTTATTTTTATTTTTCTAACCCCTTCTTTTGAATAATTTTTTAAACTTTGGTGACTAAAATAAAAATAAAAAAATTAAAATTTCATAAATAAATGCATGGGTGTGAAGAATGAGCTTCAATATTTCATCCAAAATAATTTTGATCTCATTCTGAAGTCATTTTAAATTTATAAAAATTATTTAAAGTTGCTATTTTATAAGGATTTTTATAATTTTGAAATTTCAAAGTTTTCATATTTTGAAGATAAATCGATTTTCAGGCTTTGCATTTGCATTCACAGACAATAAATGAACTTCCCTTTATGAAAATTACAATTTCATTAAAGGGGGTAGTTCATATGGCATTCCATTGGCCATCATTTTGAATTTTGGGGGTAAAACTTCCCAGGGTCATAACTTCTCACTCGTTGCTCGGATTGACTATTAGTGCATATTTTCGAAGCTTTCAAAAGAGCTACAACATGTAGGACGACATCATACCGACTATAATGTGTTTTAATATTTTTGTCTTTCTTGTCCATTTTCCATAATTTTATTTTTATTTTTCTAACCCTTCCTTTTGAATATTTTTTTTAAACTTCGGTGACTAAAATAAAAATAAAAAATAAATAAAATTTCATAAATAAATGCATGGGTGTGAAGAATGAGCTTCAATATTTCATCCAAAATAATTTTGATCTCATTCTGAAGTCATTTCAAATTTATAAAAATTATTTAAAATTGTTGTTTTATAAGGATTTTTATAATTTCATATTTTTTTCATATTTTGAAGGTAAATCGATTTTTAGGCTTTGCATTTGCATTCACAGACAATAAATGAACTTCCCTTTATGAAAATTACAATTTCATTAAAGGGGGGTAGTTCATACAACATTTCATTGGCCATCATTTTGAATTTTGGGGGAAAACTTCCTAGGGTCATAACTCCTCACTCATTGCTCGGATTGACTATTAGTGCATATTTTCATAAAGCTCTCGAAAAGAGCTACAAAGGCATAGGGCGACATCATACTAACTATAATGTGTTTTAATATTTTTGGTTTTCTGGTCCATTTTTCATAATTTTATTTTTATTTTTCTAACCACTTCCTTTGAATAATTTTTTTAAACTTTGGTGACTAAAATAAAAATAAAAATAATAAAATTTCATAAATAAATGCATGGGTGTGAAGAATGAGCTTCAATATTTCATCCAAAATAATTTTGATCTCATTCTGAAGTCATTTCAAATTTATAAAAATTATTTAAAGTTGTTATTTTATAAGGATTTTTATAATTTCAGAATTTCAAATTTTTTTCATATTTTGAAGGTAAATTGATTTTTAGGCTTTGCATTTGCATTCACAAACAATAAATGAACTTCCCTTTATGAAAATTACAATTTCATTAAAGGGGGTAGTTCATATGGCATTCCATTGGCCATCATTTTGAATTTTGGGGGTAAAACTTCCCAAGGTCATAACTCCTTGCTTGTTGCTCAGATTGACTATTAGCGCATATTTTCGTCAAGCTTTCAAAAAGAGCTACAACAATGTAGGACGACATCATACTGACTATAATGTGTTTTGACATTTTTGTCTTTCTGGTCCATTTTTCAAGAATTTTATTTTTATTTTTCTAACCCTTCCTTTTGTAGATTTTTTAAACTTCGGTGACTAAAATAAAAATAAATAAATAAATAAAATTTCATAAATAAATGCATGGGTGTGAAGAATGAGCTTCAATATTTCATCCGAAATAATTTTGATCTCATTCTGAAGTCATTTCGAATTTATAAAAATTATTTAAAGTTGTTATTTTATAAGGATTTTTATAATTTTGAATTTCACATTTTTCTCATATTTTGAAGATATATCGATTTTTAGGATTTGCATTTGCATTCATAGACAATAAATGAACTTCCCTTTATGAAAATTACAATTTCATTAAAGGGGGTAGTTCATACGACATTTCATTGGCCATCATTTTGAATTTTGGGGGAAAAACTTCCTAGGGTCATAACTCCTCACTCATTGCTCGGATTGACTATTAGTGCATATTTTTAGAAAGCTCTCGAAAAGAGAAACAACAATGTAGGACAAAATCATACTGACTATAATGTGTTTTAATATTTTTGTCTTTCTGTTCCATTTTCCATAATTTTATTTTTATTTTTCTAACCATTTCTTTTGAATAATTGTTTTACACTTTGGTGACTAAAATAAAATTTAAAAAAAAAAAAATCATAAATAAATACATGGGTGTGAAGAATGAGCTTCAATATTTCATCCAAAATAATTTTGATCTCATTCTGAAGTCATTTTAAATTTATAAAAATTATTTAAAGTTCCTATTTTATAAGGATTTTTACAATTTCAGAATTTTAAATGTTTTTCATATTTTGAAGGCAAATTGATTTTTAGGCTTTGCATTTGCATTCACAAACAATAAATGAACTTCCCTTTATGAAAATTACAATTTCATTAAAGGGGGTAGTTCATATGGCATTCCATTGGCCATCATTTTGAATTTTGGGGGTAAAACTTCCCAAGGTCATAACTCCTTACTCGTTGCTCGGATTGACTATTAGCGTATATTTTCGTTAAGCTTTCAAAAATAGCTACAACAATGTAGGACGACATCTTACTGACTATAATGTGTTTTAACATTTTTGTCTTCCTAGTCCATTTTCTAGAATTTTAATTTTATTTTTCTAACCCCTCCTTTTGCAGATTTTTTTAAACTTCGGTGATTAAAATAAAAATAAATAAATAAATAAAATTTCATAAATAAATGCATGGGTGTGAATAATGAGCTTAAATATTTCATCCGAAATAATTTTGATCTCATTCTGAAGTCATTTCGAATTTATAAAAATTATTTAAAGTTGTTATTTTATAAGGATTTTTATAATTTCACATTTTTTTCATATTTTGAATATATATCGATTTTCAGGATTTGCATTTGCATTCACAGAAAATAAATGAACATCCCTTTATGAAAATTACAATTTTATTAAAGGGGGGTAGTTCATACGACATTTCATTGGCCATCATTTTGATTTTTGGGGGAAAAACTTCCTAAGGTCATAACTCCTCACTCGTTGCTCGGATTGACTATTAGTGCATATTTTTGGAAAGTTCTCGAAAAGAGCAACAACAATGTAGGACGACATCATACCGACTATAATGTGTTTTAATATTTTTGGCTTTCTGGTCCATTTTCCATAATTTTATTTTTATTTTTCTAACCCATTTCTTTTGTAGATTTTTTAAACTTTGATGACTAAAATAAAATTAAAAAAAAAAATAAAAATTTCATAAATAAATGCATGGGTGTGAAGAATGAGCTTCAATATTTCATCCAAAATAATTTTGATCTCATTCTGAAGTCATTTTAAATTTATAAAAATTATTTAAAGTTGCTATTTTATAAGGATTTTTACAATTTTAGAATTTCACATTTTTTCATATTTTGAAGGTAAATCGATTTTCAGGCTTTGCATTTGCATTCACGGACAATAAATGAACTTCCCTTTATGAAAATTACAATTTCATTAAAGGGGGTAGTTCATATGGCATTTCATTGACTATCATTTTGAATTTTGAGGGTAAAACTTCCTAGGGTCATAACTCCTCGCTCGTTGCTCGGATTGACTATTAGTGCATATTTTCATAAAGCTCTCAAAAAGAGCTACAACAACGTAGGACGACATCATACTAACTATAGTGTGTTTTAACATTTTTGGCTTTCTAGTCCATTTTCCATAATTTTAATTTTAATTTTCTAACCCTTCCTTTTGTAGATTTTTTTAAACTTCGGTGACTAAAATAAAAATAAAAAATAAATAAAATTTCATAAATAAATGCATGGGTGTGAAGAATGAGCTTCAATATTTCATCCAAAATAATTTTGATCTCATTCTGAAGTCATTTCAAATTTATAAAAATTATTTAAATTTGCTATTTTATAAGGATTTTTATAATTTTAGAATTTCACATTATTTCATATTTTGAAGATATATCGATTTTCAAGCTTTTCATTTGCATTCACATACAATAAATGAACTTCCCTTTATGAAAATTACAATTTCATTAAAGGGGGTAGTTCATACAACATTTCATTGGCCATCATTTTGAATTTTGGGGGAAAACTTCCTAGGGTCATAACTCCTCGCTCGTTGCTCGGATTGACTATTAGTGCATATTTTCGGAAAGCTCTCGAAAAGAGCTACAACAACGTAGAGACGAAATCATACTAATTGTAGTGTGTTTTAATATTTTTGGCTTTTTGGTCCATTTTCCATAATTTTATTTTTAATTTTCTAACCCTTCCTTTTGTAGATTTTTTTAAACTTCGAGCAACTAAAATAAAAATAAAAAAAATAAAATTTCATAAATAAATGCATGGGTGTGAAGAAGGAGCTTCAATATTTCATCCGAAATAATTTTGATCTCATTATGAAGTCATTTCAAATTTATAAAAATTATTTAAAGTTGTTATTTTATAAGGATTTTTATAATTTTAGAATTTCACATTTTTTTCATATTTTGAAGGTAAATTGATTTTTAGGCTTTGCATTTGCATTCACAAACAATAAATGAATTTCCCTTTATAAAAATTACAATTTCATTAAAGGGGGGTAGTTCATATGGCATTCCACTGACCATCATTTTGAATTTTGGGGGTAAAACTTCCCAAGGTCATAACTTCTTACTTGTTGCTCAGATTGACTATTAGCGTATATTTTCGTCAAGCTTTCAAAAAGAGCTACAACAATGTAGGACGAAATCATACTGACTGTAATGTGTTTTAACATTTTTATCTTTCTGGTCCATTTTCAAGAATTTTATTTTTATTTTTCTAACCCCTTCTTTTGTAGATTTTTTTAAACTTTGGTGACTAAAATAAAAAAAAAAAAAAATTCATAAATAAATGCATGGGTGTGAAGAATGAGCTTCAATATTTCATCCGAAATAATTTTGATCTCATTCTGAAGTCATTTCGAATTTATAAAAATTATTTAAAGTTGCTATTTTATAAGGATTTTTATAATTTTGAAATTTCACATTTTTTTCATATTTTGAAGATATATCGATTTTCAGGATTTGCATTTGCATTCATAGACAATAAATGAACTTCCCTTTATGAAAATTACAATTTCATTAAAGGGGGGTAGTTCATACGACATTTCATTGGCCATCATTTTGAATTTTGGGGGAAAAACTTCCTAGGGTCATAACTCCTCACTCATTGCTCGGATTTACTATTAGTGCATATTTTTAGAAAGTTCTCGAAAAGAGAAACAACAATGTAGGACAAAATCATACTGACTATAATGTGTTTTAATATTTTTGTCTTTCTGTTCCATTTTCCATAATTTTATTTTTATTTTTCTAACCATTTCTTTTGAATAATTGTTTTATACTTTGGTGACTAAAATAAAATTAAAAAAAAAAATAAATCATAAATAAATACATGGGTGTGAAGAATGAGCTTCAATATTTCATCCAAAATAATTTTGATCTCATTTTGAAGTCATTTTAAATTTATAAAAATTATTTAAAGTTCCTATTTTATAAGGATTTTTACAATTTCAGAATTTTAAATGTTTTTCATATTTTGAAGGCAAATTGATTTTTAGGCTTTGCATTTGCATTCACAAATAATAAATGAACTTCCCTTTATGAAAATTACAATTTCATTAAAGGGGGGTAGTTCATATGGCATTCCACTGGCCATAATTTTGAATTTTGGAGGTAAAACTTCCCAAGGTCGTAACTTCTTACTTGTTGCTCGGATTGACTATTAGCGTATATTTTCGTTAAGCTTTCAAAAATAGCTACAACAATGTAGGACGACATCTTACTGACTATAATGTGTTTTAACATTTTTGTCTTCCTAGTCCATTTTCCAAAATTTTAATTTTATTTTTCTAACCCCTCCTTTTGTAGATTTTTTTAAACTTCGGTGATTAAAATAAAAATAAATAAATAAATAAAATTTCATAAATAAATGCATGGGTGTGAATAATGAGCTTAAATATTTCATCCGAAATAATTTTGATCTCATTCTCAAGTCATTTCGAATTTATAAAAATTATTTAAAGTTTTTATTTTATAAGGATTTTTATAATTTCACATTTTTTTCATATTTTGAATATATATCGATTTTCAGGATTTGCATTTGCATTCACAGAAAATAAATGAACATCCCTTTATGAAAATTACAATTTTATTAAAGGGGGTAGTTCATACAACATTTCATTGGCCATCATTTTGAATTTTGGGGGAAAAACTTCCTAGGGTCATAACTCCTCGCTTGTTCCTCGGATTGACTATTAGTGCATATTTTCGGAAAGTTCTCGAAAAGAGCAACAACAATGTAGGACGACATCATACTGACTATAATGTGTTTTAATATTTTTGGCTTTCTGGTCCATTTTCCATAATTTTATTTTTATTTTTCTAACCCATTCTTTTGTAGATTTTTTTAAACTTCGACGACTAAAATAAAAATAAAAAAAAATTAAAATTTCATAAATAAATGCATGGGTGTGAAGAATGAGCTTCAATATTTCATCCAATATAATTTTGATCTCATTCTGAAGTCATTTCAAATTTATAAAAATTATTTAAATTTGCTATTTTATAAGGATTTTTATAATTTTAGAATTTCACATTATTTCATATTTTGAAGATATATCGATTTTCAAGCTTTGCATTTGTATTCACATACAATAAATGAACTTCCCTTTATGAAAATTATAATTTCATTAAAGGGGGTAGTTCATACAACATTTCATTGGCTATCATTTTGAATTTTGAGGGAAAACTTCCTAGGGTCATAACTCCTCGCTCGTTGCTAGGATTGACTATTAGTGCATATTTTCAGAAAGCTCTCGAAAAGAGCAACAACAACGTAGGGCGACATCATACTAATTGTAGTGTGTTTTAATTTTTTTGGCTTTCTGGTCCATTTTCCATAATTTTATTTTTAAATTTCTAACCCTTCCTTTTGTAGATTTTTTTAAAATTCGACAACTAAAATAAAAATAAAAAAAATAATATTTCATAAATAAATGCATGGGTGTGAAGAAGGAGCTTCGATATTTCATCTGAAATAAATTTGATCTCATTATGAATTCATTTCAAATTTATAAAAATTATTTAATGTTGTTATTTTATAAGGATTTTTATAATTTTAGAATTTCACATTTTTTTCATATATTGAAGGCAAATTGATTTTTAGGCTTTGCATTTGCATTCACAAACAATAAATGAATTTCCCTTTATAAAAATTACAATTTCATTAAAGGGGGTAGTTCATATGGCATTCCACTGACCATCATTTTGAATTTTGGGGGTAAAACTTCCCAAGGTCATAACTTCTTACTTGTTGCTCAGATTAACTATTAGCGTATATTTTCGTCAAGCTTTCAAAAAGAGCTACAACAATGTAGGATGGAATCATACTGACTATAATGTGTTTTAACATTTTTATCTTTTTGGTCTATTTTCAAGAATTTTATTTTTATTTTTCTAACCCCTCCTTTTGCAGATTTTTTTAAACTTTGGTGACTAAAATAAAAATTAAAAAAAAAAAAAAATTCATACATAAATGCATGGGTGTGAAGAATGAGCTTCAATATTTCATCCGAAATAATTTTAATCTCATTCTGAAGTCATTTCGAATTTATAAAAATTATTTAAAGTTGCTATTTTATAAGGATTTTTATAATTTTAAAATTTCACATTTTTTTCATATTTTGAAGATATATCGATTTTCAGGATTTGCATTTGCATTCATAGACAATAAATGAACTTCCCTTTATGAAAATTACAATTTTATTAAAAGGGGTAGTTCATACGACATTTCATTGGCCATCATTTTGAATTTTGGGGGAAAAACTTCCTAGGGTCATAACTCCTCACTCATTGCTCGAATTTACTATTAGTGCATATTTTTAGAAAGTTCTCGAAAAGAGAAACAACAATGTAGGACGAAATCATATTGACTATAATGTGTTTTAATATTTTTGTCTTTCTGTTCCATTTTCCATAATTTTATTTTTATTTTTCTAACCATTTCTTTTGAATAATTGTTTTATACTTTGGTGACTAAAATAAAATTAAAAAAAAAAAATTCATAAATAAATACATGGGTGTGAAGAATGAGCTTCAATATTTCATCCAAAATAATTTTGATCTCATTTTGAAGTCATTTTAAATTTATAAAAATTATTTAAAGTTCCTATTTTATAAGGATTTTTACAATTTCATAATTTTAAATGTTTTTCATATTTTGAAGGCAAATTGATTTTTAGGCTTTGCATTTGCATTCACAAACAATAAATGAACTTCCCTTTACGAAAATTATAATTTCATTAAAGGGGGTAGTTCATATGGCATTCCACTGGCCATAATTTTGAATTTTAGGGGTAAAACTTCCCAAGGTCATAACTTCTTACTTGTTGCTCGGATTGACTATTAGCGTATATTTTTGTTAAGCTTTCAAAAATAGCTACAACAATGTAGGACGACATCTTACTGACTATAATGTGTTTTAACATTTTTGTCTTCCTAGTCCATTTTCTAGAATTTTAATTTTATTTTTCTAACCCCTCCTTTTGCAGATTTTTTTAAACTTCGGTGATTAAAATAAAAATAAAAAAATAAATAAAATTTCATAAATAAATGCATGGGTGTGAATAATGAGCTTAAATATTTCATCCGAAATAATTTTGATCTCATTCTGAAGTCATTTCGACTTTATAAAAATTATTTAAAGTTTTTATTTTATAAAGATTTTTATAATTTCACATTTTTTTCATATTTTGAATATATATCGATTTTTAGGATTTGCATTTGCATTCACAGAAAATAAATGAACATCCCTTTATGAAAATTACACTTTTATTAAAGGGGGGTAATTCATACAACATTTCATTGGCCATCATTTTGAATTTTTGGGGAAAAACTTTCTAGGGTCATAAGTCCTCGCTTGTTCCTCGGATTGACTACTAGTGCATATTTTCGAAAAGTTCTCGAAAAGAGCAACAACAATGTAGGACGACATCATACTGACTATAATGTGTTTTAATATTTTTGGCTTTCTGGTCCATTTTCTATTATTTTTGTTTTTATTTTTCTAACCCATTCTTTTGTAGATTTTTTTAAACTTCGACGACTAAAATAAAAATAAAAAATAAATAAAATTTCATAAATAAATGCATGGGTGTGAAGAATGAGCTTCAATATTTCATCCAATATAATTTTAATCTCATTCTGAAGTCATTTCAAATTTATAAAAATTATTTAAATTTGCTATTTTATAAGGATTTTTATAATTTTAGAATTTCACATTATTTCATATTTTGAAGATATATCGATTTTCAAGCTTTGCATTTGCATTCATATACAATAAATGAACTTCCCTTTATGAAAATTATAATTTCATTAAAGGGGGGTAGTTCATACAACATTTCATTGGCTATCATTTTGAATTTTGAGGGAAAACTTCCTAGGGTCATAACTCCTCGCTCGTTGCTAGGATTGACTATTAGTGCATATTTTTAGAAAGCTCTCGAAAAGAGCAACAACGACGTAGGGCGACATCATACTAATTGTAGTGTGTTTTAATTTTTTTGGCTTTCTGGTCCATTTTCCATAATTTTATTTTTAAATTATAAAAATTATTTAATGTTGTTATTTTATAAGGATTTTTATAATTTTAGAATTTCACATTTTTTTTTTGGTAAATAAAAGTCTTCATTAATTACCGGGTTTTGCAGGTTAACCCAAAACCTATTACAATATCCAGCCTTCTCGCTGAAATTGTAGATCCTAGTCATCCTTGAAACTTTCTTATCAGAACTTGTGTTGAATCCCCTACAACACCTTACTAACAAGGCACACCCATACCTAAACATAACTGTAAACATTACTTACATTGACAAGAAATTGAAGTTTGGAACTTTGCACCTGTGAAACATGTTACTTGCCCATTTCCTATTCTCTATTGAAATCCTCCAAGGCTTACACCTTGTTACCTTCATTTCTCCTTAACGGGTAGGTTTCTTTTCATGACTAATAATGTTTTCCACTTCACGTGGCACACCTTGTGTCCATGTCACCAAACTACCAACATCAACACCTATGTTGGCTAATTTTTCAACTGACTTGTTGGCCTCACGGTACATATGACAAGCCCTCCTGTTCTGTCTTGCCATAAAAAGGATTCTCACTTCATGGATGACTCCCTCGATTCTCCATGGAGGTTTTTTGCCATTGGTTAACAGGTTGATGATGTTCATTGAATCACCTTCAGTAATCAAGTTACCTTGAGTTGCTTGGGTTAATTGCAACCCTCTCCAAAAGGCTCTAGCTTCTGCTTCGTTATTAATTCTAATTCCCAATGGTTCAGCAAAGGCCTTGACCAGATTTCCTTGATGATCCCTGATTATTCCTCTAGCTCTAGCTCTTCTTGGGTTCTCCTTGGTTGCACCATCAAAATTTAGTTTAAACCAACCCTGGGGGGCTGGCTCCCAAGAAATCCCATTTTTGGGATTGGGTAAATGAATGGAAGGTTTATCCTCAATACCTAAGGCCCGAGCTAATTGTTTTTATTTGGGAGGAATTGAGTGGTTCTCATCCACCAAGGTGCTAAGATTTTATTTCACAAAGACAATAATCCTGTTGAGGATGGTTTTTGGGTTGTGAATGGTATCCTTAAAGGCTCTATGGTTCCTTTCTAGCCAAATCTGCCAGAGAAAATGATGCCAAAATATTTTCCATAGGTACTTAAGTTTTAGGCTAACAAAGGGTTGAAGCCATTGATGGAACACTTCGGATATAAGAGCAGGCTTAACCCACGAGATCCTAAAGGCTTGGAAAAGTTCATCCAGGATGGATTCCACTACCAGACACTCCAGAAACAAGTGTTGGGTTGTCTCCTATCCTGCCCTACACATGTAGCAACGGTTAGCAATAACCTTACCTTTGGATAACATATTGTCCATAGTGAGGATTTTTTCTTGAATCACCAGCCATGAAAAAAATGATATTTTAGGAATTAAGCCTTTGATCCAAACCAAACTCGATTGAAATTGTTGACCTTCCACATTGGGAAGCAAATTATAGGCAGACTTAACTATGAAGTCACCACTTTTAGTTTTAGCCCAAACAATGTGATCTTCATCCTCTCTAGAGGTAATAATTTGCTGAGTTAAAATGTTATAAAGCTCTTCAGACTCCACTTCAAAACCTTGTACTCTGATGTGTTTCCACCTATTGATATTTATATCCTACCACATATAATTTGCAACCTTCTTCCCAATATGCTGCTCCATATGCTCTTGAATCCTAGCCAAACGAGGATTCTGGGATAACTCCTCAGCTCTCACACACTGATCCTTCCAAAAGTCTATTGTTTACCCATTTCCTAGAATCCATCTAAGACCTTTCTTGACAAGATCCCTGCTCGTGAGGATTGCCTTCCAAAAATTAGACCCCTTGCTTGCTAAGTTGTAATTAAGGAAGTTCACACCTTGGAGGTATTTCTTCCTAACTATGGCAGCCCATTCATTATCGACCTTAGTCAATAACCGCCATGCTTGTTTGGCTAACAAAGTTGTATTGAGATGAGCAACTCTCCTCAATCCTAACCCCCCATCAGCTTTAGGTTTGTAAACCTTGTTCCAACCTACTAAATGGATCCTTTTCTTATCCTCAGTCCCCGACTAGAGAAAAAAAATTGAAGCTGCTCAATTTTGTGATGCACCTTGCTGGGAGCTCTAAACACTGATAGGAAGTAAACGGGTATACTTTGAAGTGAAGCTATAGTTAAAACTGCTTTGCTTGTTTGAGATAACAGATGTCCTTTCCAACCTGCTAGCTTTTTTTGGATCCTCTATAGAACTATGTTCCACATTGATCCTTCAGGTTTCCCCATAAACAGGGGAAGACCTAAATAGGAGGTGTGAAGGGATGCAATCTGACATTCCATGATCCTTGCTATGTTTTTTTTCTTGGGAATGGGGGTATTGAAGAAATAAAGTTTGCTCTTATCAAAATTCACTTTCTGTCCAACCGCTTCTTCATACATTATGAGAATATTTTTAATCCTTCTTGCCTCAACCATAGAAGCCAAAGTTGTAGTAATGTATCATCAACAAATTGATGATGTGTCACCAGGGTAGTTAGCGATGTGGCCTTGATACCTAAAATGAGTCCAGCTACCACTATTGCCTTAATGGTTCTTCCCAAGGCCTTAGCTACGATGATGAATAGCATAGGACTTATGCGATCTCCTTGTCTTAGACCACATTTGCTTTGAAAAAAACCTGCAGTAGACCCATTAACCAAAACTGAAAAAAAAGGCTTAGAAATACACTCTCTTATTAACTTGACCCATTTCATGTTGAAGCCAAATTTTAATAAAATTGCCTCTAGGAATTCCCAATTTATCCTATCATAATATTTGTTCATGTCTAAATTTAAAGCCATAATTGCTTTTTTGGTCTGAGCGGTTGTATGAAGAGCCTCATGAACAATAATAAATCCATATAAGATTGATCTTCAAATGGTTGGCTAAAACTTTGGACAAAATTTTATAAAAATTATTTAAATTTGCTATTTTATAAGGATTTTTATAATTTTAGAATTTCACATTATTTCATATTTTGAAGATATATCAATTTTCAAGCTTTACAATAAATGAACTTCCCTTTATGAAAATTATAATTTCATTAAAGGGGGGTAGTTCATACAACATTTCATTGGCTATCATTTTGAATTTTGAGGGAAAACTTCCTAGGGTCATAACTCCTCGTTCGTTGCTAGGATTGACTATTAGTGCATATTTTTAGAAAGCTCTCGAAAAGAGCAACAACAACGTAGGGCGACATCATACTAATTTTAGTGTGTTTTAATTTTTTTGGCTTTCTGGTCCATTTTCTATAATTTTATTTTTAAATTTCTAACCCTTCCTTTTGTAGATTTTTTTAAAATTCGGCAACAAAAATAAAAATAAAAAAATTAATATTTCATAAATAAATGCATGGGTGTGAAGAAGGAGCTTCGATATTTCATCTGAAATAAATTTGATCTCATTATGAATTCATTTCAAATTTATAAAAATTATTTAATGTTGTTATTTTATAAAGATTTTTATAATTTTAGAATTTCACATTTTTTTCATATATTGAAGGCAAATTGATTTTTAGGCTTTGCATTTGCATTCACAAAAAATAAATGAATTTCCTTTTATAAAAATTACAATTTCATTAAAGGGGGGTAGTTCATATGGCATTCCATTGAACATCATTTTGAATTTTGGGGGTAAAACTTCCCAAGGTCATAACTTCTTACTTGTTGCTGAGATTAACTATTAGCCTATATTTTCGTCAAGCTTTCAAAAAGAGCTACAACAATGTAGGACGAAATCATACTGACTATAATGTGTTTTAACATTTTTATCTTTTTGGTCCATTTTCAAGAATTTTATTTTATTTTTCTAACCCCTCCTTTTGCAGATTTTTTTAAACTTTGGTGACTAAAATAAAAATTAAAAAATAAAATAAAAATTCATACATAAATGCATGGGTGTGAAGAATGAGCTTCAATATTTCATCCGAAATAATTTTAATCTCATTCTGAAGTCATTTCGAATTTATAAAAATTATTTAAAGTTGCTATTTTATAAGGATTTTTATAATTTCGAAATTTCATATTTTTTTCATATTTTGAAGATATATCGATTTTCAGGATTTGCATTTGCATTCATAGAAAATAAATGAACTTCCCTTTATGAAAATTACGATTTCATTAAAGGGGGTAGTTTATATGGTATTCCATTGGTTATCATTTTGACTTTTGGGGGCAAAACTTCCAGTGGTCATAACTTCTCGCTCATTGCTTGGATTGACTATTAGCGCATATTTTCGAAAAGATCTAAAAATCATACTAACTATAATGTGTTTTAATATTTTTTTCTTTCTTTTCCATTTTCCATAATTTTATTTTTATTTTTCTAACCATTTCTTTTGAATAATTATTTTATACTTTGGTGACTAAAATAAAATAAAATAAAAACAATTCATAAATAAATACATGGGTGTGAAGAATGAGCTTCAATGTTTCATCCAAAATAATTTTGATCTCATTCTGAAGTCATTTTAAATTTATAAAAATTATTTAAAGTTCCTATTTTATAAGGATTTTTACAATTTCAGAATTTTAAATGTTTTTCATATTTTGAAGGCAAATTGATTTTTAGGCTTTGCATTTGCATTCACAAACAATAAATGAACTTCCCTTTACGAAAATTACAATTTAATTAAATGGGGGTAGTTCGTACGACATTTCATTGGCCATCATTTTGAATTTTGGGGAAAAAACTTCCTAGGGTCATAACTCCTCACTCATTGCTCGGATTTACTATTAGTGCATATTTTTAGAAAGTTCTCGAAAAGAAAAACAACAATGTAGGACGAAATCATACTGACTATAATGTGTTTTAATATTTTTGTCTTTCTGTTCCATTTTCCATAATTTTATTTTTATTTTTCTAACCATTTCTTTTGAATAATTGTTTTAAACTTTGGTGACTAAAATAAAATTAAAAAAAAAAAAAAAAATCATAAATAAATACATGGGTGTGAAGAATGAGCTTCAATATTTCATCCAAAATAATTTTGATCTCATTCTGAAGTCATTTTAAATTTATAAAAATGATTTAAAGTTCCTATTTTATAAGGATTTTTACAATTTCAGAATTTTAAATGTTTTTCATATTTTGAAGGGAAATTGATTTTTAGGCTTTGCATTTGCATTCACAAACAATAAATGAACTTCCCTTTACGAAAATTACAATTTCATTAAAGGGGGGTAGTTTATATGGCATTCCACTGACCATCATTTTGAATTTTGGAGGTAAAACTTCCCAAGGTCGTAACTTCTTACTTGTTGCTCGGATTGACTATTAGCGTATATTTTCGTTAAGCTTTCAAAAATAGCTAGAACAATGTAGGATGACATCTTACTGACTATAATGTGTTTTAACATTTTTTTCTTCCTAGTCCATTTTCCAAAATTTTAATTTTATTTTTCTAACCCCTCCTTTTGCAGATTTTTTAAAACTTCGATGATTAAAATAAAAATAAATAAATAAATAAAATTTCATAAATAAATGCATGTGTGTGAATAATGAGCTTAAATATTTCATATGAAATAATTTTGATCTCATTCTGAAGTCATTTCGAATTTATAAAAATTATTTAAAGTTGTTATTTTATAAGGATTTTTATAATTTCACATTTTTTTCAGATTTTGAATATATATCGATTTTCAAGATTTGCATTTGCATTCACAGAAAATAAATGAACATCCCTTTATGAAAATTACAATTTTATTAAAGGGGGGTAGTTCATACAACATTTCATTGGCCATCATTTTGAATTTTGGGGGAAAAACTTCCTAGGGTCAGAACTCCTCGCTTATTCCTCAGATTGATTATTAGTGCATATTTTCAGAAAGTTCTCGAAAAGAGCAACAACAATGTAGGACGACATCATACTGACTATAATGTGTTTTAATATTTTTGGCTTTCTGGTCCTTTTTCCATAATTTTATTTTTATTTTTCTAACCCATTCTTTTGTAGATTTTTTTAAACGTCGACAACTAAAATAAAAAAAAAAAATTCATAAATAAATGCATGGGTGTGAAGAATGAGCTTAAGTATTTCATCCAATATAATTTTGATCTCATTCTGAAGTCATTTCGAATTTATAAATATTATTTAAATTGGCTATTTTATAAGGATTTTTATAATTTCGAAATTTCACATTTTTTTCATTTTTTTTTTGATTGGTAGAAAGGGTTTTGAAAGGTCCCTGAACCTTGTACAAGAGAGATTACAATAAATCCAAATCGACCGAGGTGGTCCAAGAAGAGAGGAATAGAAAGTTGGCAAACCTCCACCCTAGGGAAGGTGTCGCGAAATCGCGACCAAAATGGTGATGTCGCGAAATCGTGACAAGAAGCGCCGTAGAAGCCGAAGGAAGAAAAGAAGTCATGAAATCGTGACAAGAATCGCCATCGGAGCCGAAGAAGGAAAGAAGTCACGATATCGCGACATGTTGCAAAGTGTCGCGATATCGCGACAAGTTGTAGGGTTGGAGCCGGTCGAGAAGAAGAGTCACGAAATCGCTACAAGAATTGAAAACGCTACCGAAGAGAAAAGGTGTCGTGAAATCGTGACAAGAATGCAGACCACAGCCGAAATAGAAAATGAGCCCCGAAATCATGACGAAAGTGGAAGCCTGTTGCCAAGAATAAAAGGTGTCACGAAATCGCGACATAAAGGAAGACCTCCGTTGGAGAGAAAAGGTCGCGATATCGTGACAAGGATGAGAGTCCGCCGTTGGAGAGAAAAAAGGTCGCGATATCGCGACAACTAAGCCGCCGTTGGAGAGAAAAAGGTCGCGATATCGCGACAACTTGAAGCCCGCCGTTGGAGAGAAAAAATTGTCACGAAATCGTGACAAAAATGAAGACCGCCTTGGAGAGAAAAAATGTCGCGATATCGCGACAAGTTTCAAAGAAAATGTTCGCGATATCGCGACAAGTTGCAAAGGCACCGGAGAAGAAGTTTCGGAGAATGGAAGACCGCCGTTGGAGAGAAAACCCGTCGCGATATCGCGACCGAATGGAAGACCGCCGTTGGAGAGAGAAAAGGTGTCGCGATATCGCGACAAAAATCAAGACCGCGCTTGAAGGCCAAAAGTGTCGCGATATCGCGACAAGTTTGCGAAAAAGCACCCGAAGGGAAAAGGTGTCGCGATATCGCGACAAGTTTGCGAAAAAGAACCCGAAGGGAAAAGGTGTCGCGATATCGCGACAAGTTTGCAAAAAAGCACCCGGAGAGAAAAGGTGTCGCGATATCGCGACAAGTTGGAAGACCGCGCCAGAGGAGAGAAAAGTGTCGCGATATCGCGACAAAAAGCAACCTCGCGGCCTGAGCAAAAAGGATAACGCAGCAAGCTGAGATTTTGCAACCAACTTAGAAAAATGACGCGAAAGCGCCCCAAAGATGCCAAAATGCTGCCAAAAAACCCGAAGACCAGTAACCCACTCACATTGTGCAAACATTGGAACTTGAAGAAACGTCCCTTAGACCGATTGGAAAGGAATCTCTCCAGACCTGAATGTCTGTTGCGTCAACTCCCTTATTAGCAAGCCAGTCTGCAGCTTTGTTTCCTTCCCAGTATTGATGTTGAATGATTAATTCTGGATAGACACCAATTAGTGTCTTGCATTCGTCGAAGATGGAAACAAGGGCCCGGGGAGGCACGAGAGGTTCCTTTGAGCCGGTTGATGCAATGCAATGAGTCTCCTTCTATGATGAGTTTATTGATAGACAAGCCTTCCAAGAGAATCAAGCTTTGGAACAAGGCCCGAGCCTCGGCCATATTGTTGGACTGAATTCCTAAGTTCTGAGCAAAGGCCAAAATTATTTCTCCTCTATGATTTCTGAGAATTCCACCTCCGCCCGCCGCTCCAGGGTTGCCTTTGGCTGCGCCATCGAAATTGAGCTTGTGCCACCCAGAAGGAGGAAAGACCCACTTGATAATAGACCTATCAACAGAAGTGCGGGGTGTTGCAGAAAAATTGAGAAGATTGAAATGATTTGCTAGATCCAATTCAAGTCCGGGAGGGGGAGGTTTGGACGATGAGACGAGAGAGGCATTCTCCGTAGCAAGGGCCAAGATTTTGGCAACAACAATCTTCTTATCCTTGGCAAGGTTTTGAAAAATTCTAGCATTTCTCTCAAGCCAAATCTGCCACGGGGAAAATGTGAAGGCATGCTTGCCACATGAATTTGAGTTGACTGCTTTTGAAGGGCCGGGGCCACTATTGAAAAAGGAGGGGAATGGAATGAGGGAGGGCTACGGAGATGGCGAAAGTGTTGAAAACCTGGTTGAGCACTGCAAGGGAGAAGGGACATTCCAGAAAAACATGCACAGTAGACTCACAGGCATTTTTACACAGGATGCACCAATTGGGGATGAGAAGCCCTCTGTTTATCAAATTGTCAGTGGTGAGGATTCTATTTTGGATGGCCAACCAGTAGAAGAATTTAACCTTGGGAATGATCTTGGGAACCCAGACCAGATTAGTGGAGTCACGGCCATCACTGGGAGCTTCTTGGCTGTAGTAGGCAGATTTAACAGTGAACTGCCCAGAATCTTCAAGGTTCCAAACCATGGAGTCTTCTTTGTGAGAGCTGGGGATTATGCAGCTCCTCAGTAAGTTTTGAAGCCGTCTAAGCGCCTCGGTGATAAGTCTAGGCCCATTCAAAGCCAATTGTTTCCATTCGGGTCTTGTAGTACATGGGTTGATGAAATGACACACCTTATCTCCAAAGGTAGCTTCGGTCACCGTCTTGAGCATAGCAAGATGAGGATCTTGAGCGAGAGGTTTGTCACGGATCCAAGGATCGTCCCAGAAATGAATGGCCGCTCCATTTCCAAGACACCACCTTAAACCTTCCATGATGATCTTCCTTGATTTAGTGACACCATTCCAGAAATGAGATCCGCCAGGAAGGTAGTGCTCTCCAAGAAAGGGAACTTGATGAAGGTACTTAGCTTTGATGATGTCAATCCGGGTGGCTTTTTCATTGATGGTAAGTCTCCAGGACTATTTGGCAATGAGAGCCATGTTCATCCGCTTGATGTCCACTGAAGCCGAGACCTCCATCCTTTTTCTTGGAACAAACCTTGTCCCAGGCAACAAGGGAAAATTTGTTCTTGTTTTCGTTTCCCGCCCAAAGGAATCTACGTTGAATTTGCTCAATTCTTTGGTGAGATGGAAGGCTGGAGCTTTGAAGATAGATAGAAAAAAAATAGGAATACTTTGCAGGCATGCCTGGACCAGAGTGGCTTTGGGTGCCTGACTGAGCATTGAACTTTTCCAGCCTGCAAGTTTCTTGTTGAGACGATCTAGAACAGGGTTCCACATAGCCGAGACCGATTTGCCATGGAAAAGCGGTAATCCGAGATAAGTAGTTGGAAGGTTCCCAATGATACACCCAAGGATCTCAGCAATCCTATTTTGCCTGTGGATGGGAGTATTGAGGAAGTATAGCTTGCTTTTGCGGTAATTGACTTTCTGGCCCGCCGCCTCTTCATAAGAGTCAAGGATGTTCTTAATGATTTTTGCTTCGGGGACAGAAGCCAGAGAGGAAAGAATAGTATCATCTACAAACTGCTGATGGGAAATGGCCTTGGTAGTTGAGGCAGGTTTGATCCCAGAGACAAGTCCACTGTTGCAGGCGGTAGTAAGGGTTCTTCCAAGAGTTTCAGCCAAAATGATGAAGAGGAAGGGTGACAGGGGGTCCCCTTGACGAATGCCTTTAAAACTTGGAAAAAAGCCGACAGGTGAACCATTGATAAGAACAGAGAACCAAGCAGTAGAAATACATTCTCGAACCATCTTAACCCATTCTTTGTGAAATCCAAACTTCTCAAGGACCTCAAACAGGAATTTCCATGAAACCCGATCAAAGGCCTTGTTCATGTCAAGCTTAAGGAACATACTGGGTTTTTTGTTTTTATAAGCCGAATGAGCCAACTCATGGACTGTTATCACTCCATCAGCAATGAATCTGCCTTTGACCGAGCTGCCTTGGCACTGGTCAATGATGGATGGAAGGATGTCTTTCAGCCTGTTTGCCATGACTTTGGTGATAAGTTTGTAGATGACACTACAGAGACTTATAGGTCTGAAGTCGGAGAGGGAAGCACGCTCATTAGACTTGGGAATTAAAACAATGAAGGTGGAATTGGCTTCTCTCGGCATATTTTTGGCTCTCTGGAAGAATTTAACCGCAGCAACCACATCAGGGCCCACGACATCCCAAAAGTGTTGAAAAAACCGGGGTGGAAAGCCATCAGGACCAGGAGCCTTGTCAGGTTCCATTGCAAACAGAGCATCTTTGATCTCCTCTTCAGTGTAGGATTGGAGCAGTTTCTCATTATCATCGTTAGACACCAACATTGGAATGTTATGAAGCAGAGAACTTGCTGTGCGGGGGTGGCAGTCAACACTTGGACCTAAGATTTCCTGGAAGTGGTGCACAACTTCCTGTCTGATGGCATGGATATCAGAGACAATGGTACCATCAGCCTTGGTCAACTCTGAGATTTTATTAGAACCTCTGTGGCGCAAGGTGGAAGCATGGAAAAACTTCGTGTTGGTGTCTCCTTCTTTGAGCCAGAGGCTTCTGGATTTTTGTCTCCAGTAGGACTCTTCTTTAGCCAAAACATTGTGAAGGTTTGAAAGGAGGCATTTTTCTTCCATGAAAGTTTCAACCCTCTGATCCCCTTCCTGAATCAGATTTTCCACCCTTTTGAGCTCATCCAGCAGAAGTTTTTTTCACTAAAAAGGTTGCCGAAAACCTCCCTGTTCCAGCATTTTAGCTTGAGTTTGATTGCTTTAAGTTTGAGGAACAGATTCAAGAGGGGGTTTGGACAAAGGTTTTGCTGCCACCATTGTCGAATACACCGACCTAAATCTGGATGAGTGAGCCACATATTTTCAAACCTGAAAGGGGTTTTAAAGGTTTTCTGGGGTCGGGAACAATCCATAATAATAGGGTTGTGATCAGATCCAATTTTTGGGTGGCTATGCAGCCTGGCATCACCAAAAATAGGAATGAGTTCTTTGGACAAGAGAAATCTGTCAAGCCAAATTTGGATGTGATGAATGCCCGCTCGTCTGTTGCTCCATGTATAGTTGGATCCTTGGAGCGGTAAGTCCATAAGCTCATTGAGGTTGACAAAATCGCTGAAATCTTCAATGCAGCGGCTGGTGATCGGATTGCCTCCTTGCTTATCAAACAGGTGAAGGGGAGAATTGAAGTCGCCATAGAGCATCCAAGGAAAGTCAGGAAAGTTGTTGCGCATTGCGGTAATGTTATCCCACAGCAATCTTCTGTTGACAGGACTGTTAGGTCCATAGACATTGGTGGCAATCCATTGAAGGTTGGTGACTTTGTTAGTGAACAAAATGTTGATGGTTCTATCAGAGACTGAAAGGACTCTCCCCTCAATAGTTGTCGGATCCCACAAACAAAGGAGACCCCCGGAGGCCCTTGAGGAGGGGCAAGAGACAAAATTGCTATTTTCCCAGATAAGTTTGCAAACTTGATTGTTGTTCTCATCCAGTTTTGATTCTTGAAGAAACATGATATTTGGTTTTAGGTTTTTTCTCACCGACTTGACAGTCCTCTGTTTGGCAGATCCGTTGAGGCCTCTGACATTCCAGGAGACAAACTTCATCGATTTGACTTGGGATTTGCTTTGCGACCTCTGCCTCTCCCTTGAGACAGAGTAAGTTTAGGTCTAACCTCATCCAAATCTTGATGAATGGGTTGTTCGAAAGTAGGACCCAAGGAGGAAGGCACAGAACCATCAGCCGCTTCAAGCTCAGCTGCTTTGGCCAGCTTTTCTGCATTGGACGGTCTTCCCCTTCTCTGTTCTTTGTTGACATCAGCTTTGGGGGCAAAAATGGGAGATTTCAGAGGGCTGGAAGATTGAAGAATAACGGTGGTGTTGGTCCCAGGAACAGGCCTATGGGGGGATGGAGAGCGGGGAGACTGGCGCAGTGCAACAGGCTCAGGGGAGAGGGTAAGAGGACGGTTTTGAGTCGGGGGAAGGGGTGGGAAGGGAAGAGGAAGGTGAGAGGGACCAGAATCTGAGGGTGAGTGCGGGGAGGTCATTGTAGCCTTACCCTTGGACAAGGGAGACTGAAACGCAGTGGGTGTGGATGAGATGATTGGATCTATGGGAGGGTCATTGGAGATGTCCTCATTAGTTGGAAGATTATCTAAAGGAGCAAAATGATTGGTACGAGAAGGCAGAGCACTTACGTTGTTGGGAGCAGATGATTTAGGGGGGCCTACAGAACGGCCTCGGCCCCTGCCAGGAGCCTTTTTCTGAACATTGGGAATCTGGGAATCCTTCTTCCTACCAGAATCACTAGGAATATCTTTTTTTCGGGAAGGGCATTGAGAAGCCAAGTGACCCTGGGAGTTGCACTCCAAACAAAAAGTAGGCTTGTTCTCATACTCGATTCCTTGACGCCTTCTGAAGCTTTCGACGTTGATGCCGATGCAGGTAGGCAGAACTGAATCCAGATTAGCCATGACACAGACACGGGCATAGGTCATTCTGGTTCTTGCTCTGGTGGCAGGGTCGATGGCAACTAAATCTCCAATCGGTTGGGTGATGCCTTTGAGAGCATCATTATAGAAAAACTGAGGGGGAAGCCCATGGAGTTTGATCCAAATCGGGGCGATGTTGATAGACTGAGTTTCAGGGTCGAAATCTTCCCCCCATCTCCGTAGAAACAAGCATCGACGACCAAAAAACCAAGGTCCACCAGTGAGAATGCGTTGGGTGTCGAGGGCATTGTTTAGCCTTACCATAAAGAACCCCCTAGGAAAGGCCACAAGCTCCATGCTTCCAGGACAGCCGCCATTTGGAAAGGGCCCATTCGCGGATAGTTTCCATATCGGGTCGGGCACCAACAAATTTCCCAACCAGAGAGAGGGACTCTTGAAAGATTAGTGGCTCCATAGCCTCGCTAGGAAACGAAACTTCAGTGCCCGAAATAGAGAAAGGCAAAGGAGTTTGAAAAGAGAAAGCTCCAGTCGAGGACCTGACTTTATCCGCAAAGGACAAAGACCACGGTCGCGTTTTGGAGGGAGAGGAGGTTGAAACCCTACCGTTACCAGACGTCATTTTCTCCACACCGTTAGGGTCTTCACCGTGACAAAAGCTGAGTGGGCCTGCAGTAGGCCCAACACCAGCTGCAGGGCCCGAGGACAAAGTTGCCAGACCAGCAAACCCCGTCGACCCTCCATTCCCGTCATCTCCATCGCCATCGTCCACAGACGCACCCGCTCCCGCTCCCGCTCCCGTTCCCGCTCGTGACATTTCAAAAATCAATTTTTTTTTTATATTTTGAAGATATATCGATTTTCAGGATTTGCATTTGCATTCATAGACAATAAATGAACTTCTTTTAATTAAAATTACAATTTCATTAAAGGGAGTAGTTCATACAACATTTCATTGGCCATCATTTTGAATTTTGGGGGAAAAACTTCCTAGGGTCATAACTCCTCACTCATTGCTCGGATTTACTATTAGTGCATATTTTTAGAAAGTTCTCGAAAAGAGAAACAACAATGTAGGACAAAATCATACTGACTATAATGTGTTTTAATATTTTTGTCTTTTTGTTCCATTTTTCATAATTTTATTTTTATTTTTCTAACCATTTCTTTTGAATAATTGTTTTATACTTTGGTGACTAAAATAAAATTAAAAAAATAATAATAATTCATAAATAAATACATGGATGTGAAGAATGAGCTTCAATATTTCATCCAAAATAATTTTTATCTCATTCTAAAGTCATTTTAAATTTATAAAAATTATTTAAAGTTCCTATTTTATAAGGATTTTTACAATTTCAGAATTTTAAATGTTTTTCATATTTTGAAGGCAAATTGATTTTTAGGCTTTGTATTTGCATTCACAAAAAATAAATGAACTTCCCTTTACGAAATTTACAATTTCATTAAAGGGGGGTAGTTCATATGGCATTCCACTGGACATAATTTTGAATTTTGGAGGTAAAACTTCCCAAGGTCGTAACTTCTTACTTGTTGCTCGGATTGACTATTAGTGTATATTTTCGTTAAGCTTTCAAAAATAGCTACAACAATGTAGGACAACATCTTACTAACTATAATGTTTTTTAACATTTTTGTCTTCCTAGTCCATTTTCCAGAATTTTAATTTTATTTTTCTAACCCCTCCTTTTGCAGATTTTTTTAAACTTCGGTGATTAAAATAAAAATTAAAAAATAAATAAAATTTCATAAATAAATGCATGGGTGTGAATAATGAGCTTAAATATTTCATCCAAAATAATTTTGATCTCATTCTGAAGTCATTTCGAATTTATAAAAATTATTTAAAGTTGTTATTTTATAAGGATTTTTATAATTTCACATTTTTTTCATATTTTGAATATATATCGATTTTCAGGATTTGCATTTGCATTCATAGAAAATAAATGAACATCCCTTTATGAAAATTACAATTTTATTAAAGGGGGGTAGTTCATACAACATTTCATTGGACATCATTTTGAATTTCGGGGAAAAACTTCCTAGGGTCATAACTCCTCGCTTGTTCCTCGGATTGACTATTAGTGCATATTTTCATAAAGTTCTCGAAAAGAGAAACAACAATGTAGGACGACATCATATTGACTATAATGTGTTTTAATATTTTTGGCTTTCTGGTCCATTTTCCATAATTTTATTTTTATTTTTCTAACCCATTCTTTTGTAGATTTTTTTAAACTTCAACGACTAAAATAAAAATAAAAATAAAATTAAAATTTCATAAATAAATGCATGGGTGTGAAGAATGAGCTTCAATATTTCAGCCAATATAATTTTGATCTAATTTTGAAGTCATTTCAAATTTATAAAAATTATTTAAATTTGCTATTTTATAAGGATTTTTATAATTGTAGAATTTCACATTATTTCATATTTTGAAGATATATCGATTTTCATGCTTTGCATTTATATTCACATACAATAAATGAACTTCCCTTTATGAAAATTATAATTTCATTAAAGGGGGGTAGTTCATACAACATTTCATTGGCTATCATTTTGAATTTTGAGGGAAAACTTCCTAGGGTCATAACTCCTCGCTCATTGCTAGGATTGACTATTAGTGCATATTTTTCGAAAGCTCTCGAAAAGAGCAACAACGACGTAGGGCGACATCATACTAATTGTAGTGTGTTTTAATTTTTTTGGTTTTCTGGTCCATTTTCCACAATTTTATTTTTAAATTTCTAAGCCTTACTTTTGTAGATTTTTTTAAAATTCGACAACTAAAATGAAAATAAAAAAATTAATATTTCATAAATAAATGCATGGGTGTGAAGAAGGAGCTTCGATATTTCATCTGAAATAAATTTGATCTCATTATGAATTCATTTCAAATTTATAAAAATTATTTAATGTTGTTATTTTATAAGGATTTTTATAATTTTAGAATTTCACATTTTTTTCATATATTGAAGGCAAATTGATTTTTAGGCTTTGCATTTGCATTCACAAAAAATAAATGAATTTCCCTTTATAAAAATTACAATTTCATTAAAGGGGTTTAGTTCATATGACATTCCACTGACCATCATTTTGAATTTTGGGGGTAAAACTTCCCAAGGTCATAACTTCTTACTTGTTGCTGAGATTAACTATTAGCGTATATTTTCGTCAAGCTTTCAAAAAGAGCTACAACAATGTAGGACGGAATCATACTGACTATAATGTGTTTTAACATTTTTATCTTTTTGGTCCATTTTCAAGAATTTTATTTTTATTTTTCTAACCCCTCCTTTTGCAGATTTTTTAAAACTTTGGTGACTAAAATAAAAATTAAAAAAAAAAAAAATCATACATAAATGCATGGGTGTGAAGAATGAGATTCAATATTTCATCCGAAATAATTTTAATCTCATTCTGAAGTCATTTCGAATTTATAAAAATTATTTAAAGTTGCTATTTTATAAGGATTTTTATAATTTCGAAATTTCAAATGTTTTTCATATTTTGAAGATATATCGATTTTCAAGATTTGCATTTGCATTCATAGACAATAAATGAACTTCCCTTTATGAAAATTACAATTTGATTAAAAGGGGGTAGTTCATACAACATTTCATTGGCCATCATTTTGAATTTTGGGGGAAAAACATCCTAGGGTCATAACTCCTCACTCATTTCTCGGATTTAGTATTAGTGCATATTTTTAGAAAGTTCTCGAAAAGAGAAACAACAATGTAGGACAAAATCATATTGACTATAATATGTTTTAATATTTTTGTCTTTCTGTTCCATTTTCCATAATTTTATTTTTATTTTTCTAACCATTTCTTTTGAATAATTGTTTTATACTTTCGTGAGTAAAGTAAAATTAAAAAAAAAAAAAAAAATTCATAAATAAATACATGGGTGTGAAGAATGAGCTTCAATATTTCATCCAAAATAAATTTGATCTCATTCTGAAGTCATTTTAAATTTATAAAAACTATTTAAAGTTCCTATTTTATAAGGATTTTTACAATTTCATAATTTTAAATGTTTTTCATATTTTGAAGGCAAATTGATTTTTAGGCTTTGCATTTGCATTCACAAACAATAAATGAACTTCCCTTTACGAAAATTACAATTTCATTAAAGGGGGTAGTTCATATGGCATTCCACTGGCCATAATTTTGAATTTTGGGGGTAAAACTTCCCAAGGTCATAACTTCTTACTTGTTGCTCGGATTGACTATTAGCGTATATTTTCGTTAAGCTTTCAAAAATAGCTACAACAATGTAGGACGACATCTTACTGACTATAATGTGTTTTGACATTTTTGTCTTCCTAGTCCATTTTCCAGAATTTTAATTTTATTTTTCTAACCCCTTCTTTTGCAGATTTTTTTAAACTTCGGTGATTAAAATAAAAATAAATAAATAAATAAAATCTCATAAATAAATGCATGGGTGTGAATAATGAGCTTAAATATTTCATCCAAAATAATTTTTATCTCATTCTGAAGTCATTTCAAATTTATAAAAATTATTTAAAGTTGTTATTTTATAAGGATTTTTATAATTTCAAAATTTCACATTTTTTTCATATTTTGAATATATATCGATTTTCAGGATTTGCATTTGCATTCACAGAAAATAAATGAACATCCCTTTATGAAAATTACAATTTTATTAAAGGGGGGTAGTTCATACAACATTTCATTGGCCATCATTTTGAATTTTGGTGGAAAAACTTCCTAGGGTCATAACTCCTCGCTTGTTCCTCAGATTGATTATTAGTGCATATTTTCAAAAATTTATCGAAAAGAGCAACAAAAATGTAGGATGACATCATACTCACTATAATGTGTTTTAATATTTTTGGATGTCTGGTCCATTTTCCATAATTTTATTTTTATTTTTCTAACCCCTTCTTTTGTAGATTTTTTTAAACTTCGGCGACTAAAATAAAAATAAAAAAAATTAAAATTTCATAAATAAAAGCATGGGTGTGAAGAATGAGCTTCAATATTTCATCCAATATAATTTTGATCTCATTCTGAAGTCATTTCAAATTTATAAAAATTATTTAAATTTGCTATTTTATAAGGATTTTTATAATTTTAGAATTTCACATTATTTCATATTTTGAAGATATATCGATTTTCAAGCTTTGCATTTGCATTCACAGACAATAAATGAAATTCCCTTTATGAAAATTATAATTTCATTAAAGGTGGGTAGTTCATACAACATTTCATTGGCTATCATTTTGAATTTTGAGGGAAAACTTCCTAGGGTCATAACTCCTCACTCGTTTCTAGGATTGACTATTAGTGCATATTTTCAAAAAGCTCTCGAAAAGAGTAACAACGTAGGGCGACATCATACTAATTGTAGTGTGTTTTAATTTTTTTGGCTTTCTGGTCCATTTTCCATAATTTTATTTTTAAATTATAAAAATTATTTAATGTTGTTATTTTATAAGGATTTTTATAATTTTAGAATTTCACATTTTTTTTTTGGTAAATAAAAGTCTTCATTAATTACCGGGTTTTGCAGGTTAACCCAAAACCTATTACAATATCCAGCCTTCTGCTGAAATTGTAGATCCTAGTCATCCTTGAAACTTTCTTATCAGAACTTGTGTTGAATCCCCTACAACACCTTACTAACAAGGCACACCCATACCTAAACATAACTGTAAACATTACTTACATTGACAGAAAATTGAAGTTTGGAACTTTGCACCTGTGAAACATGTTGCTTGCCCATTTTCTATTCTCTATCGAAATCCTCCAAGGCTTACACCTTGTTACCTTCATTTCTCCTTAACGGGTAGGTTTCTTTTCATGACTAATAATGTTTTCCACTTCACGTGGCACACCTTGTGTCCATGTCACCAAACTATCAACATCAACACCTATGTTGGCTAATTTGTCAACTGACCTGTTGGCCTCACGGTACACATGATGAGCCCTCCTGTTCTGTCTTGCCGTAAAAAGGATCCTCACTTCATGGATGACTCCCTCGATTCTCCATGGAGGTTTTTTGCCATTGGTTAACAGGTTGATGATGTTCATCGAATCAACTTCAATAATCAAGTTACCTTGAGTTACTTGGGCTACTTGCAACCCTCTCCAAAAGGCTCTAGCTTCTGCTTCGTTATTAATTATGATTCCCAATGGTTCAGCGAAGGCCTTGACCAGATTTCCTTGATGATCCCTGATTATTACTCCAGCTCCAGCTCTTCCTAGGTTCTCCTTGGCTGCACCATCAAAATTTAGTTTAAACCAACCCTGGGGGGTTGGCTCCCAAGAAATCCCATTTTTGGGATTGTGTAAAGGAATGGAAGGTTTATCCTCAATACCTAAGGCCCGAGCTAATTGTTTTTATTTGGGAGGAATTGAGTGGTTCTCATCCACTAAGGTGCTAAGATTTTCTTTCACAAAGACAATAATCCTATTGAGGATGGTTTTTGGGTTGTGAATGGTATCCTTAAAGGCTCTATGGTTCCTTTCTAGCCAAATCTGCCAGAGAAAATGATGCCAAAATATTTTCCATAGGTACTTAATTTTTAGGCTAACAAAGGGTTGAGGCCATTGATGGAACACTTCGGATATAAGAGCAGGCTTAACCCACGAGATCCTAAAGGCTTGGAAAAGTTCATCTAGGATGGATTCCGCTATCGGACACTCCAAAAACAAGTGTTGGGTTGTCTCCCATCCTGCCCTGCACATGTAGCAACGGTTAGCAATAACCTTACCTTTGGATAACATATATTCCATAGTGAGGATTTTTCCTTGAATCACCAGCCATGAAAAAAAGGATATTTTAGGAATTAAGCCTTTGATCCAAACCAAAATCGGTTGAAATTATTGACCTTCCACATTGAGAAGCAAATTATAGGTAGACTTAACTGTGAAGTCACCACTTTCAGTCTTAGCCCAAACAATGTGATCTTCATCCTCTCTAGAGGGAATAATTTGCTGAGTTAAAATGTTATAAAGCTCTTCAGACTCCGCTTCAAAACCCTGTACTCTGATGTGTTTCCACCTATTGATATTTATATCTTGCCACATAATTTGCAACCTTCTTCCCAATATGCTGCTCCATATGCTCTTGAATCCTAGCCAAACGAGGATTCTGGGATAACTCCTCAGCTCTCACACATCGATCCTTCCAAAATTCTATTGTTTACCTATTTCCTAGAATCCATCTAAGACCTTTCTTAACAAGATCCCTGCTCATGAGGATTGCCTTCCAAAAAGTAGACCCCCTGCTTGCTAAGTTGTAATTAAGGAAGTTCACACCTTGGAGGTATTTCTTCCTAACTATGACAGTCCATTCATTATTGACATTAGTCAATAACCGCCACGCTTATTTGGCTAACAAAGTTGTATTGAGATGAGCAACTCTCCTCAATCCTAACCCCCCATCAGCTTTAGGTTTGTAAACCTTGTTCCAACCTACTAAATGGATCCTTTTCTTAACCTCAGTCCTTGACTAGAGAAAAAAAAATTGAAGCTGCTCAATTTTGTGATGCACCTTGCTGGGAGCTCTAAACACTGATTGGAAGTAAACGGGTATACTTTGAAGTGAAGCCATAGTTAAAACTGTTTTGCCTGCTTGAGATAACAGATGTCCTTTCCAACCTGCTAGCTTTTTTTGGATCCTCTACAGAACTATGTTCCACATTGATCCTTCAGGTTTCCCCGTAAACAGGGGAAGACCTAAATAGGAGGTGTGAAGGGATGCAATCTGACATTCTATGATCCTTGCTATGTTGTTTTTCCTGGGAATGGGGGTATTGAAGAAATAAAGTTTGCTCTTATCAAAATTCACTTTTTGTCCAATCGCTTCTTCATACATTATGAGAATATTTTTAATCCTTCTTGCCTCAACCATAGAAGCCAAAGTTAGTAGTAATGTATCATCAACAAATTGATGATGTGTCACCGGGGTAGTTAGCGACGTGGCCTTGATACCTAAAATGAGTCCAGCTACCACTATTGCCTTAATGGTTCTTCCCAAGGCCTCAGCTACGATGATGAACAACATAGGACTTATGGGATCTCCTTGTATTAGACCACATTTGCTTTGAAAAAAACCTGTAATAGACCCATTAACCAAAACTAAAAAAAAAGGCTTAGAAATACACTCTCTTATTAACTTGACCCATTTCATGTTGAAGCCAAATTTTAATAAAACTGCCTCTAGGAATTCCTAATTTATCCTATCATAATATTTTTTCATGTCTAAATTTAAAGCCATGACTACTTTTTTGGTCTGAGCAGTTGTATGAAGAGCCTCATGAACAATAATAAATCCATATAAGATTGATCTTCAAATGGTTGGCTAAAACTTTGGACAAAATTTTATAGGATATATTACATAGGCTAACCGTCCTAAAGTCAGCCATAGTCTTGGGGTTGGGGCCTTTAGGTATCAAAGAAATTAAAGTTGAATTGAAACTCCTTGGAATATGATTTGAACTTTGGAACTCCTTGATTACAGTAATAACTTCTGCTCCAACAATATCCCAACAAACTTGGAAAAATCATGGTGAAAACCCATCCGGCCCAAGAGCTTTTTCAGGATCCATGTTAAACAAAGCCTCCTTTATCTCTTCGTCTGAAAAAGTTGTTTTAAGATACTCGTTAATCATTTCATCAATGAGTTATGGAATGAATTGAAGGAGAGAGTCAAGAATGAGCTGTGTGAAGAATGAGCTTCAATATTTCATCTGAAATAATTTTGATCTCATTCTGAAGTCATTTTGAATTTATAAAAATTATTTTTTTGAAAAATTTGAAAAAACTTGTATTAGAACAAAGATCAATTACAATATGGGAAGAGACTCTTCCCAGCCAAATTTAGAGAGAACACAAGCTTACAATAGTAGACGAATATTTGCAATGGAGCCAAATCTCCTGAACCATTAACTAGCTAGTAGGAGGTTGGCATGGACAGTTGATGCAGCTTGTCATGAAATCATGACACTATTCTTCTCCTTAGGCCGCAAATAAGCAACATGTCGTGATATCATGACACCTTTCCCCTTTGGCCGCGAAAAAGCAACATGTCATGATATCGTAACATTTTTCTCCTTTGGCCGTGAAATTCAAGAAGTCGCGATATCGCGACACTTTTCTCCTTTGGGCACGAAAGTGCAACATGTCGCGATATCATGACACTTTTTCTCTCTCGGCTGCGATGAAGCAACATGTCACGATATCATGACACATTTTCTCCTTTGGCCACGAAAATGTAACATGTTACGATATCGCGACACCATTTCTCCTTTTGTCATGAAAATGCAACATGTCACGAAATCGCGACACCTTTTCTCCTTTGGCCGTGAAAATGCAACATGTCGCGATATCACGACACCTTTTCTCTCTTGGCCGTGAAAATGCAACATGTCGCGATATCGCGACACCTTTTCTCCTTTGGCCATGAAAATGCAACATGTCACGATATCGCGACACCTTTTCTCCCTTGGCCATGAAAAAGCAACATGTCATGATATCGCGACACCTTTTCTCCCTTAGCCACAAAAAAGCAACATGTCGTGATATCACAACACCTTTTCTCCCTAGGCCGCAACGAATCAACATGTCACGATATCGTGACACCTTTCCTCCCTTGGCCGCGACAAAGCAACATGTCATGATATCATGACAACTTTTCGCCCATGACCGCAACGACACAACATGTCATGATATCGCAACAAATTTCCTCCAGCGACCGCGATGGCGCAACATGTCACGATATCGCGATAACTTTCCTCCAGCGATCGCGATGGCGCAACATGTCACGATATCATGACAACTTTCCTTCAATGACCGCGATGACGCAACATGTCGTGATATCATGACAACTTTCCTCCAGCGATCGTGACAGTGCAACATGTTGCGATATCGTGACAACTTTCCTCCAACGACTGCAACGGTGCAACATGTCGTGATATCGTGACAACTTTCCTCCAGCGACCGCGATGGCGCAACATGTCATGATATCACGACAACTTTCCTCCAACGACTACGATGGTGCAATATGTCGCGATATCGCGACAACATTCCTCCCTTTGCTTTTTCTTTGATCATTGGCTCAAGGACCTTTCCAGACCCTGTCTAATCACCTCATCCTCAATATCCATGTCACTGTGCAACTAAACTCCAACCTCCTTTTTCACACCCATCTTAGCCAAAAATTCAGCCGCTTTGTTCAAATATCTACTCGCATAAACTGGGATCACGTCCTCCAATTCCTTCCATAATTCTTTAATTTGGGTAACAAGAGCCCTGAACCTCCAAGCTTTCAGATCAAAGTTCCTCATGCAGTCTAGAGCTCCAACCATTATTTGTGAGTCTGATTCAAGAATAATCCTGCGATGGCCATGTTTCACTGCCCAAACAGAAGCAGACTTGATGGCAATGGCTTCAGCTTCATTGTTAGTGGATCTTCCCAGGCCTTGCAATTCCCAATAGAGCACAGTCCTAGCATGGTTTCGGCACACCACTCCAATTTTGGCTCTACCCAGATTGCCTTTTGTAGCTCCATCAGTATTTATTTTGATCAAACCTTTAGGGGGAGGTTTCCAACAATTTTTGTCCTATCCCTCTTGCATTTCAGGGCATTCTTCTAAAGCTCCAATACCAATTTGAGCTTCCTCCTCAGCATGAACAGCCATAATTTCAGTAACCTTGCTCCAAATGGTCTGCCAAACCCCGTCTAGAGCAGTAAAAGTTTCTCTAAAAATTTTGACATTTCTTTCTAGCCATACTTGCCACCAGATAAAGCTTAAACTGAGCTTCCAGCCAAAACGAAGAGCTTTAGATTTGAATCTACCTTTCTACCATTTTGCCTAGATATTCATCCGGTTCAAGTCACCACTTACTTGAATTTTAAAGTAAGCAAACCAACACAGCAAAATCTGTCGGGTGAAAGGTCAACCAAACAGCAAATGGGCAACATTTTCCTTGCTCTTGTAGCATAGTACACATTAAGAAGGGCCGATGATACCTTTTGATCTGATATTATCAAAAGTGAGGATTCCATTGTGCATGCACTGCCAGGAAAAAAAGTTAACTTTCAACTAGCCTTTAGAGTGCCAAATTTTCCTCCAGTCTTCAACCTAAAAATTATGAGGGGGGGCTTTGGGAGATTGCTATCATATCCGTCCTTTACTGTATAGATGCCAAGACTCCCAAAGCCCCAGGCTAATTCATCCTCCACGTCTCCCCCTGTAAGAAATATTTCTATCAAAATTTTAGTCATGATAGGTGACAAATCCGGAGGGATTGAAATGGGCCACTCATCCAACTTCTTGAACTTCTTAAACTTACACTCCCCCAACTGAGTAGTTGTGAAATAACTTTCAATACGAATCCATACCTTGGCTTCAATGGCTGCTTTTATTGGCAGTAATTCTAGAAATTTAGCAATGATGGATGGGAACTGATCCCAAGAATCTATCCAGAAACGAGCCTTCTCCCCTCTTTCCACTTTCCAAAATAAGCGGTCTTTAACAACCTAAGACCCTAACTTGATAGCCTGCAAAACTAGGGACCCAGTACCATCCAAGGGGATACGAGCTACATCGATTAGGTTGGCCTGTCCCAGGTATTTGCTAGTTAGGATTCTACTGAAAAGGGAGGTGGGTTGGGAGATCCATCTCCAGTATAGCTTTCCAGCCAAAGCTTTATTATTTAGCTTAGATTTTCTCAAACCCATACCTCCTTTAACCTTGGGCTGGGTAACTTTGTCCTAGCCCACTAAGGCCCACTTTCTCTCTCCCTTTGCTCCTCATAAAAACTTTCTAGCCATCATGTCCAACTCTTTCCATATTGTAAATAGGGCAGCCAGGATAGAGAATTTGTAAATAGGCATGGCTTGAATTATTGACTATAAGAACATTAATTTTCCACCATAACTTAACCACTTGTGAGACCAGTGATTAATTTTGTCCTTAATACACTCCATCAGATTCCTCCATGTGTCTAATTTTAGCTTCTTAAAGTGCAAGGGGACCCCAAAGTAAACCATTAGGAGAGAAGTCCTTGTGAATCCTAGGATTTTCAAAATTTTGCTCTGAAGCCTTTGCTCTAGATTAAAAAAAACCACTTTGGATTTCTTGTCATTAATGACCTATTGAGTAGCCCTGAGATAGACATTAAGAGTATCCCTAATCATTCTTGCTTCCCTGAAGCTGGCCACTCCCACCAAACTAGTGTCATCCATAAACTGCAGGTGCATTAAAACTTTGTCACCCACCCTGATACCCAATAATCTACCTTGCTGTCTTCTCCTCAAGAAAATTCTACCAAGACCTTCAGCCAAAATGAGAAAAATATGAGGAGAACATGGATCCCCCTGGCGCAGTCCTTGAGCAGCTCCAAATGGTTGCAAAGGAAGGCCCTTGATTAGCATAGAGTAAGTCGGGGTAGAGACACAACTCATGACCCACTCTATCCAGTCCTGAGAGAAACCAAAGGCTGCCATCATTTTAGCCAAGAAACTCCATTCAACCCTGTCATAAGCCTTTGACATGTCCAGTTTTATGAACATCCCTTTATTATCAAAAGTGTGCATTGAATGGATTGCTTCCTATGCCACAACCACCCCATCCAGAATCTGTCGTCCCTCAACAAAACCTCCTTGCTCAAAGGAGAAAATGTTGTGAAGAAGAGGTTTTAGGCACTCAGCCATTACCTTTGTGATTATTTTGTACAGCACATTACATAAGGTAATAGGCCTATAATCTAAAATATGAACCCCCTCCTCCCCTTTTGGAATTAAGGTAATGAAAGTGTGGTTTATAGCTTTAAGCATTCTCTTATTTTCTCTGGACTCTTCTACAACAACCCTTACATCTTCCTCTAAGTAGTCCCAAAAAGCCTAAAAAAACTCAATTGGGAAGCCGTATGGACCTGGAGTTTTACCAGTGCTCATTCGAAATACCACAGTTTTCAATTCATCTCTATCAATGGGTTTGAGGAGGGCTTGATTTTCATCCTCAGAAATAACAGCAGGTATGGCAGAAATAACTTCATTTTGGGCCTCTATATCTTGTACCACACTTTCCTTAAAAAGCTTAGAAAAATAATCCATAGCATGGGAATGTATACCTCGAAGTGTATCAAAGGAATGACCGTTCTCATCTTGAAGGGCCTCCATCTTATTCATCTATCTTCGAGCACAAGCAGTCTGATGAAAGAATTTTGTATTTTTGGCCCCTTATAATAACCTGGTGGTTCTTGCTCTATGCTTCCAATAGGTCTCCTCCTGGTTGTCAATGTCCTCAACCGCTGTACACAAGGCATCATCCTCAGCTTTGAGCTGGTCTATAATTACTCCTTCTCTGAATTGTTTTGGGACCTCATACCATCTAGCCACCAATGGAGCTCTTTGGGCCTGGAAGTCTGTTTTATTAGCACACCTCTAATACTTCAATTGAGCTTTGACATATTGTAGTTGTTTGTGGATTCTAAACATTGCTCTCCCATAAGCTGGGTGGCCTTCTTCCCACCACTATGGAATTTTCTCCCGAAGTTCTTCTTTCTGAAGCCAAAAATTATCAAATCTGAAAGGTTTGTGATGCTGCTCCATCCTAGTCCCACCTTCCAACAGAATGGGACAGTGATCTGAAACTGGGCCTTCTAAAATCTGAAAATTTATATTCCATTTTACAAACGCCTCCTTTGAAACCAAAGAATTATCTAGCTTAACCTTCCTGCTATGTGGCTCTTGCCTTTTATTATTCCAAGTGTAGTTAATGCCAGGACATTTAATGTCCACTAAGTGCAAATCCTAGACTTGGGCAATCATGAAATGGTCCCCTGGGTCCAAAAATGGTGTTCCCCCTTCCTGGTCTCTAGAATATAATTTAGCGTTAAAGTCCCCCACTATAATCCAGTCTAGATCTTCCCTTGAGGTTCGCATGTTATGCACAACCTTCCACTACCGCCTATGACCATCTAGGTTTTGAGACCCATAAAATTTTGTGATTAGAACGTGTTTCGTAGTGACATTATTCCTAAAAAGAGAAGTGAGAACCCCCCTCTAGGCAAGATGTTCTATTGCAGACCATTCAAGAGAGTTCCACAAAGTAACAATCCCCCTTGAGGCACCTTGGGCAACCACATCCATATGACTAGCACCCCTCCAAATTCTGTTGACTATTTTGGACATAAGATCTAATGACATCTTAGTCTCCTATAAAAGCAAAAAATTAGTATTACGATTCTCTAAAAGTCTTCGAACAATAGATTTATGGGTTTTTCTATTTAAACCCCTCACATTCCATGATTGTATAATCATTAGTTACCCTGGGAGCAATAAGAGTCTATTGTCCTCATCGATCCTCTCGTGATCAATTTGTCTCCTTGGGCTACTAGCAACTCCGTATTGGATCTTCTACCTACTCCCTGAGAATTGCTATTTTTTGTTCTTTTTTCTACCCAGGTTATCCCCAAAGTTGGCCTTTCCCTGTTATTCTCTGGTATTCCCATGATGAAATCCTGAGATACTGTCTGCTCCTGGTTATGCACTACTAAAGCCCCTGAACACACTGGCTGTGATACCTCATAGAGTTCAACTACCTGTTGTATGACGGGAGGAGAAGAGAGAGGGAGTTGCCCGAGAATATTAGAAGTTTCTTTAATACCCTCCATGCCCTCCATAAATTGTTCCTCTTTGTCAACCAGTGACTTAAATATCTCATGCCTATTGGCAGGTCTAAGATGGGATTGCTCCTTTCCCTCTTTTTTCTTTGTTCATCTTTTTCTTCTAGGCTATTCAAAACCCTCTCTCTGAGCTTCTTGGCCCTAAACGGTGCTATTAGAATCTTTATTAAGTGTTGCCTTATCCTCTTTAGGCAGGTTTGGCATTCCTAAAGGGGCCTCCATTTTAAAATTCATATTATTAGGGCAAAAATGGGCCAAATGTCCATGTTTGTGACAAACCCTACATCTAAAGGGTAGGGCCTCATAGTCCAGTTGTTGAATCCAGGAGAGACCTGCCAATTCAATTTCCATCTCTACCGGCAAAGGCTAGCTGAGATCCATCTCCACACATATTCTTGCATACACCGCCATGCTCCCTTCAAGTGTGTCTTTGGCAACACCCAGATGTCTTCCAATAGAATTTTCAATCCTTGCCAACACCTGCTCACTCCAGAATTCCATTGGGAGAGCATATAGTCGGATCCATACTGGGATAGCAGTAGGTTCAACTTGGGGATCGAATCCCACTCTCCATGGCTAAACAAATAGCCCTGTCGGGCCATGAATTTTCTTCTCTGAATCGAAAGCCTTATTTCTATCGACCAAAGATGAAAAGCTAATAATAAAATATCCATTGCTAATAAACCACAATAAATATTCACCGTGAGGCTCCCAGTTTTGGCGAATCCAAGAGTGCAAAAAATTTAGGGAAGGACGTATACCCATGAACTTGTAGATTAAATCATGATTAGCTCTGTAAATGACTGATTCTTCAACCATACTTGGCTCGATGACAATTTTTGGCCTGGTTTCGACCTGCAGCAAACATCCATTCACACGAGGTGTTGTCGACCTATTCCCAATAGCCGTGAAGAGCATTTTATATGCCATTTTTTGAGCTTCATCGTTCTTTGGAGGAGAATTTTCTTTAAACAAATCTACGTATGAGCTGCTACTCCCTGGAAAAGGAGTCGGAGAAGTCCCCATTGGACCCTCCTAGGGCACCGATCTAGCCTTCAGATCCATCGAACCCCGAAGGCACTTCTGCAATCCAGCTGATGCCCTAAATTTTTCAAAGTTCCAGAAACCCTAGTTCAGAGGAAAAAATCGCCAGAGCTCATTTTCCCGCCTGCAATTTGAAATCAATGGTTGTGAATTTATAAAAATTATTTAAAGTTGCTATTTTATAAGGATTTTTACAATTTTAGAATTTTAATTTTTTTTTCATATTTTGAAGGTAAATTACAATTTGATTAAAGAGGGGTAGTTCATATGGCATTGCTGCTCGAATTGACTATTAGTGCATATTTTTGTCAAGCTTTCAAAAAGAGCTACAACAATGTAAGACGACATCATACTATATGTAGTGTGCTTTAACATTTTCGTATTTCTAGTCCATTTTCTAAAATTTTATTTTATTTTTCTAACGATTCCTTTTGCAGAATTGTTTTAAACTTTGGTGACTAAAATAAAAGTAAAAAAAATTAAAATTTCATAAATAAATACATGGGTGTGAAGAATGAGCTTCAATATTTCATCCGAAACAATTTTGATCTCATTCTAAAGTTATTTTGAATTTATAAAAAATATTTAAAGTTTGTTATTTTATAAGGATTTTTACAATTTCAGAATTTCAATTTTTATTTTATTTTTAGAAGTTCCATAATTTTATTTTTATTTTTCTAACCCTTCTCTTTGCAGTTTTTTTTAAACTTCTATGACTAGGATAAAAATTAAAAATTTAATAAATAAATGTGTGGGTGTGAAGAATGAGCTTCAATATTTCATTCGAAACAATTTTGATCTCATTCTGAACTCATTTCGAATATATAAAAAATATTTAAATTTGTTTTTTCATAAGGATTTTTATAATTTTAAAATTTCACATTTTTTTTCATATTTTGAAGGTAAATCGATTTTCAGGCTTTGCATTTGCATTCACAGACAATAAATGAACTTCCCTTTATGAAAATTACAATTTCATTAAAGGGGGGTAGTTCATATTGCATTTCATTGGCCATCATATTGAATTTTGAGGGTAAAACTTCCTGGGGTGATAACTCCTCGCTCCTTACTCGGATTGACTATTAGTGCATATTTTTGGAAAGCGTTCAAAAAGATCTACAACAATGTATAGTGTAATCATATTGTCTATAGTGCGTTTTAACACTTTCAGCTTTCTAGTCTATTTTATGAATTTTCCAAATTTTTTTAAATTTTGATGACTAAAATAAAAATAAAAAAATTAAAATTTCATCTTGGGCATTTTTTGTGGAATGGATACCCTTGCCTCCTTGGGTCTTACCCGAAAGTGGTATCCCTTTTGGGATGTTTTCCACAAATAAAAATAAATAAAAAATTCATAAATTAATGCATGGGTGTGAAGAATGAGCTTCAATATTTCATCCAAAACAATTTTGATCTCATTATGATGTCATTTCAAATTTATAAAAATTATTTAACGTTGTTATTTTATAAGGATTTTTATAATTTTAGAATTTTACATTTTTTCATATTTTGAATGTAAATCGATTTTCAAGATTTGCACTTGCATTCACAGAGAATAATGAACTTCCCTAATGCTGAAGAACTTAGGAAGAAAGTTGAGGCATTGGAAAATAAAAAATCTCATATCCCTAACATCATCACTAGGAGCCAAGTGAATCCTACTGAGGGGCCATCCCGTAGACCAGGGGAATACAAGAAAAAAGGAGAAGATTTGGATGTAGGGGTGGAGATATGTGAAACTCTTTAGACTGAGGAATATGACAATTTGTTTCTGCAACAAATTACCTCCCCTTAGTTTAGTCCTAAACAAACTACGAGCACTGTGAAGTCTCCTATAGATTTTGGCAGTGAAAAAAGAAGAGGAAGAATATAAAATGCTGAGCATAGAAAAATTAAAACTGATAATGACATTGCCAATGGAAAACAGAGAACCTTGTTTCAACATGTTATTCCGGGTTCTAAAGACAAAAAATTAGGAAAACCCCCTCAAGGGAGGGGGAGAGGAATAAATCCCAAACAATTTAAATGAATTTCCTCTCATGGAACGTGAGAGGCCTCAATGGCTTACCCAAACACATGGAAGTCAGTGCAATAATAAATCAAGTGAATCCAACTATTATCATGTTGCAAGAAACAAAAACTGATGAGATTCAGTAAAAAAAATAGCAAAAAAAATCTAGAATCAAGGGAAGATGGTTTTCAAATCAGCCAGAGGAGCATCTAGAGGCCTTATGACTTTGTGGGATCCCCGGATAGTAGAAGGCACCATTATTTAGAAATATGACATGGTTCTTAGTGTTTTATTTAAGGAAATAAACAACAACAGGTCGTGGATCCTTTCAAATATTTATGCCCCGAATTCAATTCAAGGGAGAGCTCTACTATGGGAGTACTTAGGAAATCTGAGTGAAATATTCCATAATGTCCCTTGGATTTTGGTTGGGGATTTTAACACTCCTCTTTACCCTTCAAAAAAAATGGGTGGAAATGGACCACCTATCAGGAGCATGGATGAGTTCAATGACTTTGTGAACTCCAACATGTTGATGGATGTAAAACTTAGAGGAGCGAATTATACCGGAGCAATCGACGGATAGGGTTTCATCTCATTTAAGAAAGGCTTGATAGGTTTTTTCTATCAAAGGAGGCTACAACTTTGTTCGGTGATTCTACCACTGCAAGCCCTTCCTAAAATTACCTCTGATCATAATCCTATTTTTTTGGAGATCCCTAACTCTCTGTCCTTCAAGAAACCTTTCATATTTCAATCTATGTGGATCAAACATTCCAGTTTTAGAGATAACTTAAGTCAATAGTGGCATCAGCCTATCAGGGGTAGTGCAGCTTTTAAACTTTCTGGTAAATTAAAGTTTGTTAAGAAAAAGCTTAGAACTTGGAACAAAGAGGTCTTTGGGAACCTCTTTGAAAATAAAAAATATGTTGTTGAAAGTTTGAAGATAATTGATCAGAGGATCGAACATGGTGATGCTGATGAAACTACTAGGCAGGAAGAACGAACAAAACTAGCAGAGTTTCATAACATTTTGGCCTGTGAGGAAATCTATTGGAGCCAAAAATCAAGGGCTCTTTGGTTGAAATATGGAGATTCAAATTCTAAGCTTTTTCACGTCACCACGCTTAGAAATAGAAGCAATAACAAGATAAAATTAAAAAAAAAACATATGGTTCTATTACTCAAGACTTAACAGAAATCAGAAAGGAGGCAATAACTTATTTCAATTCTATCCTTGGTCAGGAATCATAGTGCAATGAGGAGGCCAAAGATATTCTATTGTAGTACATTCCTAGAATAATAAATGAGGATATAAACCTTAAGCTTCTAGCTCCATTTTATGATGAGGAAATTAAGGAAGCCTTGTTTAGCATGGAGCGAGACAAAGCCCTGGGACCCGACGACTTTCCATCTCATTTCTATCAAGCTTTTTGGGACATCGTAAGTGAGGATGTAATTTTTGTTGTCAGATAATTCCAAGAAAGAAATCATATCCCAAAAGGTATCAAATCTACTTTTATTTCTCTAATTCCTAAGAAGCAACCCCCTGAATCTATGGCTGACTTCAGGCCAATCAGTCTGTGCAATGTTTCTTACAAGATCCTAACTAAAGCCATTGCAAATAGAATGAGAGATATTCTGCCTCGCATCATAGATCCATGCTAGGGAAGATATTTCTAGGGCAGATCAATCTTGGATGGAGTTATCACAGTTCATGAAGCTCTGCACTGTACTCATAAGACTAACAGGTCTATTTTTGCCCTCAAGCTTGATATGAACAAAACATTTGACATGCTAAATTGGGACTTTCTGATTGCTGTCCTCCTTAAGTTTGGTTTTCACCACCAATGGGTTAATTTGATCAAAGAATGTATTTCTAAAGCATGGTTATCGTTTCTAGTTAATGGAACAACTGTTGGTTACTTTCAAAGTCATAGAGGAATTTGACAAGGGGACCCTATCAGCCCCATGTTATTCATAATTATGGCAGAAGCTTTAGGTAGAACCATAAAAAATGCTTGTAGTTTAAGGCTAATATCAGGAATCAAGGCAACATCTCTCACTAGGGCTGTTTCTCACCAACAATTTGTCGATGATACCTTTATATTGACTAAGGCATCGATGGTTGAGGCAAAAATAATTAAATACATCCTGCAACTCTACGAGGATGCTGCTGGTCAGAAAGTTAATTTCACTAAAAGCAAGTTATATTTCTTGAACACCCCCATTGAAAGGCAAGGAAGGATTACAAAAATTTTAAGGTGTGATATAGCAAACCTTCCCACTTCGTATCTTGGTCTCCCTCTTTTCATTGGTTCTCCAAGAGAGTCAATGTGGGACAGGGTTATTGAAAGAATTCAAAAAATACTTGATGGATGGAAAGGTCATATTCTATCTCAAGCAAGAAAGCTGACCCTCACTAAGGCCTCTATTTAGATCATTCTAGTCTATTTCCTCTCCGTTTTCAAAGCCCCTGTGAAGGTTTTCCAAAAAATTGAGAAACTCCAAAAAGAATTTTTATGGACTAGATCAGAGGAGAAAAAAAGGATACACCTTGTAGGATGGACCAAAGTGTGCAGAACCAGGGAAAATGGGGGCTTAGGTCTGAGGAGAATTGCTCATATAAATTTAGCTTTACTAGCTAAGTAGGCGTGGCATCTCATTTTTGGTGAATAAAATGAATGGACAACTATCATCAAATGAAAGTATCTTCAAAATATGGAATTTCTAAGTGACTCAGTTCCAATCAGAGGTTCTGCTTTTTGGAAAGCAATTCTTAATTGTAAGGAAATCATCAAAAAAGGTTTAATATGGGTTTTAGGCAATGGTGAGAGGATAAATTACTGGAATGACAGGTGGGCTAAGGATGAACCACTAATGCAATATCCTAACTTAGCCTGAATCAGAGATATCACAGAAGAACTCATTGGCAGAAAAGTCTCTGATTATATGGTTGAGGATAGAGGTAGAATGAAATGGAAACAAATAAGAATTTAGGGATTTCAAGAGAAATCAAATGATCTTTGTAACATTCTCGGGTAACAATTTATCCCCATGAGATCCAAGGAAGATCAAGTGACCTGGGCTCCTACAAAAAATGAACAGTTCATTGTTAAATTAGCTTACATGCTTCTGCTTAATGATAAGGATTTTGTCCTCCAAAAGGACTTAGTTTGGATAAAAAATTTAATTCCAAAAATTGTAGTATTTTCATGGCTGGTTATCTGAGGAAGAATTCTAACCATTGATAATATGATGCGTAAAGGTATTTGTATCACTAATCATTGTTATCGTGCAAGGGCTAATTGGGAGACCATTTATCACATTTTCCTTGAGTGCCCTTTTTCCTTGACTGTCCTAAGTGGGGTTTTTCAGGCCTTCAATATTTCATGGGTTAAACCAGCCATCATACTTGATTTGTTCATCCAGTGGCCTTACCCATTTTCAAGCTAAAGACTTAGATACATGTGAAAAATTTGTCTCAATCACTATCTTTGGTAGGTGTTGTTAGAAAGGAACCATAGATTAACTATTATCACATATTTTCATCAAGCTTTCAAAAAGAGCTACAACAGTGTAGGATGAAATCATATTGACTAAAATGTGTTTTAAAATTTTTATCTTTTTGTGCATTTTCAAGAATTTTATTTTTATTTTTCTAACCCCTCCTTTTGCAGATTTTTTTAAACTTCGGCCACAATAATAAAAAATAAAAAAAATAAAATTTCATAAATAAATGCATGGGTGTGAAGAATTATCTTTAATATTTCATCCAAAATAATTTTGATCTCATTCTAAAGTCAATTCGAATTTATAAAAATTATTTAAAGTTGCTATTTTATAAGGATTTTTATAATTTCGGAATTTCACATTTTTTTCATATTTTGAAGATATATCGATTTTTAGGATTTGCATTTGCATTCACAGAAAATAAATGAACTTCCCTTTTTAAAAATTATAATTTCATTAAAGGGGGGTAGTTCGCACAACATTTCATTGGCCATCATTTTGAATTTTGGGGGAAAATCATCCTAGGGTCATAACTCCTCGCTCGTTCCTTGGATTGGCTATTAGTGCATATTTTTGGAAATTTTTCGAAAAGAGCAACAACAATGTAGGATGGAATCATATTGATTATAATGTGTTTTAATATTTTTGGCTTCCTGGTCCATTTTCCATAATTTTATTTTTATTTTTCTAACTCTTTTTGCAGATTTTTTAAAACTTCGGCGATTAAAATTTAAAAAAAAATTAAAATTACATAAATAAATGCATGGGTGTGAAGAATGAGCTTCAATATTTCATCTGATATAATTTTTATCTCATTCTGAAGTCATTTCAAATTTATAAAAATTATTTAATTTTGCTATTTTATAAGGATTTTTATAATTTTAGAATTTTACATTTTTTCATATTTTGAAGATATATCGATTTTCAGGCTTTGCATTTGCATTCACATATAATAAATGATTTTCCATTTATGAAAATTACAATTTCATTAAAGGGGGGTAGTTCATACGACATTTCATTGGCTATCATTTTGAATTTTGAGGGAAAACTTCCTAGGGTCAACTCCTCGCTCATTGCTAGGATTGACCATTAGTGCATATTTTCATAAAGCTCTCGAAGAGAGCAACAACGACGTAGGGAAATATTATACTAATTGTAGTGTGTTTTAACATTTTTGGTTTTTTGGTCCATTTTTCCTAATTTTATTTTTAAATTTCTAACCCTTTTTTTGTAGATTTTTTTAAAATTCGACAACTAAAATAAAAATAAAAAAATTAATATTTCATAAATAAATACGTGGGTGTGAAGAAAGAGCTTCGATATTTCATCCGAAATAAATTTGATCTCATTATGAAGTCATTTAAAATTTATAAAAATTATTTAAATTTGTTATTTTATAAGAATTTTTATAATTTTGGAATTTCACATTTTTTTCATATTTTGAAGGCAAATGGATTTTTAGGCTTTGCATTTGCATTCACAAACAATAAATGAATTTCCCTTTATGAAAATTACAATTTCATTAAAGGGAGGTAGTTCATATGGCATTCCACAGGCCATCAATTTGAATTTTGGGGGTAAAACTTCCCAAGGTCAAACTTCTTACTTGTTTGTCGGATTGACTATTAGCGCATATTTTTGTCAAGCTTTCAAAAAGAGCTACAACAATGTAAGACGACATCATACTGAATCTAATGTGTTTTAATATTTTTGTCTTTCTGGTCCATTTTCTAGAATTTTATTTTTATTTTTCTAACCCCTCCTTTTGCAAATATTTTTAAACTTCGGCGACTAAAATAAAAATTAAAAAAAATAAAATTTCATAAATAATTGGATGGGTGTGAAGAATGAGCTTCAATATTTAATCGGAAATAATTTTTATCTCATTCTGAGGTCATTTCAAATTTATAAAAATTATTTAAAGTTGCTATTTTATAAGGATTTTTATAATTTCGAAATTTCATATTTTTTTCATTTTTTGAAGATATATCAATTTTCAGGCTTTGCATTTGCATTCACAGATAATAAATGAACTTCCCTTTATGAAAATTACAATTTAATGAAACGGGGGTAGTTCATACGACATTTCATTGGCCATCATTTTGAATTTTTGGGGAAAAACTTCCTAGGGTCATAACTCCTCGCTCATTGCTCAGATTGACTATTAGTGCATATTTTCAGAAAGTTCTCAAAAATAGCAACAACAATGTAGGATGACATCATACTAACTATAATGTGTTTTAATATTTTTGGCTTTCTGGTCTATTTTCCATAATTTTTTTTTTTCTAACCATTCCTTTTGCATAATTGTTTTAAACTTTGGTGACTAAAATAAAATTTAAAAAAAATAAATTTCATAAATAAATATATGGGTGTGAAGTGAGCTTCAATATTTTATCCAAAACAATTTTGATCTCATTCTGAAGTCATTTTGAATTTATAAAAATTATTTAATGTTGCTATTTTATAAGGATTTTTACAATATCAGAATTCCAAATTTTTTTCATATTTTGAAGGCAAATTGATTTTTAGGCTTTGTATTTGCATTCACAAACAATAAATGAATTTTCCTTTATGAAAATTACAATTTCATTAAAGCGGGGTAGTAAATATGGCATTCCACTGGCCATCATTTTGAATTTTGGAGGTAAAACTTCCCAAGGTCCTAACTTCTTACTTGTTGCTCAGATTGACTATTAGCGCATATTTTTGTCAAGCTTTCAAAAAGAGCTACAATAGTGTAGGACGAAATCATACTGACTACAATGTGTTTTAACATTTTTATCTTTCTGGTCCATTTTCGAAAATTTTATTTTTATTTTTCTAACCCCTCCTTTTGCAGATATTTTTGAACTTCGGTGACTAAAATAAAAATAATAAAAAAACAAATTCATAAATAAATGCATGGGTGTGAAGAATGAGCTTCAATATTTCATCCGAAATAATTTTGATCTCATTTTGAAGTCATTTCAAATTTATAAAAATTATTTAAAGTTGCTATTTTATAAGGATTTTTATAATTTTGAAATTTCACATTTTTCATATTTTGAAGATATATCAATTTTTAGGATTTGCATTTGCATTCACAGACAATATTTGAACATCCCTTTATGAAAATTACAATTTCATTAAAGGGGGATATTTCATACGACATTTCATTGGCCATCAATTTGAATTTTGGGGGAAAAACATCCTATGGTCATAACTCCTCACTCGTTGCTCGAATTGACTATTAGTGCATATTTTTGGAAAGTTCTCGAAAAGAGCAATAACAATGTAGGATGGCATCATACTGAATATAATGTGTTTTAATATTTTTGGCTTTCTATTCCATTTTTCATAATTTTATTTTTATTTTTCTAACCATTTCTTTTATAAAATTGTTTTATGCTTTGGTGAGTAAAAAAAAAAAGTCATAAATAAATACATGGGTGTGAAGAATGAGCTTCAATATTTCATAGAAAATGATTTTTATCTGATTTCGAAGTCATTTTAAATTTATAAAAATCATTTAAAGTTGCTATTTTATAAGAATTTTTACAATTTCAGAATTTCAATTTTTTTTTCATATTTTGAAGGTAAATCGATTTTTAGGCTTTGCATTTGTATTCACAAACAATAAATAAACTTTCCTTTATGAAAATTACAATTTCATTAAATGGGGGTAGTTCATATGGCATTCCACTGGCCATCATTTTGAATTTTGGGGGTAAAACTTCCCAAGGTCATAACTTCTTAGTTGTTGCTCGGATTGACTAGTAGCGTATATTTTTGTCAAGATTTCAAAAAGAGCTACAACAATGTAGGACGACATCATACTGACTATAATGTGTTTTAACATTTTTGTCTTTCTGGTCCTTTTTTTAGAATTTTATTTTTATTTTTGTAACCCCTCCTTTTGCAGATTTTTTTAAACTTCGATGACTAAAATAAAAATAAAAAATAAAATAAAATTTCATAAATAAATGCATTGATGTGAAGAATGAGCTTCAATATTTCATCCGAAATAATTTTGATTTCATTCTTAAGTCATTTCAAATTTATTAAAATTATTTAAAGTTGCTATTTTATAAGGATTTTTTTTTTTTGTATTTACATGGTGGAATCGGTAGCCGCCACGAATCCGGGCAGGTTGTCCAGCTTTTATAGCCACCACAGTATTCTGCGTTGTCCTCCCCGAAAGCCGTCACACAGATCTTCGCACAATCCGCCCCTATAACCACCATGCCACAATCATTTTAAACATTTTACGTCGCTAAAAGCACCGGGGACAACTTCCCTCCCCCCCCCCTTATGGGGTTTGGATGAACCAATTGGTCTACACCTCAGACCTATTTTATAAGGACTTTTAGAATTTCAAATTTTCACATTTTTTTCATATTTTGAAGATATATCAATTTTTAGGCTTTGCATTTGCATTCACAGACAATAAATGAACTTCCCTTTTTGAAAATTACAATTTCATTAAAGGGGGTAGTTCATACGACATTTTATTGGCCATCATTTTGAATTTTGTGGAAAAAACTTCCTAGGGACATAACTCCTCGCTCGTTCCTTAGATTGACTATTAGTGCATATTTTCAGAAATTTCTCGAAAAGAGGAACAACAATGTAGGACGACATCATACTGACTATAATGTGTTTTAATATTTTTGGCTTTCTGGTCCATTTTCCATAATTTTATTTTTATTTTTCTAACCCCTTCTTTTGCAGATTTTTTTAAACTTCGACGACTAAAATAAAAATAAAAAAAATCAAAATTTCCATAATTTTATTTTTATTTTTCTATCCATTTCTTTTGCATAATTGTTTTATACTTTGGTGACAAAAAAAAAATTAAAAAAAAAAAAAAAATCATAAATAAATACATGGGTGTGAAGAATGAGCTTCAATATTTCATCCAAAACAATTTTGATCTCATTCTGAAGTCATTTTAAATTTATAAAAATTATTTAAAGTTGCTATTTTATAAGGATTTTTATAATTTCAGAATTTTAATTTTTTTTCATATTTTGAAGGCAAATCGATTTTTAGGCTTTGCATTTGCATTCACAAACAATAAATGAACTTCTCTTTATGAAAATTACAATTTCATTAAAGGGGGTAGTTCATATGGCATTCCATAGACCATCATTTTGAATTTTGGGTGTAAAACTTCCCAAGGTCATAACTTCTTCCTTGTTGCTCGGATTGACTATTAGCTTATATTTTCTTCAAGCTTTCAAAAAGAGCTACAACAATGTAGGACGACATCTTACTAACTATAATGTGTTTTAACATTTTTTTCTTTCTAGTCCATTTTCTAAAATTTTATTTTTATTTTTCTAACCCCTCCTTTTGCATATTTTTTTAAACTTCGGTGACTAAAATAAAAATAAATAAATAAATAAATGCATGGGTGTGAAGATTGAGCTTCAATATTTCATTCGAAATAATTTTGATCTCATTAAGAAGTCATTTCAAATTTATAAAAATTATTTAAAGTTGTTATTTTATAAAGATTTTTATAATTTAAGAATTTCATACATTTTTCATATTTTGAAGATATATCGATTTTTAGGCTTTGCATTTGCATTCACAGACAATAAATGAACTTCCCTTTTTGAAAATTACAATTTCATTAAAGGGGGATAGTTCGTACAACATTTCATTGGCCATCATTTTGAATTTTCGAGAAAAAACTTCCTAGGGTCATAACTCCTCGCTTGTTCCTCGGATTGTATATTAGTGCATATTTTAGGAAAGTTATTGAAAAGAGCAACAACATTGTAGGACGACATCATACTGACTATAATGTGTTTTAATATTTTTGGCTTTTTGGTCCATTTTCCATAATTTTATTTTTAGTTTTCTAACCCCTTCTTTTGCAGATTTTTTTAAACTTCGACGACTAAAATAAAAAATTAAAAAAAATTAAAATTTTCATAATTTTATTTTTATTTTCCTAACCTTTTCTTTTGCATAATTGTTTTATACTTTGGTGACTAAAATAAAATTTAAAAAAAAAAAAAAAATCATAAATAAATACATGGGTGTGAAGAATGGGCTTCAATATTTCATCCAAAACAATTTTGATCTCATTCTGAAGTCATTTTAATTTTATAAAAATTATTTAAAGTTGCTATTTTATAAGGAATTTTATAATTTCAGAATTTTAATTTTTTTTCATATTTTGAAGGCAAATCAATTTTTAGGCTTTGCATTTGCATTCACAAACAATAAATGAACTTTCCTTTATGAAAATTATAATTTCATTAAAGGGGGGTAGTTCATATGGCATTCCACTAGCCATCATTTTGAATTTTGGGGGTAAAACTTCCCAAGGTCCTAGCTTCTTACTTGTTGCTCAAATTGACTATTAGCGTATATTTTTGTCATGCTTTCAAAAGAGCTACAATAGTGTAGGACGGAATCATACTGACTAGAATGTGTTTTAACATTTTTATCTTTCTTGTCCAATTTCGAAAATTTTATTTTTATTTCTCTAACCCCTCCATTTGCAGATTTTTTTAAACTTCGGTGACTAAAATAAAAATAATAAAAAAACAAATTCATAAATAAATGCATGGGTGTAAATAATGAGCTTCAATATTTCATCCCAAATAATTTTGATCTCATTCTGAAGTCATTTCGAATTTATAAAAAATATTTAAAGTTGCTATTTTATAAGGATTTTTATAATTTTAAAATTTCACATTTTTTCATATTTTGAAGATATATCAATTTTCAGGATTTGCATTTGCATTCACAAACAATAAATGAACATCCCTTTATGAAAATTACAATTTCATTAAAGGGGGGTAGTTCATACGACATTTCATTGGCCATCAATTTAAATTTTGGGGGAAAAACTTCCTAGGGTCATAACTTCTCACTCGTTGCTCGAATTGACTATTATTGCATATTTTCGAAAAGTTCTCGAAAAGAGCAATAACAATGTAGGATGACATCATACTAAATTTAATGTGTTTTAATATTTTTGGCTTTCTTTTCCATTTTTCATAATTTTATTTTTATTTTTCTAACCATTTCTTTTGCATATTGTTTTATACTTTGGTGACTAAAATAAAATTAAAAATAAAATAAAATTTCATAAATAAATACATGGGAGTGAAGAATGAGCTTCAATATTTCATCGAAAATAATTTTGATCTGATTCTGAAGTCATTTTGAATTTATTAAAATTATTTAAAGTTGCTATTTTATAAGGATTTTTACAATTTCAGAATTTCAATTTTTTTTCATATTTTGAAGGCAAATCGATTTTTAGGCTTTGCATTTGCATTCACAAATAATAAATGAACTTCCCTTTATGAAAATTACAATTTCATTAAAGGGGGGTAGTTCATATGGCATTCCACTGGCCATCATTTTGAATTTTAGGCGTAAAACTTCCCAAGGTCATAACTTCTTACTTGTTGCTCGGATTGACTAGTGGCATATATTTTCATCAAGCTTTCAAAAAGAGCTACAACAATGTAGGACGACATCATACTGACTATAATGTGTTTTAATATTTTTGTCTTTTTGGTCCATTTTCCATAATTTTATTTTTATTTTTATTTTTGTAACCCCTCCTTTTGCATATTTTTTTAAACTTCGGCTACTAAAATAAAAATAAAAAAATAAAATAAAATTTCATAAATAAATGCATGGATGTGAAGAATGAGCTTCAATATTTCATCCTAAATAATTTTGATCTCATTCTGAAGGTATTTTGAATTTATAAAAATTATTTAAATTTGCTATTTTATAAGGATTTTTAGAATTTCGAAATTTCACATTTTCTCATATTTTGAAGATATATCGATTTTTAGGCTTTGCATTTGCATTCACAGACAATAAATGAACTTCCATTTTTGAAAATTACAATTTCATTAAAGGGGGTAGTTCATACGACATTTCATTGGCCATCATTTTGAATTTTGGGGGAAAAACTTCCTAGGGTCATAACTCCTCGCTCGTACCTCAAATTGACTATTAGTGCATATTTTCATAAAGTTCTCGAAAAGAGCAACAACAATGTAGGACAACATCATACTGACTATAATGTGTTTTAACATTTTTGGCTTTCTTGTCCATTTTCCATAATTTCATTTTTATTTTTCTAACCCCTTCTTTTGCAGATTTTTTTAAACTTCGGCGACTAAGATAAAAAAAAAAAATATAAAAAAAAAAATCATAAATAAATGCATGGGTGTGAAGAATGAGCTTCAATATTTCATATGATATAATTTTGATCTCATTCTAAAGTCATTTCGAATTTATAAAAAATATTTAAAGTTGCTATTTTATAAGGATTTTTATAATTTCAGAATTTTAGATTTTTTTCATATTTTGATGATATATCAATTTTTAGGCTTTGCATTTGCATTCACAGATAATAAATAAACTTCAATTTATGAAAATTACAATTTAATTGAAGGGGGGTAGTTCATACGACATTTCATTGGCTATCATTTTGAATTTTGAGGAAAAATTTCCTAGGGTCATAACTCCTCGCTCGTTGCTAGGATTGACTATTAGTGCATATTTTCGAAAAGATCTCGAAAAGAGCAACAAAAACGTAGGGCGACATCATACAAATTGTAGTGTGTTTTAACATTTTTGTCTTTCTGGTCCATTTTCCATAATTTTATTTTTAAATTTCTAACCCTTCATTTTGTAGATTTTTTTAAACTTCGACAACTAAAATAAAAATAAAAAAATTAATATTTCATAAATAAATGTGTGGGTGTGATGAAGGAGCTTCCATATTTCATCCGAAATAATTTTGATCTTATTATGAAGTCATTTTGAATTTATAAAAATTATTTAAAGTTGTTATTTTATAAGGATTTTTATAATTTTGGAATTTCACATTTTTTCATATTTTGAAGGTAAATTGATTTTAAGGCTTTGCATTTGCATTCACAAACAATAAATGAATTTCCCTTTATAAAAATTACAATTTCATTAAAGTGGGGCACTTCATATGGCATTCCACTGACCATCATTTTGAATTTTGGAGGTAAAACTTCCCAAGGTCATAACTTCTTACTTGTTGCTCATATTAACTATTAGCACATATTTTCATCAATTTTTCAAAAAGAGCTACAACAATGTACGACGAAATCATATTGACTATAATGTGTTTTAACATTTTTATCTTTCTTTTCCATTTTCGAGAATTTTATTTTTATCTGCCTCCAATACATCTTTTCACAAGCTAAAATATTATAAAACTCACAAAGGGTTTCCTTCTCTTCAGTCCTTGTCGCCTCATCATAGGTTCCATTTTGGATTTTGCTTTCTATTATTCTTAGTTTTTCCCCCACTTCTCTCTTATTCTCAAAAATATTTCCAAAGACTTCTTTATTCCATATTCTAAGGTTGTTTTTCACCATCTTAAGTTTTTGAGATAGTTTGAAGGAAGCACTTCCCTGGATAGGCTGTTGCCACCATTCCTCTATTTGTTTCTTGAAGTTCGGATGTTTAACCCACATTGACAAAAAATTGAATGGCTTTTTAAAGGAGTTAGCCTGAAATGCCTCCCATAGAATAAGATTATGGTCTGAAGCACATTTAGGAAGGGCTTGTAACGTTGAATCACCAAACATTGTTGTAGCTTCCTTGGATAAAAAAAACCTATCCAACCTTTCTTGAATCAGCTAACTTCCTATCCTCTTGTTACTCCATGTAAATTTGGCTCCTTTTAGTCTTACATCCATCAATTCATTTGTGTTAATGAATTCATTGAAGTCCTCCATGCTCCTTGAGGGTAACCCAGATCCTCCCTTATGAGATGGGCAAAGGGGGGTATTGAAATATCCCCAAATCACCCAAGGAATGTCTTTAAAAGCTTGGCTCAAATGCCCCAAAAACTCCCACAGTTTAGACCGCCCTTGGACAGAGGTGGGGGCATAAACATTTGACATAATCCAATTCTTATTAGTATCAAAATCATGAAATAATATGCTTAAGACTCTTTAATTTTCCTGAATAATACTTCCTTCTATTTTAATAGGATCCCATAAGATCATGAGGCCCCCAGATGCTCCTCTCACCTGTTGAAAGGCCACTTCCCCTTGCTTCCAAATCCTTCTAGCTATAAGTGATGATTGTGCCACATCTGTTTTGGTTTCTTAAAGAAAAATAATAGTAGGATTCCAATCCTTCCTTATAGACTTCACCATCCTTTGTTTTGGTGGGTCGTTTAGGCCTCTCACATTCAATGAGAGAACCTTCATTTAGACTGATATTTTTTCCCTGCCCCCTTCCTTGATCCAAAGGGTTTTTGTCAATTTTTTTATTATCCTGGCCAGGAATAGCTTGTTGTAACAATGTTATTTGCTTTCCATTTGTAATTTCTTCATTGATTCTCATTCTATAGTGCTCTTCTATAGATATTATCCCTTTATTTATTTCACTTCCATAATCTATCGGAGGCTTGGTAGTGCTTCTAGTCTATTTTGGACTGAAATGAGGGGGCATATATTGTGATAGTCTAGGGCTTGAACCTTCTTCCTCATTTTGGGGGTTTTCAATTCCCTCTTCATCCTCAACCTTGTTTTGGTTCACCTCTCTTATCTGGTTCCTAAACAGGGGGCTTTCCTTCAAGGAACATTTTACCGTTGGGATCGTTTGATAAGGGATAATTTGCTCCACTACCGGATTAGGAGCTACATTCCTGGCTCTTGTTTCCACAACTTCGACTCTTGACTCTATTTTTTCCATGTTTAAACTGAAATGACCTGGCAATTTTTCTTCATTTTGAGCATAGCTTTTGGGGCTTTTTGTCATAGCTGTGGATGGTCTTGATTTGGATGGGGAGTCTAGGGTTTCAGGAAACTTGACACTGATGGTATCATCCTTACTATTTTATTTTTCAAATTCTAGATTTGCTAGGATATCAAACATGTTCAAGCTGGGATATTTATTACATACCTTATGATTTTTGCCTCCCTCATTATGTTGCTTTCCTTTCTCCTGGATTTTTGCCAGTTCTGTGTTGGCTTGGTCAGCCTGGTTATTCTTAACTTGTATGTATCCTTCCAAGTTAAGACGCGATCCTTGAAACTTTGGGATCCCTCTCCCATTAGCTTTCCCCAAAAAACCTTCACTCGTGGCTTCCTTGTTTGTAGTTATTGTCAAACATTGGGCTTGAAGGTGGCCCTGGGTTTTGCACATGCTATAAAATGTTAGCTTGTTCTCATACTCCACAAGCTGAATCCTTAGAAACTCTCCATATGCTAGTTCCACCTAAGAAGGTAGATCAGAATCCAAGTTTGCATTTACACAGATCTTGGCATGCGTTAGTCTAGTCCTTGCCCGGGTTGAATGGTCTATTGCCACAAGCTCTCCTATCGTCTTTGCTATGCCACTAAGCCAGTACTCATTAACAAAATGGGCTAGGAGGTTTGGTAAGCAAACCCAAATGGGTGTTATATTAATGTTCTACTTCTTAGGGTTGAAATCCTCCCCCCACTTCCTTAGAAAGAGGCTATGCCTTCCTAGAAACCAAGGTCCTCCTGTCAAGATGCGCTCTGCATCATCTTTGTTATTGAGTCTTATCATAAAAAAACCTCTTGACATGGGTACGATTTCTAAGCTTCTTGAAGTTTTCCACTTTGCCACGGCCCATGAGAGAATAGTCTCAAAGTCTAGCCTTCCTCACAAAAACTTTCCAACTAAGGATGATGCCTCCATATCCAAGAATCTTTCCATAATCTCCACTGGTGCAGTTAACCTATTATTGTTTGGTATTAGGGGCAGTAGTTCACTGACTGGCTCCTTCTTTTTCCATTTTAGCATTTCCAAAAAGGTTGGGCCCTTGTTGCCAGCTCCCAAACCCCAGTGGGACCTTTTGTCTGAGGGTTTATCTGGAGGATCTGTACCTTTAGCCTTTTTGAACTGAGCTGACAGGGAATCCTTTTCCTTTCTAGCTACAACATTCTGCCCTACCTTTGGATCTTCTCCTTCCGTTGGTTCAAAATTCTTGCCTGCCATTTTTGCTCCTCCTCTGCTTCCTCCGCTTCCTCCACCGCTCCTCATCTCTCCCAATCCTTCGCTTCCTCCGCTTCCTCCATCGCTTTTTATTCGCTTCTCAATAGTTGACATCCAACTATCAGTAGACTTTCTATCATCATTAGAACCAGCATATACAAACTTTAGTTACAAGGTCATAACTTCTTACTTGTTGCTCAGATTAACTATTAGCACATATTTTCGTCAAGTTTTCAAAAAGAGCTACAACAGTGTAGGACGAAATCATATTGACTATAATGTGTTTTAACAATTTTATCTTTCTTGTCCATTTTCGAGAATTTTATTTTTATTTTTCTAACCCCTCCTTTTGCAGATTTTTTTAAACTTCGGCGACTAAAATAAAAATAAGAAAAAATAAAATTTTATAAATAAATGCATGGGTGTGAAGAATGATCTTCAATATTTCATCCAAAATAATTTTGATCTCATTTTGAAGTCATTTCGAATTTATAAAATTTTTTTTAAGTTGTTATTTTATAAGGATTTTTATAATTTCAAATTTTCATATTTTTTTCATACTTTGAAGATATATCAATTTTCAGGATTTGCATTTGCATTCAGAGACAATAAGTGAACTTCCCTTTATGAAAATTACAATTTCATTAAAGAGGGGTAGTTCACACGACATTTCATTGTCCATCATCTTGAATTTTGGGGGAAAAACTTCCTAGGGTCATAACTCCTCACTCGTTGCTCGGATTGACTATTAGTGCATATTTTCGGAAAGTTATCAAAAAGAGCAACAACAATGTAGGACATCATACTGACACTAATGTGTTTTAATATTTTTATCTTTCTGTTCCATTTTCCATAATTTTATTTTTATTTTTCTAACCATTTCTTTTGCATAATTGTTTTATACTTTGGTGACTAAAATAAAATTAAAAAAAATAAATTTTCATAAATAAATACATGGGTGTGAAGAATGAGCTTCAATATTTCATCCAAAACAATTTTTATATAATTTTAAATTTATAAAAATTATTTAAAGTTACTATTTTATAAGGATTTTTACAATTTCAGAATTTTAATTTTTTTCTATATTTTGAAGGCAAATCGATTTTTAGGCTTTGCATTTGCATTCACAAACAATAAATGAACTTTTTTTTATGAAAATTACAATTTCATTAAAGGGGGGTAGTTCATATGGCATTCCACTAACCATCATTTTGAATTTTGGGGGTAAAACTTCCCAAGGTCATAACTTCTTACTTGTTGCTCGGATTGACTATTAGCGTATAATTTCGTCAATCTTTCAAAAAGAGCTACAACAATGTAGGATGTCATCTTACTAACTATAATGTGTTTTAACATTTTTGTCTTTCTAGTCCATTTTCTAGAATTTTATTTTTATTTTTCTAACCCCTCCTTTTGCAATTTTTTTCAAACTTCGATGACTAAAATAAAAATTAAAAAAAAAAAAATTTCATAAATAAATGCATGGGTGTGAAGAATGAGCTTCAATATTTCATCCGAAATAATTTTAATTTCATTATGAAGTCATTTCAAATTTATAAAAATTATTTAAATTTGCTATTTTATAAGGATTTTTATACTTTCGAAATTTCACATTTTTTTCATATTTTTAAGATATATCGATTTTCAGGATTTGCATTTGCATTCACAAATGATAAATGAACTTCCCTTTATGAAAATTACAATTTCATTAAAGGGGGTAGTTCATACAACATTTCATTGGCCATCATTTTGAATTTTGGGGGAAAAACTTCCTAGGGTCATAACTCCTCACTCGTTGCTCGGATTGACTATTAGTGCATATTTTCAGAAAGTTCTCGAAAAGAGCAATAGTAATGTAGGACGACGTCATGCTGACTATAATGTATTTTAATATTTTTGGCTTTCTGTTCCATTTTTCATAATTTTATTTTATTTTTCTAACCATTTCTTTTACAGAATTGTTTTATACTTTGGTGACTAAAATAAAAATAAAAATAAAATAATATTTCATAAATAAATACATGGGTGTAAAGAATGAGCTTCAAAATTTCATCCAAAATAATTTTGATCTCATTCTGAAGTCATTTTGAATTTATAAAAATTATTTAAAGTTGCTATTTTATAAGGATTTTTACAATTTCAAAATTTCAATTTTTTTTCATATTTTGAAGGTAAATAAATTTTTAGGCTTTGCATTTGCATTCACAAACAATAAATGAAATTACCTTTATGAAAATTACAATTTCATTAAAGGGGGTAGTTCATATGGCATTCCACTAGCCATCATTTTGAATTTTGGGGGTAAAACTTCCCAAGGTCATAACTTCTTACTTGTTGCTCGGATTGACTATTAGCATATATTTTCGTCAAGCTTTCAAAAAGAGCTACAACAATGTAGGACGACATCATACTGACTATAATGTATTTTAACATTTTTTTCTTTTTGGTCCATTTTCCATAATTTTATTTTTATTTTTCTAACCCCTCCTTTTGCAGATTTTTTTAAACTTCGGCGACTAAAATAAAAATAAAAAATAAAATAAAATTTCATAAATAAATGCATGGGTGTGAAGAATGAGCTTCAATATTTCATATGAAATAATTTTTATCTCATTCTGAAGTCATTTCGAATTTATAAAAATTATTTAATTTGCTATTTTATAAGGATTTTTATAATTTCAGAATTTCACTTTTTTTCATATTTTGAAGATATATCGATTTTTAGGCTTTGCATTTGCATTCACAGACAATAAATGAACTTCCCTTTTTTGAAAATTACAATTTCATTAAAGGGGGGTAGTTCATACAACATTTCATTGGCCATCATTTTGAATTTTGGGGGAAAAACTTCCTAGAGTCATAACTCCTTGCTCGTTCCTCGGATTAATTATTAATGCATATTTTTGGAAAGTTCTCGAAAAGAGCAACAATAATTTAGGATGAAATCATACTGACTATAATGTGTTTTGATATTTTTTGGATTTCTAGTCCATTTTCCATAATTTTGTTTTTATTTTTCTATCCCCTTCTTTTGCAGATTTTTTAAACTTTGATGACTAAAATAAAAATAAAAATAAATTAAAATTTCATAAATAAATGCATGGGTGTGAAGAATGGGCTTCAATATTTCATTTGATATAATTTTTATCTCATTCTGAAGTCATTTCAAATTTATAAAAATTATTTAAATTTGCCATTTTAATAAGATTTTTATAATTTCAGAATTTCACATTTTTTCATATTTTGAAGATATATCGATTTTCAGGCTTTGCATTTGCATTCACAGACAATAAATGAACTTCCCTTTATGAAAATTACAATTTCATTAAAGGGGGGTAGTTCATACGACATTTCATTGGCTATCATTTTGAATTTTGAGGGAAAACTTCCTAGGGTCTTAACTTCTCGCTCGTTGCTAGGATTGACTATTAGTGCATATTTTTGGAAAGCTCTCGAAAAGAGCAATAACAACTTAGAGTGAAATTAATCTAATTGTAGTGTGTTTTAACATTTTTTGCTTTCTCGTCCATTTTCCATAATTTTGTTTTTAAATTTCTAACCCTTCATTTTGTAGATTTTTTTAAACTTCGACAACTAAAATAAAAATAAAACAATTAATATTTCATAAATAAATGTGTGGGTGTGAAGAATGAGGTTCGATATTTCATCCGAAATAATTTTTATCTCATTATGAAGTCATTTCGAATTTATAAAAATTATTTAAAGTTGTTATTTTATAAGGATTTTTATAATTTTGGAATTTCATATTTTTTTCATATTTTGAAGGCAAATCGATTTTTAGGCTTTGCATTTGCATTCATAGATAATAAATGAACTTCCATTTATGAAAATTACAATTTAATTAAAAGAGGGTAGTTCATACAACATTCCATTAGCCATCATTTTTAATTTTGGGGTTAAAATTTCCTCGGGTCATAACTTGCTCGTTGCTCAGATTGACTATTAGTGCATATTTTTAAAAATATATCGAAAAGAGGAACAATGATATAGGGCGACATCATACTAACTGTAGTGTATTTTAACATTTTTTGCTTTCTAGTACATTTTCCACAATTTTATTTTTTATTATCTAACCCTTCCTTTTGCAATTGTTTTTTAAACTTCAACAACTAAAATAAAAATAAAAAAACTAATATTTCGTAAATAAATGCGTGGATGTGAAGAATGAGCTTCGATATTTCATCCAAAATAATTTTGATCTCATTCTAAAGTAATTTTGAATTTATAAAAATTATTTAAATTTACTATTTTATAAGAATTTTTATAATTTCGAAATTTCATATTTTTTGAAGGCAAATCAATTTTCGGGCATTGCATTTGCATTCAAAGACAATAAATAAAATTCCCTTTATGAAAATTACAATTTCATTATGTTAATCTCACAATGACACTAAGAGGGGTGGGGTGAATCAATGTAGCTCTTTAAAACTTAAATCTTCAACTCTTAAAGTCGAAACAATGAAAACTTAAAACCAAATAAAGCAAGTATAACAAGAGAACATCACACAACACAAGATGTACCGAGGTTCACCGATTTGGCTACTCTTCAAAATGACTGTTTGGACTTCCATCCAAATCTAGCATTTGCAAAGCACCAACTTTACAATCAATTTACCAGCACCCACTGGAAGGAGCATCAACCCCTGATTTATCTGCACCAATAGAAAGGAGCACCAACCCCTGATATACCAGCACCAACTGGAAGGAGCACCAACCCCTGATGCCAAGCACCAACTTGGACTTCAATTTTGAAACAAGAAGATTGACATAAAAATGCCTTCACTTTTACAAGACCCTGACTGGTCTATTGCTTACCCAACATCTACCATAATTCACAAAACACACCCACTTCTCGCACTCTTTCAATTCTCCAAGCAACACTCCTTTTATAACAATAATTTCTCTTTGTAACTTCCATATTCTCACATGCCACCTATCAATTGTAACTCTTTCTTTATGTAACTCCTTTATGACACAATATTCTCCTATGCCACTTGTCAATTGTAACTCTTTTTTTATATAACTCCTTTTGTTTATATTGAGAAGGCATTTCATCAAACACGTCACATGCAAAGAATTGACACCTTACTCGTTCTCATACTTTGGAGCCATGTGACAACTCAAAACAAAAACAAAAGATGATCTATTTGATGCCTAGAAGGTGTAACAATACTGAAACTGAAACTCTGGTGACTCTTCAAGGTCGAAACGGCCAACTAAAAGATTTTGCACAAGTGGCACAAATTGACATAAAAGAGACCTGTAACGTTTTTGCAAAAATCATAACTCTCACCTCGTAACTCGGTTTTCTCTAAAATTTGAAACGTAGAATCTTTGCAACACTTACTATGTCCAAACTAAAACTCACTACCTAACTCCTTACGATTCACCTGTACCACTTCCACAAAAACTGCTACTGACACACTTTTTCAAAAAGGCTTTTCGTTTCTATTTTGTGGCCCTTTGTTTCCTTTCCTCCACATAGGCATGCGTCCGCTTCTTTCCATGTGTAACGACCATCTTAAATGATTTCAAATCATTAAAGATTCCTTATGGGTCCACGTCACTATGCAGTCTTCAGTTTCACCATCCTGGTGTTCATCACTAATATTAGGCGCACTGTCAACTACTCTGTTCCTTTGGCGAAAACGCAACATGTCGTGATATCGTGACACTTTTGTTTCTCTACCTGCCTGCCCTTTTTTAGTCATGAAAATGTGACATGTCGCGATATCGCGACACTTTTGTTTCTCTGTCTGCCTGCCCTTTTTGAGTCACGAAAATGCGACATGTCGCGATATCACAACACTTTTGTTTCTCTGACTGCCTGCCCTTTTTGAGTCACGAAAATGCGACATGTCGCGATATCATGACACTTTTTCTTTCTTGCTCTTTCTCTTTGCGTTGGACCGCAAAAATACAACATGTCGCGATATCACTACACTTTTTTTTTCTCCTTATTCTTTCTCTTTGCTTTGGCCTGTGAAAATACATGTCGCGATATCGCGACACTTTTTCTCCTTGCTCTTTCTCTTAGCTTTGGCCCGCGAAAATACAACATGTCGCGATATCGCGACACTTTTTCTCCTTGCTCTTTCTCTTAGCTTTGGCCCGCAAAAATACAACATGTCGCGATATCGCGACACTTTTTCTCCTTGCTCTTTCTCTTAGCTTTGGCCCGCAAAAATACAACATGTTGCGATATCACGACACTTTTTCTCCTTGCTCTTTCTCTTAGCTTTGGCCCACGAAAATACAACATGTCATGATATCGTGACACTTTTTCTCCTTGCTTTTTCTCTTTGCTTTGGCCCGTGAAAATACATGTCACGATATCGTGACACTTTTTCTCCTTGCATTTTCTCTTTGCTTTGGACCGCGAAAATGCAACATGTCATGATATCGCGACACTTTTTCTCCTTGCATTTTCTCTTTGCTTTGGACCGCGAAAATGCAACATGTCGCGATATCGTGACACTTTTTCTCCTTGCATTTTCTCTTTTCTTTTGGCCGCGAAAATGCAACATGTCGCGATATCGCGACACTTTTTCTCCTTGCATTTTCTCTTTTCTTTTGGACGTAGAAATGCAATATGTCGCGATATCGCGACACTTTTTTTCTTTGCGATGTTTTGCTTTTTCTTTGATCTTTAGCATATGGGCCACTTCGGTCTTCACCCAAACATCAAAAACATCCTCATAAGCATTTAACATCACTGTACATACTCTGAATAACCTCTGAACTCCTATCCACTGCATCAACCGATCTATCTGACTGTGTTGACAACAATGACAATATTGTCGTTGCACCTTTCTCAATAATCTCCCCCTTTGGAATTGTTGGCAACACACGTGCAATTTCTTGTAACTCTTCTCCCCCTTTGACAACAATATCAAAGGGCTGCTGCAAACTCCCCCTGAGTCCATTCACAGCATTCTCAGGCAAAAATTATTACACTTAGTGAAAATCATAAACATGAGCAGAAAGATAAACAAATACACAAATGCTCCCCTTAAGAATGTGGTCTCGATAGCTAGTCAATTCTTGGGAAGTGTGACCACTCCTAATTTATTGTGAAGGTACTCAAAGACTTCCTTGGACAACGATTTTGTGAAGATATCCGCTACTTGCTCTATTGTTGGAACAAAATCCAACTTAACCTCACCTTCCGCAACTTTCTCCTTCAAAAAGTGATATCGGATAGCAATATGTTTTGTGCAAGAATGCATAACCAGATTCTTTGAGATGTTAATGGCACTGGTGTTATCACACTTAACTAAAATTGGCTCACTAAAGTTAATACCAAGATCTTTTAGGGTTTATTTCATCCATAATACCTGCGTACAACACGTTGTCGCTACAATATATTCTGCCTCTGCTGTGGATAAGGAGACTAACTCTTGTTTCTTACTGTGCCATGTGACCAACCTGTCTCCAAGATAGAATGCACCTCCATTGGTACTCTTTCTGTCATCTACACATCCTACCCAATCTGCATCTAAATACACAATAAGGGTGAAGTCCTTACCTTTCGGATACCATAACCCATACTCCATAGTACCCTTGAGGTACTGAAGAATCCTCTTCACTGTTGTCACATGAGTCTCCTTGGGACTAGCCTGAAATTGTGCTACCATGCATACTGCCTGCAAAATATCTGGTCTGGTAGCCGTCAAGTACAGTAAGCTCCCAATCATAGATATATATATGGTTTTATCAACATGAGGAGATTTGTTATCCTTGCTCAACTTGCAACCTGTTGTCATGGGAGTGCTAACTGGCTTACAATCCTCCATTGTGAAATTTTTTAACATCTCTTTCACATATTTAATTTGAGAAATAAATATGCCCTTCTCATTTTGATTAACTTGCAACCCGAAGAAATACGAAAGTTCACCAATCATTGACATTTCAAATTCTTTCTGCATCTTATTTGCTAAATATTTACACGACTCATCTTTGTTGCTGCTAAATATGATATCATCTACATATACAACAAGAACAATAAGATGGTCATTTTCTGTTTTGACATACAAATTACTATCCACCATACCTTTCTTAAACCTTTGTTGAGTAAGATAGTTGTCTAGCCTTGCATACCATGCTCGAGGTGCCTGTTTTAAGCCATATAATGTTTTCTTCAACTTGCAAACCAAGTTGGGATCATCACCAAGTTGGAAACCATCTGGCTGCTCAATATAAACCTCTTATTCAAGTTTTCCATTCAAAAATGCAGATTTCACATCCATTTGATAAACTTTGAAATTCTTGTAAACTGCTAAAGCCAGAAACATTCTAATTGCCTCTAGTCTAGCCACAGGTGCAAAGGTTTTCTCAAAGTCAATACCTTCAACTTGTGCATAGCCTTTACATACCAATCTTGCTTTATTCCTAACTACCTGTCCGTCTTCATTCAATTTGTTTCAAAAGATCCATTTAGTATCGATTATATTTTTATTTGCAGGTCTTGGTACTAACTCCCAAGTTTTGTTTTTCTTGATCTGATCTAATTCTTCATTTATTGCCTTCATCCAACTTTCATCTTTGCTTGCGTCAGCAACATTTTTGGGCTCAATGTTGGATAATAGAGAGTAGTTACTTACTACTCTTCTTCTTGTCTAAACACCAACTATGGGGTCTCCAATTATTTTCTCTCTAGGATGATCTTTTTGCCAGCTATTTGTTTTGAATTTCTTATTTTCTTCCACTTCTGAATCACTATTTGAATCATCTGAGTCAATTTTTTGTTTCTTTTTCGTTTTCTTTTCCTCATCTCCTTTAATAACCTCTTCATAAATTGGGTAGTTCTCTTCATAGCTAATTACTTGTTCCCTACCTTCATCAACTTTAACATCGGCACTATCCATAATTTTTCTTAGCCTCTTGTTGTAGCATTTGTAAGCTTTGCTTTTTGACGAATAGCCAAGAAAAATACCTTCATCCGCTCTATCTTCAAACTTACCAAGGTTTTCTTTAGTTCTTTTGATGTAACATTTGCTACCTAAAACTTTAAAGTATCTTATTGTTGCCTTTTTACCGAACTACAACTCATAAGGAGTTTTGCTTTCATGCGTCCTCAACATGCACCTATTTTGGATGTATACCACAGTATGGACTGCCTCTTTCCAAAATATGGCTGTTACTTTGCTCTCAGTCAACATAGTCTGTGCCATTTCCTGCACTGTCTTGTTCTTTCTTTCTACCACACCATTCTGTTGAGGTGTCCTGGCTACTGAAAACTGTCTCCTAATACCATATTTTTCATAGTACTTTGTAAAATCCTCTGAAATGAACTCTCCTCCTCTATCTGATCTTAAAAATTTAATCTTTTTTTCTTTTTGATTCTCAACTTGGTTTTTGAAAACCTTGAACATCTCAAAATCTTTTGATTTACGCTTCAAAAATAGTACCGATGTCATCCTAGAATAGTCATCTATACACAACATAAAATATTTGTCACCATTTATGCTTTGCGTTCTCATGGGTCCACATAAATCAGTATGTATTAGTTCCAAAGGTTTGTTTGTGTAGTACTCTTTTGTTTTAAATGAGACTCTAGTTTGCTTCCCCTTTTGGCATGAAGCACAAATGTTATTTGATGGTTTTCCAATGGTGGGAATATCTCTCATTGCCCATTTTGAGTTGATTTTTACTAGATTGTCAAAACTGATATGACCGAGCCTCTTATGCCACAACCAATTTTCTTCTTCTTGTCCAATCAAGCAGGCTCCTTATGAAGTCTCTGAGAGAGTGTACAGGTTTTCAGATGTCCTCGATCCAGTTGCTATTAACTTTTTATTATTTGCTTTTTTAACTTCACACCCTACTTCTTAAAAATCACGTCATGACCTCTATCACAAATTTTACTTACGCTCAACAAGTTATGCTTCAGACCAACCACAAACAAGACTTCTTTTGACTTGATTTTTTCGTCACTGATCTTAACTGAACATTTGCCAACTATCTTAGCTCCATCATTATTTTCAAATTTTACTGAACCACCTTCATATTGCTGTAATTTCTCAAATTTCTGTTTGTCACCTGTCATATGACTAGAGCATCCACTATCAAGTATCCATGGTGCAAATTTATTTTGTGCTTTAAATGTTGTTTGTACGATCAGGGATTCCTTTTCTTCCTTAGATTGCCCTTTTTCTTTCCACTCTGATTTGATTACAGTTTTGGGCTCTTGTTTTGAATTTTCTTTTTCAGTAGCTTGTGCATGTTTTTCGAGAAATTTTCTATTTTGTCTCATTCCATTTGGTTGAAATTTTCTTTCCTAAAATTGATTTGATGCAAATGTACTTCGACAATTTCTTGCAATGTGACCAAAATTATGACAGTTATAACATTCTACTGCATAATCCATCAAAGGTGAAAAAACATTTCTACTAGTAAAATTCCTTGGTCCTACATTATACTTGCAATCTAAAATCTTATGTCCATAACCATTGCATTTAAAATAGTAACTAGAAAAGAGATGATTGAACCTGGGTGATGGTCTTTGCCATGTTGTCGTAGGAGCCATAAACCTTCTTCTTCTTTGATGTGTGACATTGGTGAATCCATCATTGTCAATTCTCCTTTCGTGTCTTGTATTATTGCTTCCTTTTGCATGAGTTAATTTTTCTTGATCAACCTGTTTCTTATCTTTATTATTTATGGATTCTTCATTTATGGCCTTTGATCCATTTGATGATTCTCCTTCATCAAAGCCCAAACCAAAATTTATGTCTGTAGTCCTTTGGTTATTTATGATCTTATCCAGCTTCATAGAACTTTCTTCATGTTTGTGATAACAACTAATTTTACGATTCATTTCTTCTATCTGCATCCTTAAACCAACAGTCTCTTCTTTTAGCTTGCTGCAATAATCTATTTTTATGGTTATTTGCACTTTGAGATCTTCAGATATTTTTTTGGATTCTTCTATCTGTACTTTCAAACTGGTTATGATTTCATTTGCATCCTCAAGCTTTCTTGAAATTTTTTATTTGTTTTTTCTTTCTATCTTCAATTCATCCAGAGCTGCAATTAGTTCCTCTTCCAAATTTAATTCTGCATCAATTTCTTCTTCATCACATTTCTGTTCTTTTTCTATTTTTTTTCTTTGAGTGCCATGAAAAGAGCTTCACCTATTTCCTTTTCAGAATCCTCACTGTAGATGTCTTCTGATGAACTAACATTCTTGGAGATGAAACTTTTCTTCTTGAAGTTGCCTTTTCTGAAATTTGTTTTTTTCTTCCAGTCACTTCTTTCTTGGTGCGATCCTTCATCACTTTTGTTCTTCTTATTAAGTGGACATTTAGCTGCAAAACTCCCAATGCCTCCATAATTGAAACATTTAAACAATAACTTTCCTCTATATTTTTCTTTTCCCCTTTTTAGTTTTCGAACAAAGTTTGCTTCCATTTCATCTGATGTCTCTTCTTCCTCGGATTCTTTTTTTGCTTTCATATTTTTATGGGCTTTAAAAGCAGCTTCTCTATCTATGGATTTAGATTTTCCTATTCTCATCTCATATGCAGTCAAAGAACCATGCATCTCATCCATACTAAAAGAATTTAGATCTTTAGCTTCTTCTATAGCTGAAACTTTAGAATCAAATCTTTGGGGAAGAGATCTTAATACCTTTTTCACGATGACAAAATCTTCGATTTCCTTATCGAGTCCTCTAATCGCATTAATTACTTCATTAAATCTCAGCATATATGCCTCTCTGTTCTCATCGTCATTTATCTTTAATACTTTGAACTGAGCTCGATGTGTTTGTAACTTGGCCTCCTTGATCTTATCGTCTCCTTCATGAATGCTCTTTAGTTTGTCCCATATTTCTTTTGTCATTTTACAACTCATAATTTTTACCAGTTCACTGTCCACTAATCCGCACATGATAGCATTCTTTGCTTTTGAGTTATTCTCAAATAGTTTCTTATCAGCAGCATCGGTTGGAGAAGTGGTGGGTATTGTGTATCCACTATCTACTGAATCCCAAATGTCGTATCCCAAAGAACAAAGATATGTCTACATCTTGAGTCTCCAAAATGCGTAATTAGTTTCGTCAAACAATGGTGCTTTGTTTGATGAGAAGCCTTCACCACCTGCCATTGTGTCACTTCCAAGATCACCCTAGTCGGTTAAGCTTGTTCAGAAACTTGGCTCTGATACCAATTGTTAATCTCACAATGACACTTAGAGGGGGGGTGAATCAGTGTAACTCTTTAAAACTTAAATCTTCAACTCTTAAAGACAAAACAATGAAAACTTAAAACCAAATAAAACAAGTATAATAAGAGAACATCACACAACACAAGATGTATCGAGGTTCATCAATTTGGCTACTCCTCAAAATGACTGTTTGGACTCCCATCCAAATCCAGCCTTTGCAAAGCACCAACTTTATAATCAATTTACCAGCACCCACTGGAATGAGCATCAACCCCTGATTTATCTGCACCAACAGAAAGGAGCACCAACCCTTGATTTACTACCACCAACTGGAAGGAGCACCAACCCCTAATGCCAAGCACCAACTTGGACTTCAATTTTGAAACAAGAAGATTGACATAAAAATGCCTTCACTTTTACAAGACCCTAACTGGTCTATTGCTTACCCAACATCTACCACAATTCACAAAACACACCCACTTCTTGCACTCCTTAATTCTCCAAGCAACACTCCTTTTATAACAATATTTTCTCTTTGTAACTCCTTTTGTAACTTCCATATTCTCACATGCCACCTATTAATTGTAACTCCTTCTTTATGTAACTCCTTTATGACATAATATTCTTCTATGCCACTTTTCAATTGTAACTCCCTTTTTATATAACTCCTTTTGTTTATATAGAGAAGGCATTTCGTCAAACACATCACATGCAAATAATTGACACCTTACTCATTCTCATACTTCGAAACCACGTGACAACTCAAACCAAAAACAAAAGATGATCTATTTGATGCCTAGAAGGTGTAAAAATACTGAAACTGAAACTCTGGCGACTCTTCAAGGTCAAAACGGCCAACTAAAATATTTTGCGTAAGTGGCACAAATTGACATAAAAGAGACCTGTAATGTTTTTGCAAAAATCATAACTCTCACCTTGTAACTTATTTTTCTCTAAAGTTTGAAACGTAGAATCTTTGCAACATTGACTATGTCCAAACCAAAATTCACTACCTAACTCCTTACGATTCGCCTGTACCACTTCCAAAAAAATTGCTACTAACACACTTTTTCAAAAAGGCTTTTCATTTCTATTTTGTGGCCCTTCCTTTCCTTTCCTCCACATGGGCATGCGTCCACTTCTTTCCATGTGTAACGACCATCTTAAATGATTTCAAATCATTAAATATTTCTTATGGGTCCACGTCACTATGCAGTCTTTAGTTTCACCAACCTGGTGTTCATCACTAATATTAGGTGCACTCTCAACTACTTTGTTCCTTTGGCAAAAATGCAACATGTCGCGATATCGTGATACTTTTGTTTCTCTGTCTGCCTGCCCTTTTTGAGTCACGAAATTATGACATGTCGCGATATCATGACACTTTTGTTTCTCTGCCTGCCTACCCTTTTTGAGTCACGAAAATGCGAAATGTCGCGATATCGCGACACTTTTGTTTCTCTGCCTGCTTGCCTTTTTTGAGTCACGAAAATGTGACATGTCGCGATATCATGACACTTTTGTTTCTCTGACTGCCTACCCTTTTTAAGTCATGAAAATGCGATATGTCATGATATCGTGACACTTTTTCCTTCTTGCTCTTTCTCTTTGCTTTGGACTGTGAAAATACATGTCGCGATATCGCGACACTTTTTTTTTCTCCTTGCTCTTTCTCTTTGCTTTGGCCCGCAAAAATGCAACATGCCGTGATATCGTGACACTTTTTCTCCTTGCTCTTTCTCTTAGCTTTGGCCCGCGAAAATACATGTCGCGATATCGTGACACTTTTTCTCCTTGCTCTTTCTTTTAGCTTTGGCCCACGAAAATACATGTCGCGATATCGTGACACTTTTTCTCTTTGCTCTTTCTCTTAGCTTTGGCCCGTGAAAATACAATATGTCGCGATATCGCGACACTTTTTCTCCTTGCTCTTTCTCTTTGCGTTACTCAAATTGACTATTAATGCATATTTTCAAAAATATATCGAAAAGAGCAACAATGATAAAGGGCGACATCATACTAATTGTAGTGTATTTTAACATTTTTTGCTTTCTGGTCCATTTTCCACAATTTTATTTTTTATTATCTAGCCCTTTCTTTTGCAATTGTTTTTTAAACTTTAGAAACTAAAATAAAAATAAAAAAACTAATATTTCGTAAATAAATGCGTGGATGTGAAGAATGAGCTTCGAATTTTCTTTTTTTATTTGTGGAAAACATCCCAAAAGGGATGCCACTTTCGGGTAAGACCCAAGGAGGCAAGGGTATCCATTCCGCCAAAAACGCCCAAGACTCGGACCTGGCCTACCTAAGGAGCTTCGATATTTCATCCAAAATAATTTTGATCTCATTCTAAAGTAATTTTGAATTTATAAAAATTATTTAAATTTACTATTTTATAAGAATTTTTATAATTTCAGAATTTCATATTTTTTTCATATTTTGAAGGCAAATCGATTTTTGAGCTTTGCATTTGCATTCAAAGACAATAAATAAACTTCCCTTTATGAAAATTACAATTTCATTAATGGGCGGTAGTTCATACGACATTCCATTAGCCATAATTATGAATTTTGGGGGTAAAACATCCTGGAATCATAACTCCTCGCTCGTTGCTCGAATTGACTATTAGTGCATATTTTTGAAAAGCTATTAGAAAGAGATACAACAACGTAGAGCGATATCATACTTACTATAGTGTGTTTTAATATTTTCGGCTTTTTGGTCCATTTTCTAGAATTTTAATTTTATTTTTCTATCCCCTTCTTTTGTAGATTTTTTAAACTTCGACAACTAAAATAAAAATTAAAAAAAATTAAAATTTCATAAATAAATGCATGGGTGTGAAGAATGGGCTTCAATATTTCATCCGATATAATTTTTATCTCATTCTGAAGTCATTTCGAATTTATAAAAATTATTTAAATTTGCTATTTTATAAAGATTTTTATAATTTCAGAATTTCACATTTTTTTATATTTTGAAGATATATCGATTTTCAGGCTTTGTATTTGCATTCAGAGACAATAAATGAACTTCCCTTTATGAAAATTACAATTTCATTAAAGAGGGGTAGTTCACACGACATTTCATTGGCCATCATCTTGAATTTTGGGGGAAAAACTTCCTAGGGTCATAACTCCTCATTGGTTGCTCGGATTGACTATTAGTGCATATTTTCGAAAAGTTATCAAAAAGAGCAACAACAATGTAGGACATCATACTGACACTAATATGTTTTAATATTTTTATCTTTCTGTTCCATTTTCCATAATTTTATTTTTATTTTTCTAACCAATTCTTTTGCATAATTGTTTTAAACTTTGGTGACTAAAATAAAATTTAAAAAAATTAAATTTCATAAATAAATACATGGGTGTGAAGAATGAGCTTCAATATTTCATCCAAAATAATTTTTATATAATTTTAAATTTATAAAAATTATTTAAAGTTACTATTTTAAATTTTTACAATTTCAGAATTTTAAATTTTTTTCATATTTTGAAGGTAAATTAATTTTTAGGCTTTGCATTTGCATTCACAAACAATAAATGAACTTCCTTTTATGAAAATTACAATTTCATTAAAGGGGGGTAGTTCATATGGCATTCCACTAGCCATCATTTTGAATTTTGGGGGTAAAACTTCCCAAGGTCATAACTCCTCACTTGTTGCTCGGATTGACTATTAGTGTATAATTTCATCAATATTTCAAAAAGAGCTACAACAATGTAGGATGTCATCTTACTAACTATAATGTGTTTTAACATTTTTATCTTTCTAGTCCATTTTCTAGAATTTTATTTTTATTTTTCTAACCCCTCCTTTTGCAGATTTTTTCAAACTTCGGTGACTAAAATAAAAATAAAAAAATTAATAAAATTTCATAAATAAATGCATGGGTGTGAAGAATGAGCTTCAATATTTCATCCAAAATAATTTTTATCTCATTCAAAAGTCATTTTGAATTTATAAAAATTATTTAAAGTTGATATTTTATAAGGATTTTTATAATTTCAAAATTTCACATTTTTTCATATTTTGAAGATATATCAATTTTTAGGCTTTGCATTTGCATTCACAAACAATAAATGAACTTCCCTTTTTGAAAATTACAATTTCATTAAAGGGGGTAGTTCATACGGCATTCCATTGGCCATCATTTTGAATTTTTGGGGTAAAACTTCCTAGGGTCATAACTCCTCACTTGTTACTCGGATTGACTATTAGTGCATATTTTCGGAAAGCTCTCAAAAAGAGCTACAACAATGTAGGATGTCATCATACTAACTATAGTGTGTTTTAACATTTTTGGCTTTCTGGTCCTTTTTCCATAATTTTATTTTTATTTTTCTAACCCTTTTGCAGATTTTTTCAAACTTCGGTGACTAAAATAAAAATAAAAATAATAATAAAATTTCATAAATAAATGCATGGGTGTGAAGAATGAGCTTCAATATTTCATCCAAAATAATTTTGATCTCATTCAAAAGTCATTTCGAATTTATAAAAATTATTTAAAGTTGCTATTTTATAAGGATTTTTATAATTTCAGAATTTCACATTTTTTCATATTTTGAAGATATATCAATTTTCAGGCTTTGCATTTGCATTCACAAACAATAAATGAACTTCCCTTTATGAAAATTATAATTTAATTAAAGGGGGTAGTTCATACGACATTTCATTGGCCATCATTTTGAATTTTTGGGGGAAAACTTCCTAGGGTCATAACTCCTCGCTCGTTGCTCGGATTGACTATTAGTTCATAAAGCTCTCGAAAAGAGCAACAACGATGTAGAGCGACATCATACTAACTATAGTGTGTTTTAACATTTTTGGCTTTCTGGTCCATTTTCCATAATTTTATTTTTAATTTTCTAACCCTTCCTTTTGTAGATTTTTTAAAATTTTGACGACTAAAATAAAAATAAAAAATTTAATATTTCATAAATAAATGCATGGGTGTGAAGAATGAGCTTCAATATTTCATCTGAAATAATTTTGATCTCATTATAAAGTCATTTCGAATTTATAAAAATTATTTAAAGTTGTTATTTTATAAGGATTTTTATAATTTTAGAATTTCACATTTTTTCATATTTTGAAGGTAAATTGATTTTCAGGCTTTGCATTTGCATTCATAGACAATAAATGAACTTCCATTTATGAAAATTACAATTTCATTAAAGGGGGGTAGTTCATACGACATTCCATTGGCTATCATTTTGAATTTTGGGGGTAAAACTTCCTAGAATCATAACTCCTTACTCGTTGCTTAGATTGACTATTAGTGCATATTTTCTTAAAGCTCTCGAAAAGAGCTACAACAATGTAGGACGACATCATACTAACTATAATGTGTTTTAACAATTTCAGCTTTCTGGTCCATTTTCCATAATTTTATTTTTATATTTCTAACCCTTCCTTTTGTAGATTTTTTTAAACTTCAACGACTAAAACATAAATTAAAAAAAATAAAATTTCATAAATAAATGCATGGGTGTGAAGAATGAGCTTCAATATTTCATCTGAAATAATTTTGATCTCATTATGAAGTCATTTTAAATTTATAAAAATTATTTAAAGTTGTTATTTTATAAGGATTTTTATAATTTTGAAATTTCACATTTTTTTCATATTTTGAAGGTAAATCGATTTTTAGGATTTGCATTTGCATTCACAGACAATAAATGAACTTCCATTTATGAAAATTACAATTTCATTAAAGGGGGGTAGTTCATATGACATTCCATTGGCCATCATTTTGAATTTTGGGGTAAAACTTCCCAAAGTCATAACTTCTTACTTGTTGCTCAGATTAACTATTAGCACATATTTTCGTCAAGCTTTCAAAAAGATCTACAACAGTGTAGGACAAAACCATACTGACTATAATGTGTTTTAACAATTTTATCTTTCTGGTCCATTTTTGAGAATTTTATTTTTATTTTTCTAACCCCTCCTTTTGCAAATTTTTTTAAACTTCGACGACAAATAAAAATTAAAAAAAATAAAATTTCATAAATAAATGCATGGGTGTGAAGAATGAGCTTCAATATTTCATCCGAAATAATTTTAATCTCATTCTGAAGTCATTTCGAATTTATAAAAATTATTTAAAGTTGCTATTTTTTAAGGATTTTTATAATTTCGAAATTTCACATTTTTTTCATATTTTGAAGATATATCGATTTTCAAGATTTGCATTTGCATTCACAGACAATAAATGATCTTCCCTTTATGAAAATTATAATTTTATTAAAGGGGGGTAGTTCATACGACATTTCATTGGCCATCATTTTGAATTTTGGGGAAAAACTTCCTAGGGTCATAACTCCTCACTCGTTACACGGATTGACTATTAGTGCATATTTTTGAAAAATTCTCGAAACAAGCAACAACAATGTAGGACGACATCATACTGACTATAATTTGTTTTAATATTTTTGGCTTTCTGTTCCATTTTCCATAATTTTATCTTTATTTTTCTAACCATTTCTTTTGTAGAATTGTTTTATACTTTGATGACTATAATAAAATTAAAAAAAAAAATTTCATAAATAAATACATGGATGTGAAGAATGAGCTTCAATATTTCATCCAAAATAATTTTTATCTCATTCTGAAGTCATTTTGAATTTATAAAAATTATTTAAAGTTGTTATTTTATAAGGATTTTTACAATTTTAGAATTTCAATTTTTTTTCATATTTTGAATGCAAATTGATTTTTATGCTTTGCATTTGCATTCACAAACAATAAATGAACTTCCCTTTATGAAAATTACTTGTTGCTCAAATTAACTATTATCGCATATTTTCGTCAAGATTTCAAAAAGAGCTACAACAGTGTAGGACAGAATCATACTGACTATAATGTGTTTTAACATTTTTATCTTTCTAGTCCATTCTCGAGAATTTTATTTTTATTTTTCTAACCCCTCCTTTTGCAGATTTTTTTAAACTTTGACGACTAAAATAAAAATGAAAAAAAATAAAATTTCATAAATAAATGCATGGGTGTGAAGAATGAGCTTCAATATTTCATCCGAAATAATTTTGATCTCATTATGAAGTCATTTCAAATTTATAAAAATTATTTAAAGTTGCTATTTTATAAGGATTTTTATAATTTTGAAATTTCACATTTTTTTCATATTTTGAAGATATATCGATTTTCAAGATTTGCATTTGCATTCACAGACGATAAATGAACTTCCCCTTATGAAAATTAAAATTTCATTAAAGGGGGGTAGTTCATACGACATTTCATTGGCCATCATTTTGAATTTTGGGGGAAAAACTTCCTAGGGTCATAACTCCTCACTCGTTGCTCGGATTGACTATTAGTGCATATTTTCATAAAGTTCTCGAAAAGAGCAACAATAATGTAGGATGGCGTCATACTGACTATAATGTATTTTAATATTTTTGGCTTTCTGTTCCATTTTCCATAATTTTATTTTTATTTTTCTAACCATTTCTTTTACAAAATTGTTTTATACTTTGGTGACTAAAATAAAATTAAAAATAAAATAAAATTTCATAAATAAATACACGGGTGTGAAGAATGAGCTTCAATATTTCATCAAAAACAATATTGATCTCATTCTTAAGTCATTTTCAATTTATAAAAATTATTTAAAGTTGCTATTTTATAAGGATTTTTACAATTTCAAAATTTCAATTTTTTTTCATATTTTGAAGGTAAATAAATTTTTAGGCTTTGCATTTGCATTCACAAACAATAAATGAACTTGCCTTTATGAAAATTACAATTTCATTAAAGGGGGGTAGTTCATATGGCATTCCATTGGCCATCATTTTGAATTTTGGGGGTAAAACTTCCCGGGGTCATAACTTCTCACTTGTTGCTCGGATTGACTATTAGTGTATATTTTCATCAAGCTTTCAAAAAGAGCTACAACAATGTAGGACGACATCATACTGACTATAATGTATTTTAACATTTTTGTCTTTCTAGTCCATTTTCCATAATTTTATTTTTATTTTTCTAACCCCTCCTTTTGCAGATTTTTTTAAACTTCGACGATTAAAATAAAATAAAATTTCATAAATAAATGCATGGGTGTGAAGAATGAGCTTCAATATTTCATATGAAATAATTTTGATCTCATTCTGAAGTCATTTCGAATTTATAAAAATTATTTAATTTGCTATTTTATAAGGATTTTTATAATTTCAGAATTTCACTTTTTTTTCATATTTTGAAGATATATCGATTTTTAGGCTTTGCATTTGCATTCACATACAATAAATGAAATTCCCTTTTTTTAAAATTACAATTTCATTAAAGGGGGGTAGTTCATACAACATTTCATTGGCCATCATTTTCCTAGAGTCATAACTCCTCGCTCGTTCATCGGATTGACTATTAATGCATATTTTTGGAAAGTTCTTGAAAAGAGCAACAATAATGTAGGACGAAATCATACTGACTATAATGTGTTTTGATATTTTTGGCTTTCTAGTCCATTTTCCATAATTTTATTTTTATTTTTCTATCCCCTTCTTTTGTAGATTTTTTAAACTTCGACGACTAAAATAAAAATTAAAAAAAATTAAAATTTCATAAATAAATGCATGGGTGTGAAGAATGGGCTTCAATATTTCATCCGATATAAGTTTTATCTCATTCTGAAGTCATTTCGAATTTATAAAAATTATTTAAATTTGCTATTTTATAAAGATTTTTATAATTTCATATTTTTTCATATTTTGAAGATATATCGATTTTCAGGCTTTGCATTTGCATTCAAAGACAATAAATGAACTTCCCTTTATGAAAATTATAATTTCATTAAAGGGGGGTAGTTCATACGACATTTCATTGGCTATCATTTTGAATATTGAGGGAAAACTTCCTAGGGTCATAACTCCTCGCTCGTTGCTAGGATTGACTATTAGTGCATATTTTCGGAAAGCTCTCGAAAAGAGTAATAACAACTTAGAGTGACATCAATCTAACTGTAGTGTGTTTTAACATTTTTGGCTTTCTGGTCCATTTTCCATAATTTTGTTTTTAAATTTCTAACCCTTCATTTTGTAGATTTTTTTAAACTTCGACAACTAAAATAAAAATAAAAAAAATTAATATTTCATAAATAAATGTGTGGGTGTGAAGAATGAGGTTCGATATTTCATCCGAAATAATTTTGATCTCATTATGAAGTCATTTCGAATATATAAAAATTATTTAAAGTTGTTATTTTATAAGGATTTTTATAATTTTGGAATTTCATATTTTTTTCATATTTTGAAGGTAAATCGGTTTTTAGGCTTTGCATTTGCATTCATAGATAATAAATGAACTTCCTTTTATGAAAATTACAATTTAATTAAAGGAGGGTAGTTCATACAACATTCCATTAGCCATCATTTTTAATTTTGGGGTTAAAATTTCCTCGGGTCATAACTTGTTCGTTGCTCAGATTGACTATTAGTGCATATTTTCAAAAATATATCAAAAAGAGCAACAATGATATAGGGCGACATCATACTAATTGTAGTGTATTTTAACATTTTTTGCTTTCTAGTCCATTTTCCACAATTTTATTTTTTATTATCTAACCCTTCCTTTTGCAATTGTTTTTTAAACTTCAGCAACTAAAATAAAAATAAAAAAACTAATATTTTGTAAATAAATGCGTGGATGTGAAGAATGAGCTTCGATCTTTCATCCAAAATAATTTTGATCTCATTCTAAAGTAATTTTGAATTTATAAAAATTATTTAAATTTACTATTTTATAAGAATTTTTATAATTTCGGAATTTCATATTTTTTTCATATTTTGAAGGCAAATCGATTTTCGGGCTTTGCATTTGCATTCAAAGACAATAAATAAACTTCCCTTTATGAAAATTACAATTTCATTAATGGGCGGTAGTTCATACGGCATTCCATTAGCCATAATTATGAATTTTGGGGGTAAAACATCCCGGGGTCATAACTCCTCGCTCGTTGCTCGAATTGACTATTAGTGCATATTTTTGAAAAGCTATTAGAAAGAGATACAACTGCGTAGAGCGATATCATACTGACTATAGTGTGTTTTAATATTTTTGGCTTTTTGGTCCATTTTCTAGAATTTTATTTTTATTTTTCTATCCCCTTCTTTTGCAGATTTTTTAAACTTCGGTGACTAAAATAAAAATTAAAAAAAAAAATTCATAAATAAATGCATGGGTGTGAAGAATGAGCTTCAATATTTCATCTAAAAAAAATTAATCTCATTCTAAAGTCATTTCAAATTTATAAAAATTATTTAAAGTTGTTATTTTATAAGGATTTTTATAATTTTGGAATTTCACATTTTTTTCATATTTTGAAGGCAAATCGGTTTTTAGGCTTTGCATTTGCATTCATAGATAATAAATGAACTTCCCTTTATGAAAATTACAATTTAATTAAAGGGGGTAGTTCATACAACATTCCATTAGCCATCATTTTTAATTTTGGGGTTAAAATTTCCTGGGGTCATAACTTGCTCGTTGCTCAGATTGACTATTAGTGCATATTTTCGGAAAGCTCTCGAAAAGAGCAACAATGATATAGGGCGACATCATACTAACTGTAGTGTATTTTAATATTTTTTGCTTTCTGGTCCATTTTCCATAATTTTATTTTTAATTATCTAACCCTTCCTGTTGCAATTTTTTTTAAAACTTCAACAACTAAAATAAAAATAAAAATATTAATATTTCATAAATAAATGCGTAGATGTGAAGAATGAGCTTCGATATTTCATCCAAAATAATTTTAATCTCATTCTAAAGTCATTTCAAATTTATAAAAATTATTTAAAGTTACTATTTTATAAGAATTTTTATAATTTCAAAATTTCATATTTTTTTCATATTTTGAAGGTAAATCGATTTTCAGGCTTTGCATTTGCATTCACAGATAATAAATAAACTTCCCTTTATGAAAATTACAATTTCATTAAAGGGTGGTAGTTCATACGACATTCCATTAACCATAATTTTGAATTTTAGGGGTAAAACATCCCGAGGTCATAACTCCTCGCTCGTTGCTCGGATTGACTATTAGTGCATATTTTTGAAAAGCTATCAAAAAGAGCTACAACATCGTAGAGTGACATCATACTGACCATAGTGTGTTTTAACATTTTCGGCTTTTTGATCCATTTTCCAGAATTTTATTTTTATTTTTCTAACCCTTCCTTTTGCAGATTTTTTTAAACTTCGACAACTAGAATAAAAAAAAAAAAAATTTCATAAATAAATGCATGGGTGTGAAGAATGAGCTTCAATATTTCATTCAAAATAATTTTGATCTTATTCTAAAGTCATTTTGAATTTATAAAAATTATTTAAAGTTGTCTTTTATAAATATTTTTATAATTTCGAAATTTCACATTTTTTTCATATTTTGAAGGTACATCGATTTTCAAACTTTGCATTTGCATTCAAAGACAATAAATGAACTTCTCTTTATGAAAATTACAATTTCATTAAAGTGGGGTAGTTCATACAGCATTCCATTGGTCATCATTTTGACTTTTGAGGGTAAATATTCTCGGGGTCATAACTCCTCGCTCATTGCTCGTATTGACTATTAGTGCATATTTTTGGAAAGCTCTCGAAAAGAGCTATAACAATGTAGGGCGGCATCACACTATTTATAGTGTGTTTTAACATTTTCAGCTTTCTGGTCTATTATCCAAAATTTTATTTTTATTTTTCTAACCCTTCTTTTTGTAGAATTTTTTTAAACTTTGGTGACTAAAATAAAATTAAAAAAAAAAAATTCATAAATAAAGACATGGGTGTGAAGAATGAGCTTCAATATTTCATCCGAAACTATTTTGATCTCATTCTGAAGTCATTTTAAATTTATTAAAATTATTTAAAGTTGCTATTTTATAAGGATTTATATAATTTCAAAATTTCACATTTTTTTCATATTTTGTAGGTATATCGATTTTTAGGCTTTGCATTTGAATTCACAAACAATAAATGAACTTCTCTTTATGAAAATTATAATTTCATTAAATGGAGGTAGTTCATATGGCATTCCATTGGCCATCATTTTGAATTTTGGGGGTAAAACTTCCCGAGGTCATAACTCCTTGCTCGTTGCTCGGATTGACTATTAGTGCATATTTTTGTCAAGCTCTCAAAAAGAGCTACAATGATGTAGGATGGCATCATACTGACTATAATGTGTTTTAACATTTTTGGCTTTCTGGTTCATTTTTCAGAATTTGGGACAAGTTGAAAAGCATATATGGAGATAAAAAGGTCAAAAAGATAAAGTTACAAAATCTCAAAGGACAATTTGAAGAACTAAGAATGAAGGATGAGGAAAAAATTAGTGCTTATCTCCTTCATGTAGATGAGGTTGTTAACTCCATGCAAGGACTTGGACTTGAGGTTCAAGAATCATGTTTGTGATAAGATCTTAATATCACTCCCAAAATTTAGTGAAAATATTTCAGCTATAAGAATCAAAATATGTCATATTTTGAAAGATGAGTTACTTGCATTCTTACATTTTGAGAGAGAAAAAATAAAAATAATATAAAAATAAAACTTCAATAAGAGAAATTAGCAAATGAGTCATCAAATTATGGTAGAAGAACAAGGATCCAAGATATTTAAATATGCAAATTAGATGTTTCAATTATGAAAAATGGTCTATAATTGATTTTCAAGAATATAGAAAAAAGTTGAAGAAAAACATGATCATAAGAACAAGGAATAAAAAAAAATTAGGTACCAAAATAAAGACAAGGATGGAAAAGGCAAACAAGGAAATAAGTTCTTTCAAAGACAAAAAAATAGTTACTATATAGACAAGGTAAGGAGCGGTGGAGGAAGCAGAGGAAGCGGAGGAGGAGCAAAAACGGTAGGTAGGAATTTTGAACCAACGGAAGGAGAAGATCCAGAGGCAGGGCAGAATGTTGTAGCTGGAAAGGAAAAGGATTCCCTATCAGCTCAGTTCGAAAAGGCTAAAGGTATAGATCCTCTAGATAAACCCTCAGACAAAGGGTCCCACTAGGGTTCGGGAGCTGGCAACAAGGGCCCAACCTTTTGGAAATGCTAAAAGGGAAAAAGAAGGAGCCAGTCAGTGAACTACCGCCCCTAATACCAAACAATAACAAGTTAACTACGCCAGTGGAGATTATGGAAAGATTCTTGGATATGGAGGCATCATCCTTAGTTGGCAAGTTTTTGGGAGGAAGGTCGGACATTGAGACTATTCGCTCATGGGCCGCGACAAAGTGGAAAACTTCAGGAAGCTTAGAAATCGTAGCCATGTCAAGAGGTTTTTTTATGATAAGACTCAACAACAAAGATGATGCAGAGCACATCTTGACAGGAGGACCCTGGTTTCTAGGAAGGCGTAGCCTCTTTCTGAGGAAGTGGGGGGAGGATTTCAACCCTGAGAAGCAGAACATTAATATAGCACCCATTTGGGTCCGCTTACCAAACCTCCCAGCCTAGTTTGTTAATGAGTACTGGCTTAGTGGCATAGCAAAGACGATAGGAGAGCTCGTGGCAATAGACCATTCAACCCGGGCAAGGACTAGACTGACGCATGCCAGGATCTGTGTAAATGCAAACTTGGATTTTGATCTACCTTCTCAGGTGGAACTAGCATATGGAGAGTTTCTAAGGATTCAGCCTATGGAGTATGAGAACAAGCCGACATTTTGTAGCGTGTGCAAAACCCAGGGCCACCTTCAAGCCCAATGTCTGATAATAACTGCAAACAAGGAAGCCACGAGCGAAGGTTTTCTAGGGAAAGCTAATGGGAGAGGGATCCCAAAGTTTCAAGGACCGCGTCTTAACTTGGAAGGATACATACAAGTTAAGAATAACCAGGCTGACCAAGCCAACACAGAACTGGCAAAAATCCAGGAGAAAGGAAAGCAACATAATGAGGGAGGCAAAAATCATAAGGTATGTAATAAAGATCCCAGCTTGAACATGTTTGATATCCTAGCAAATCTAGAAGTTGAAAAAGAAAATAGTAAGGATGATACCATCAGTGTCAAGTTTCCGAAACCCTAGACTCCCCATCCAAATCGGGACCATCCATAGCTATGACAAAAAGCCCCAAAAGCTATGCTCAAAATGAAGAAAAATTGCCAGGTCATTTCAGTTTAAACATGGAAAAAATAGAGTCAAGAGTCGAAGTTGTGGAAACAAGAGCCAGGAATGTAGCTCCTAATCCGGTAGTGGAGAAAATTATCCCTTATCAGACGAGCCCAATGGTAAAAGGTTCCTTGAAGGAAAGCCCCTGTTTAGGAACCAGATAGGAGAGGTGAACCAAAACAAGGCTGAGGATGAAGAGGGAATTGAAAACCCCCAAAATGAGGAAGAAGGTTCAAGCCCTAGACTATCACAGTATATGCCCCCTCATTTCAGTCCAAAATAGACTAGAAGCACCACCAAGCCTTCGATATATTATGGAAGTGAAAGAAAGAAAGGGAGAATATCTACAGCAGAGCACTATAGAATGAGAATCAATGAAGAAATTACAAACGAAAAGCAAAGAACATTGTTACAGCAAGCTATTTCTGGCCAGGATAATAGTAAAATTGACAAACCCCCTTTGGATCAGGGAAGGGGGTGGGGAAAAAATATCAAACAGTCTAAATGAAGGTTCCCTCATGGAATGTGAGAGGCCTAAACGACCCACCAAAACAAAGGATGGTGAAGTCTATAAGGAAGGATTGGAATCCTACTATCATTTTTCTTCAAGAAACCAAAACAGATGTGGCACAATCAACACTTATAGCTAGAAGGATTTGGAAGCAAGGGGAAGTGGCATTTCAACATGCGAGAGGAGCATCTGGGGGCCTCATGATCTTATGGGATCCTATTAAAATAGAAGGAAGTATTATTCAAGAAAATGAAAGAGTCTTAAGCATATTATTTCATGATTTTGATACTAATAAGAATTGGATTATGTCAAATGTTTATGCCCCCACCTCTGTCCAAGGGCGGTCTGAACTATGGGAGTTTTTGGGGCATTTGAGCCAAGATTTTAAAGACATTCCTTGGGTGATTGGGGGAGATTTCAATACCCCCATTTACCCATCCGATAAGAAGGGAGGATCTGGGTTACCCTCAAGGAGCATGGAGGACTTCAATGAATTCATTAACACAAATGAATTGATGGATGTAAGACTAAAAGGAGCCAAATTTACATGGAGTAACAAGAGGATAGGAAGTCAGCTGATTCAAGAAAGGTTGGACAGTTTTTTTTATCAAAGGAAGCTACAACAATGTTTGGTGATTCAACGTTACAAGCCCTTCCTAAATGCGCTTCAGACCATAATCTTATTCTATGGGAGGCATTTCAGGCTAACTCCTTTAAAAAGCCATTCAGATTTCTGTCAATGTGGGTTAAACATCCGGACTTCAAGAAACGAATAGAGGAATGGTGGCAATAGCCTATCCAGGGAAGTGCTTCCTTCAAACTATCTCAAAAACTTAAGATGGTGAAAAACAACCTTAGAATATGGAATAAAGAAGTCTTTGGAAATATTTTTGAGAATAAGAGAGCAGTGGGGGAAAAACTGAGAATAATAGAAAGCAAAATCCAAAATGGAACCTATGATGAGGCGACAAGGATCGAAGAGAAGGAAACCCTTTGTGAGTTTTATAATATTTTAGCTTGTGAAGAGATGTATTGGAGGCAGAAATCAAGGGCATTATGGCTAAAAGAAGGGGACTCTAATTCAAAAATTTTCCATGTTACCACATTGAGCAATAGAAGCAACAATAATATTAGAAATTTAACTAAGGTGGATGGATCCTCAACTCAAAACATTCAAGAGATCAGGGACGAGGCTGTTAATTTTTTTAGTTCATTATTGGGTGAAGAACGGGCATGTAATGCCCAAGCAAAGGACTCTCTCCTTCAATTCATTCCACAACTCATTGATGAAACTATTAACGAGTCTCTTACAATAGCTTTTTTAGACGAAGAGATCAAGGAGGCTTTGTTTAACATGGATCCTGACAAAGCTCCTGGGTCGGATGGGTTTTCACCGTGGTTTTTCCAAGTTTGTTGGGATATTGTTGGAGAAGAAGTTATTGCTGCAATCAAGGAGTTCCAAAGTTCAAATCATATTCCAAGGGGTTTCAATTCAAATTTCATTGCTTTGATCCCTAAAGGCCCCAACCCCAAGACTATGGCTGACTTTAGGCCGGTTAGCCTGTGTAATATATCCTATAAAATTCTGTCCAAAGTTTTAGCCAATCATTTGAAGAAAGTTCTACCAGTTATCATTGATCCAAGTCAAGGAAGTTCTGTATAAGGAAGATCAATCTTAGATGGAGTTATTACTGTTCATGAGGCTCTTCATATAGCCGCTCAGACCAAAAAAGTAGTCATGGCTTTAAAGTTAGACATGAACAAAGCTTATGACAGGATAAATTGGGAATTCCTAGAGGCAGTTTTATTAAAATTTGGCTTCAACATGAAATGGGTCAAGTTAATAAGAGAGTGTATTTCTAAGCCTTGTTTTTTAGTTTTGGTTAATGGGTCTACTGCAAGTTTTTTTCAAAGCAAATGTGGTCTAAGACAAGGAGATCCCATAAGTCCTATGTTGTTCATCATTGTAGCTGAGGCCTTGGGAAGAACCATTAAGGCAACAGCGGTAGCTGGACTCATATCAGGTATCAAGGCCACATCGCTAACTACCCCGGTGACACATCAGCAATTTGTTGATGATACATTGCTACTGACTTTGGCTTCTATGGTTGAGGCAAGAAGGATTAAAAATATTCTCATAATGTATGAAGAAGCGGCTGGATAGAAAGTGAATTTTGATAAGAGCAAACTTTATTTCATCAATACCCCCATTCCTAGGCAAAACAACATAGCAAGGATCATGGAATGTCGGATTGCATCCCTTCCCACCTCCTATTTAGGTCTTCCCCTATTTACGGGGAAACCTCGAAGGATCAATGTGGAACATAGTTCTGGAGAGGATCCAAAAAAAGCTAGCAGAGTTGGAAAGGACATCTCGTTATCTCAAGCAAGAAAAGCAGTTTTAACTATGGCTTCACTTCAAAGTATACCCGTTTACTTCCTATCAGTCTTCAGAGCTCCTAGCAAGGTGTATCACAAAATTGAGCAACTTCAAAAAAAATTTCTCTGGTCAGGGACTGAGGATAAGAAAAGGATCCATTTAGTAGGTTGGAACAAGGTTTGCAAACCTAAAGCTGATGGGGGGTTAGGATTGAGGAGAGTTGCTCATCTCAATACAACTCTGTTAGCCAAACAAGCATGGCGGTTATTGACTAAGGTCGATAATGAATGGACTGCCATAGTTAGGAGGAAATACCTCCAAGGAGTGAACTTCCTTAATGACAACTTAGCAAGCAGGGGGTATGCTTTTTGGAAGGCAATCCTCACGAGTAGGGATCTTGTCAAGAAAGGTCTTAGATGGATTCTAGGAAATGGGCAAACAATAGAATTTTGGAAGGATCGGTGGGTGAGAGCTGAGGAGTTATCCCAAAATCCTCGTTTGGCTAGGATTCAAGAGCATATGGAGCAACATATTGGGAAGAAGGTTGCAAATTATATGTGGTAGGATATAAATATCAACAGGTGGAAACACATCAGAGTACATGGTTTTGAAGCGGAGTCTGAAGAGCTTTATAACATTTTAACTCAACAAATTATTCCCTCTGGAGAGGATGAAGATCACATTGTTTGGGTTGAGACTGAAAGTGGTGACTTCACAGTTAAGTCTGCCTATAATTTTCTTCTCAATGTGGAAGGTCAACAATTTCAACCGAGTTTGGTTTGGATCAAAGGCTTAATTCCTAAAATATCTTTTTTTTCATGGCTGGTGATTCAAGGAAAAATCCTCACTATGGACAATATATTATCCAAAGGTATGGTTATTGCTAACCGTTGCTACATGTGCAGGGCAGGATGGGAGACAACCCAACACTTGTTTCTGGAGTGTCCGATAGCGGAGTCCATCCTGGATGAACTTTTCCAAGCCTTTAGGATCTCGTGGGTTAAGCCTGCTCTTATATCCGAAGTGTTCCATCAATGGCCTCAACCCTTTGTTAGCCTAAAACTTAAGTACCTATGGAAAATCTGTTGGCATCATTTTCTCTGGCATATTTGGCTAGAAAGGAACCATAGAGCCTTTAAGGATACCATTCACAACCCAAAAACCATCCTCAACAGGATTATTGTCTTTGTGAAAGAAAACCTTAGCACCTTAGTGGATGAGAACCACTCAATTCTTCCCCAAGAAAAACAATTAGCTTGGGCCTTAGGTATTGAGGACAAACCTTCCATTCCTTTGCCCAATCCCAGAAATGGGATTTCTTGGGAGCCACCCCCCCAGGGTTGGTTTAAACTAAATTTTTATGGTGCAGCCAAGGAGAACCCGGGAAGAGCTGGAGCTGGAGGAATAATCAGGGATCATCAAGGAAATCTGGTCAAGGCCTTCGTTGAACCATTGGGAATCAGAACTAATAACGAAGCAAAAGCTAGAGCCCTTTGGAGAGGGTTGCAAGTAGCCCAAGAAAATCAAGGTAACTTGATGATTGAAGGTGATTCTATGAACATCATCAACCTGTTAACCAATGGCAAAAAACCTCCATGGAGAATCGAGGGAGTCATCCATGAAGTGAGGATCCTTTTTGTGGCAAGACAGAACATGAGGGCTCGTCACGTGTACCGTGAGGCCAACAGGTCAGCTAACAAATTAGCCAACATAGGTGTTGATGTTGGTAGTTTGGTGACATGGACACAAGGTGTGCCACGTGAAGTGGAAAACATTATTAGTCATGAAAATAAACCTACCCATTAAGGAGAAATATGAATGGGTGTTCTTTCCCCATGGAGCTGGTAATAACTATGGGGTTTCCCTCTAAATCATACCAAATTAGAAATGAAGGTAACAGGGTGTAAGCCTTGGAAGATTCCAACAGAGAATAGGAAATGGGCAAGCAACAGGTTTCACAAGTGCAAAGTTCCAAACTTCAATTTCCTGTCAATGTAAGTAATGTTTACAGTTATGTTTAGGTATGGGTGTGCTTTGTTAGTAAGGTGTTGTAGGGGATTCAACACAATTTTAGGTATGAAAGTTTCAAGGATGACTAGGATCTACAATCTCAGCAGAAGGCTGGATATTGTAATAGGTTTTGGGTTAACCTGCAAAACCCGGTAATTAATGAAGACTTTTATTTACCAAAAAAAAAAAGTAAGTACTCAAGTTATAGTGATAATAGTTCCTCAGATAATAATAAAGATGAAGTTCTATTTTTGACAAAAGAAAATAAAATGGTTAGGAAAAGGTCACCAATAATCCTCAAGTGTTTTAGATGTGGTAACTTTGGTCATCTTGAAGATAGTTGTACAAGAAGTGGTTTCAGTTTCAGTGATGATGAATATGAAGATACACTTGAAGGACCATAAGATAATCTTCTAATAGCATTAGAAGAAGAAGGAGCTGATCCTATAGAAGACAAGTAAAAAAAATGATGTTTTCAAAGGCAAACAAATAGAGGAAGAATAAAAAATAGGAGAATTTGATCTTGAAGGTGAACTTATTCATGCCCTTGATGCATTAAATAAGATAATAAAGTAAAAATCCCAACTTAAGCTTCAATTTCAAGAATGTGATGAAGATAAAGGAAATATTATAGAGGATTTAAATAAGTCAATGACTAAGACAAGGAAGTTTAAATATAAGTCAGAAGGAAAGGTCGTAGAATGTGAAAGGTTAGAACATGAAGTGGCTATAATAAGGGAAGAAATAAAAGAGTCTAAGGACAGGTTACACAAGTTTGGAAAGAGCTCAAAGATCGTAGATAAGATGATCAAGGTACAAATATGGTCAAAAAATAAAATAGGTCTTGGTTTTGAACAAGTACAAAAGAAACAAGAAGAGGAGTCAACCTCAAGTTCTAAAGAAGAAGAAACTTCAGAAGAAGACAATGTAAGAGAAAGTGAGACTTCTAAGGATGAGTTTGACAATAGAAAGTTCAACAAGGAATGGATTAATGCACAAAAGAGGAACATATGGAACATGAATCAACACAGGGTAAAAGAGACTAAGAGACCAATGAGATCAAGGAAAGGTAGTTTTAATGGATGATGCTTCTCATGTCATAGGTTTGGGAACAAATCTTCTTAGTGCAGGACACATGAAATACAAGAATATGGAAGTTTCAAAAATAGGAAACATTTTCAAGGATATTGCTACTCTTGTAATCAGTTTGGTCACAAGGCAATGAATTGCAGGATTCATGACAGGAAAAGATATGGCTTCACCAGAAGAAATCCCAAGATATTTGCACCTTCAAGGAATAATAGCATTAAGTGTTATAAGTACAATAATGATGGACATACAACAAAGTGATTAAGAGCAAAAATTCCAGAGATAAGCAAGAACAAGAATAGTCAGAGGAATCAAAAGGATCATATGAGAAGGAAATTAGACAAAGGTAAAGATCAGTGCATTCTCGGAGTAGAAATACTCCCACCCCAAAATTAACCACCTCAAGAGGAAGTGGGGGAGGGGCTAAGCTAAGAGTTTAATTCTTAGCCCCGAGCCCCAAAGGTGACCCTTTTCCATTGATGACAAAGGAGGAGAAATTTGAGTTAGGAGGAGAGCATTCAGTTAGGTGAGTAGAAAAGGAAAAGGTAAAAGGAATGATAAAAATAAAGTGGGTTGCCATCAATGAAAAAGGAGGAGATTATTGGAAATATGAGCAGGATTTATTGTCATTGATGTCAAAAGTCAGTTTTAGTGAGCAGGACAAAAAGAAGGGTGTCAAGGAGTTAGTTATGCAAGAAAAAGATTGCTTCTAGACCTAAGGAAAATAATATTATAATGCCCCTAATTATAATATTCAAGGTGGTCAGATGAGGTCTAAAGAGCAATAGGAAGGCCCAAGAAAAATAATATTATAATATTTTATTATAATATTAGAGGTCTAAGATTGAGAACTAAAGATTAAATTAATTATAACAATTTCATTATAAATTAATTTATAATTTAATTTAATTAACTCTAAAGAGTTATTAAATTTAATTATATGTTAGTTTATAACTTAATTTAATAAACCCTGGAGTTAGGGTTATAAAGTTTATAATTCGAATTTTTGAATTAATCACGCCGACGTCGTCGAAGACACCACATTATGCATATAAAGGAGGGAAGACACCCAAGGCATAAAGTATCCAAAATTTTTAATTATTCCTTGAGAAAATAGTGTGCATGAGTTTTTGTTGAGCAAGAGGAGGAAGAGTCCACGCTTGACCCTTTTGGCAGGTGAGCAAAGGAAGAAAAATGACAAGGCACGAAGGCCTTGTCACCACCTAGCCAAGTGGACTAGTGGCAAGTAGAAGTGCCTAGGAACGTGAGGTCCCATGTTTGACTTGCAGCGAAGGTTGGTGTGTAGTCTTTTGAGCGCCAAGGACACCAAAGCCTTTTTGGCTTTTGGTGCTTAGGTGGAATACAAAGCACTGTGAGTACTTTTTCCTTCCACGTGAGCGCTTAGCTCATGTGGCTTGGCCACCATGGCCAAGGTGCTGGAGGTGTTGTGTTATGTGATCGAATCCCATTGGGAGCACTTTGTGAGGTAATAAAATTTTGTTATAAATTGATTTGTGCTTCTAAGGTTGTATGGTGTATTTCTGAGCTTAGGGAGATATAAGATTGATGAAATTAAATAATTTTTTTATTTAATTATTTTGGTGGTTTGAGTTGTTTAAAAGTGGAGTTATAAGATTTAATAAAAGATTTATTTTATGTGTTTTGGTGAATGCTTATTTCAAATAAGAAGTAATAAGGTGTATTTGAGTTTGACTATTCTTGTAATTGAGAAATATTTTTGAGAGAGTGTTAGTGTGATATTTTGTCATCTAACCTTTGAAATTGGCAAAGAAGAAAATTATGTTTAATACAGGTTTTGAGTTCAATTATTCAAAAAACAAAAGGTATGGGTACATCTTCCTTGTGAGTGATTGTTGGATGTTGTGTATGCTAAGTTGGAGAGAAAAGGGTTGTTTGATAAACATTGTTGATTTTGATTATTAAAGGTTTTCTAAGTGAGATTTGTTGATAAAAACCTTGTCTGATAAGCATTGCTGGAAACATTGAATGAAACTTCATAGGCATGATTAGGTTTTGAGAAAGAACTTGAGTATCATTGTTATGTAAATTTGAGAATTATATTAGAACTAGGATTTGTGCAAGAACATGAGTATCATTGTTATGTGAGATTGTTTGATAAACATTGTTGAAAATTATCGAGTGAGTGTTCAAATGCTTGGCCTAGGGTTTGTGAGCAAGGAATATTTAATTGAGTGATTGATTGAGTGGAGTTGATTGAGCCTAGTCAAGTGGAAGTGTTGAAGTGATAGTTCTAGTTCTATGAAACAAATTGTTCTATATTCTAAATTGATTTGAGAAAGAGTTTGAAAGTGATTGAGCATTATTGTGAGTAAGAAGCATATTGAGTCTCTAACAATTCTCTATATGTTTCTATGGTAAAAAGATATTGAAAGTGATTGAGCATTATTATAAGTGTGAAGCATATTGAGTCTCTAACAATTCTCTATATGTTTCTATGGTAAAAAGAGAGAGAGAAAGTGATTAAGCATTTTTGTGAGTGTGAAGTATATTGAGTCTCTAACAATTTTATATATGTTTCTATGGTAAAGAGAGAGAGAGAGAGAGAGAGAGAGAGAGAGAGAGAGAGCATTGTTGTGAGTGTGAAGCATATTGAGTCTGTAACAATTCTCTATATGTTTCTGTGAGATTGGACAAGTTCTAGTGAGGACTTGTTATGCATATTTGTGGTAAGTCTTAGTGAAGACTTGTTGAGCAGATTGGACAAGTTCTAGTGATAAATTATTGAGAATATTTGAGGTAATTATTTGAGAAGACTTGTGGAAATATTGGTGTGAGCTTTTGTGGAAGCTTACAATACAGATTTGAAGACAGATATTGAGAGTATATTGGACAAGTTCTAGAGCGAACTTGTGGATATATTAGTGTGAGATTTTGTGGAAACTTACAAGGAATATTTGAGGTAAGTCTTTGAGAAGACTTATGAGCAAAGTTGATTGATTGATTTGTTCAGACCTTGGGTTAAGGTTTGAGGTAGATCTAGAAGGTTTGATTTGTGACTGATTCAAGCTTTGTGTTAAGGCTTCAGGATAGATTTGTGCTAGACCGAAGGACTATGATTAGTGCAAATTTTAGGATAGAGATTGAGAATAGATTTGTGCTAGATCGAAGGACTATGTTTAGTGTAGATTTGAGATAGAGCTAAGAGTAAGCTTTGGAGGTGATATAGTATAGAGGATGAAAGTCTCCAGCGGATAGAGGTCCATTAGCCAGAGCAGTGAGAATAGGTCTTTTGAGTGAGGACAAGAGTATTTAGTGGATAGATATCCATTTAGCCAATGCAATGGAGGCAACAATTATTCTAGAATATCACCAACCAGAGCAGAGGAGATTGGTGTCTCCTGTGGATAGGTATCCATGAACTTGATTAGGGGATTGGTGTCTCCTTTCGACAGAGGTCCATAAACATTGTAATAGGGAAAAGTTTCCCAAGAGATCTGTTGAGAAAATTTTAGTGAAATATTTTCTCCGTGGAATATCCCACATTGGGTGAACCATGTTAAATTAGTGTCTCTATTGTGTGTGGTGATTTATGCATTGCTTTTATTACTACTATTGATATTTCTATTGATAAATTGCATAATATTGATTGGGAAAGAAAAAGTAAAAAGTGATCTTATACTATTCACCCCCACTCTCAGTATAAGCTTATGTTCTTCATCCCCACATGGGACCTTTCTCATGGGGTTGGGTATTCCCTTACAAGGGCTTGTTCATATTGTTTCATCATTTTTGTCGCTTCTGGTTGGGGTTTTGTCCCTACAATTTTTTTTTTATGCCTTTCATATTTCATGTAGGTGATGATTTTGTAATCAGGTTTTGGGGTCCTTGTCAAAACCCGTAATCAATAAATTTTAACTTATAAAAAGGTTAGTGGATAATGTGTTTTATTTTAATGGAGTGGACTTAAAATAAAGTAGTGGATATTATGTTTCATTTTAATAGCATAGACTTAAAATATAGTAGTGGATATTATGTTTCATTTTAATGGAATAGACTTGAAATATAGTAGTGGATATTATATTTCATTTTAATGGAATAGACTTGAAATATAATAGTGGATATTATGTTTCATTATAATGGAATGGAATTAAAATATAGTAGTGGATATTATGTTTCATTTTAATGGAATAGGCTTGAAATATAGTAGTGGATATTATGTTTCATTCTAATAGAATGGACTTGAAATAGAGTAGTGGATATTATGTTTCATTTTAATGGGATAGACTTGAAATGTAGTAGTGGATATTATGTTTTATTTTAATAGCATAGACTTGAAGTATAGTAGTGGATATTATGTTTCATTTTAATGGAATAGACTTGAAATATAGTAGTGGATATTATGTTTCATTTTAATGGAATAAACTTGAAATATAGTAGTGGATATTATGTTTCATTTTAATGGGATAGACTTGAAATGTAGTAGTGGATATTATGTTTCAATTTAATAGTAGACTTAAAATATAGTAGTGGATATTATGTTTCATTTTAATGGAATAGACTTGAAATATAGTAGGGGGTATTCTATTTCATTTTAGTAGAACAGACTTGGAAAATATATAATGGATATTATGGTCCTTTAGTGGAATGGACTTGAGATGCAATAGTGGATATTATATCTCATTTCTTGGAGAAAGTAGGAGAATAATACTCATATCCTAGGTATGTTTGAATGAGGATTCATTAGAGGGGATTATGGGGTCCTGTTGGTCACGAATCTGCCACAGGAAAGGATTTTCTACGCTAAATGCACCCTAGACCCGGCCAACATTGAAAGGTTGGGAGAAAGAAATGTCTCCTAGACCAATCTCCAGAGAGGGCTGGTTCCCTTACTATTTCTAAGCTTGATTAAGACTAAAGTTACTGGAAAGGAATTATAAATGTGCAGAAAGAAACAGGAAATACATGGAAAGAGATGGGAAATATAGCCGTAGGCCGAATTTGTTAGATCGGGAAAGAAACTCAGCAAGAATTTAACCTCAAGCGTATAAACAACATATAATATCAGAATACAACATAATCCACTTACGACCTTGCGCAGACAACCTTCAGGATTGCATTCCAGAACTCACTTTCTTTTAAGCAATATTCAAACTCAAATGCAGAATTTGAATCTAACAGCAGATTGGAAAGACGAGCATAACTGAGAAATACATGAAATAGAAGGAAATCATTAGAAAGACGCTTGCAAAATCAGAGGCCAAATATCTCTTATTTATGCAAAGAACTTGAAAGCTTTCATGCAAAATGTCTCTCAAACTCCCGATCCCTTTTTCTGAGATCTACATTGATTTATATAGAAGTCTTGCTTCTTTACAACATTTAAAACTTGCAACGAACTTCCTCGAGATCTACAACATGTGCAACGGAAACAAGGAAATCATCCCCTTAAACCAGCCTCGAAGAAACCAAAAATTGAATGGAACAAGGAGTCGGTCGTCTTCATTAAATGGTCGTTCTTGAAACATGCTTGAACCGTTAGAAAAACCACGAACAACAGCTTTGGATAATGGAAATATTTAATTCTGATGGCTTGGACACGTTCTTCTACCTTGCTCGCATCGGAAAGTAGCAAAACATTTAATTTTGGAGTGCTTTTAATCGTTGGAAATCGCAAAACTTCATCGGGCCGTTTGAACTGCTTTCTGGCACGAAATTGTAACAGGTCGCGAAAACGCGACATGTCGCGAAATCATGACGTATCTCTGCTCCATACACTTTGTCACTTTGGAACCGCGAAAACCAACCATGTCACGAAATCGTGACGTATTCGGCTCCTTTGTCTCCTTCGCTACCTTGAACTCACGAAAATGCGACGCGTCACGAAATCGCGACGTTTCGTACCATTATGCTCTTTCTCCGCTCTGTTTCCATGAAAATGTGACAAGGCATGATTTCGCTACGTTCTTCATCCATGTTGTTCTCTCTTATTCGAATCATGAAAACATGACAATGCATGATTTCGCTACACCTTTCCTCATCGGCATCTTTGTTTTATCTTCTATGTCACGAAAATCAGACAAGTCACGAAATCGCTACACTATCTCGCCGCTGCTCAATCTTCTCTTCTAAGTCGCGAAAATCCGACATGTCACGATTTCGCTACAATTTTCATCCATTCTGTACGGTCCTGCTTCTAACCCACGAAAACGTGACATTCTTGCCTCATGTGGTTCTTCAATCTCCATCATGTCACGAAATCGCGACAGGTTCTGTCTCCTTGGACTTTGCTGCTCTTGAACCACGAAAATCGTCATGTCGCGAAATCACGACAATTTTCTGCACTTGGTCTTTCTTGCCCAATGTGTCACGAAATCACGACGTTTCTATGTTGCTAGGCTTTATCTCCACAAATGTCACGAAATCGTGACGCCAACTTCTTTCTTGGCCTCATCTTCAAAAGTGTCATGAAATCGCTACATGCCTTTCATGCCTTAAACTTTTCTATCCACCTCAGCCGTGACCACGCAACACGTCGTGATTTCGCGACGTCTTTCGCCTTTTGTGCCTTGCTCAATATTCTATCGCGATATCGCTACAAATTTGATTGTCATCACCCTTTGCTGAGTTATGTCACGATTTCGTGACCTTTTCTAACATTATGCTCCCTGGCCATCGCAAGTCACGAAAACGTGACATGTCACGATTTCGCGACAATTTTGTTGCGCTGCCCTCGTTGACCACTTTGACCGTGAAAATCCAACACGTCGTGATATCGCGACGGTTTTACCCCTTGCTGTCGTTGACTGCGTTGACCGTGATTTTGGAACACGTCGCGAAATCGTGACAACTTTGTGTTTGATTTCTCTCTCCTCAACAGACCCGCGATAACGCGACATGTCGCGATATCGCGACGGTTTTCAACTTTGGCTCTCCATGCTATTTTTTTGTCGCGATTTCGTGACAGTCTTCGGACTTAGGCTTTTTTTGCATCAAAACCTGTAAAGGAGTGAGAACTTCAACATCTTATGCATGAATAATCAATAATCAACATAATGTGGCAAAAATGCCAACATTCTTGGTGGCTCGTGGGGTATACAGTTTTGTTGTATGCACGAATCCTAGGCCTGAATCCATTGGGCAACAGAGTCAAGAAAAACTGAGAACAGAAAGCTGGCTGATGGGGTACATCTCGGTGGACTGCTGCAACAACTCTTGCTGAATGACTGAAACTTCAAGTAAATCTGTATTTGGCTTAGCTGACCATGGAATGGAAATGATAAATGATGGAATAATGGAATGGAGGGAGTGATGCGGTAGATACAGTAACAGAGTGCTTCTGTGCTACCAACTGCTATGAAAGGGAAATGGAGGTGAATGGAATAAATAGAATGATGACCAGCAAATGTGTAGGCTATGGAATGAGAATGGAATGGGGAAAATGAACTGTGGATAAATGCTTAAAACAACAATGTAGTTAGAAGAAAAGGAAAAGAAGAACCGGGAATATTAGAAAAGGGGAAAAGAAACAACAGTAGTGGCTTGATTACTTGCAGAGGAAAAAGGAGTAGGAGAAGGAGGGAATAAAGAGGGGAAGGGAAGAAATAAAGAGGAAGCCACTAACTATTGGGAAGGAAGAAGAAAAAAGAAAGAAATACGTACCTACGGGCTCGCATGCAAAAAGAGCCGAAGTGGACAGAGGAAAACAATACTTTTTTTTTCTTTTTCTATTTTTTTTTTTTTTTTTTTTTTACTATATACAATAGGTTACTCCCGAATTAGCTGTGAACTTTCGGGAAAGACACGAACCCAAACATGGTTCTGTCTCCTGGATCCCAGACCCTTGATAGACACTCAGTAGACTCCTGGTTGATGATCAGCTCAGAGTCACCAAAGATCTGCAACTGTTGCACTCCAAGTGTCCCAACCATCTTGAGACCTAGGCATGATCGTTCAGTCCCGGTGTTAGCACCATTTTTGTATTGTGATCCATCAAAATAAAGCTGATCTGGCAGAGAATCTTGACCAACTTGATCAGGGGACAACTTGACTTCAACCTCTTCAGGCTGCTTTGTAATGGAATAACAGCCAATTTCGGTCTCCAGCATAGCATTGAAATCAAGCATGGAAAACCCGTCTTCCAACTGAAGCTCATCTAAAACCTCATTCATCAAATCAGAACCCTCTAACTCTTCGGTTAGCATGTTAACAGACTGCATGGTCTTTCCTGCTTCATCCAACCTTCCAATATGAAAAGAGGAAGGTTTTTCATTCTGAATCCGGAGTCTTTTACCTTTGAAAGGGATTTCCAAGTGGGAATAATCCAATGCAAGGTAACCTCCCAACTTTGCAGTAAACTCTCTGGATAAGCACATACTGAAATACGGTTCTAGATCCACCACAACTATCTCCTGAATGACTGTAATCTGAGGCATAGTGTGTAAAACAATCGGGACATCCTTGATTACACCCACCATTTTCATAGGAGTACCATCTAACTGCAAGACTCCAGGGCTACTTCATGTGTATTCCATACCCATAACTTCGCAAACTGCCTTTGGCATGACAAGTTGTAGCGGCTCCAGAGTCGATCATGCAGTTATGCACGATCCAACCCTCTATTTGCAATGATAGATAAAATGGGGGTGGTCTATTTTTACCAATGATAGAAGTGGTTAAGGCTTGAGCATAAATTGTCTGGGTAGAACCCTTTTCACTATCCTTCATAGATTTTAAATATTCTTGCAATAAATCTACCTGCCCAGGCAATTGCAATGCATCGTAAAGACTAACCTTAGTTGGGGTCTTCTTTAGTTCTTCGACAATGTTGTATGCAACCGCAGCAGATTCCTTCTTTTCAATGGGGTGATCATATCTGCTCTGATACTGTTGAGTGGCTTCTACTCTCAGCCTCTTTGTCAATGAAGGGTACTTCAACTTTTCTCTAGCTTGCTCCTCTGCTTCTGATCTTGCCTATGTAGTTGCGGCTTTTTCTTGTGCTCTGTGTGGAACAGGATCTTTCGGCAAAACAGGCGCATCTAGCTTTGATGCTTGCATAGGAGTTTTCACTATTTTTTTCAAATCAGCTGGCACTTTTAATGGCTCTAACTCAGCAGGATCTACTGTAACAGGCTTCTTTCCAGTCCTTGTGAGAACCGAAACTTGCTCTTCCAATGGAGTCATTAAGCTATGGCCTGCCTCAGAGATCATATTGACTTGCCCTCCCGAAGAACTAGCAGCCAATGTCTGCACATAATTCAAATGAACCATGCAAGTGTCTTCTCCATGGGGATCATTGCATGTCGAACACCAATATGTTCTTTCAGCAAGGACTGCATCTTCATTTGCCAAAACAATCAGGTTCTTCTCGGGTGCTTTGCTTGTTGAAGCAGCTTGTTCTCTAGTAATCGACGGGGGTTGAAATCTCCTAGGCTGGAAATCTCGCTCAGCTTGCTTCCTTTCAATAAGCGTGATCTTATTACCCATTGCTCTTATTGCAGAATTGGCAGATTTTACCTCTTGCAAGAGTGTTGTATAAGGATCAGGATTTACAGGTGCAGGAGGTGCTGGTAAGGGCAAAGGTGTTGGTGGTGCCGGTAATGCTGGGAATGAAGTGGAAGCAGGGAATGGCAGAATGCTGGGTGCAGGCAACTGGGGATTTGTTGAAGTAGACAGCTGAGGAACTGGGATAGGTGCAATTTGAGGTGCACTGGAATTCCATGATGGAACAGGGTACATAGAAGACATAGATTGCAAAAAAGAACTAGGATATAAATGTTATGGAATATCAGGTAAAATGGGCATTGCTACCTTTGGGGGAAGCCTGTCGATTGCAATCAAGTCTGCCTCCACCTTTTGTGCTTGCTCGAACAATTTTGGGAAGGTCATCACATTGGACTGCCTGATCGCCAAGCCAATGTCTGTATTGAACGCTCGAAGGTAGTAAAACGTAGCTTGCTCAGGGGTAGGGCGAAGTCCTTCAGGCACTCGCTGCCAGCTTCTAGTGAAACGAACATTGAAATCTGCTATTGCCTCCTATGGGTGCCTCTGGATTGCATTAAACTGGTGCAACAATGAAAATGGGTCAGCCTGTTCATGAAAATTCTTCACTAACAATTCTCCTAGCTGATCCCAGGATGCAATAGTGCCTGGTTGCAGAGATCGATACCAGTACAACAATTTTCCTCTCAAGGATAACACTAATAACTTCACCATCACATCTTCGTCTGTTATATCATGAATGGCTGCCAGAGAAGCTACATCATGAATATGTTCGTATGCAGTCTTTCCCGTACCATCATAGGTTGGCAAGGCTTTCAAAGCAGCCTGGGGAACTGGATTTTGAGCCTACAAATTCAAGGCCCCTGAGCTGTTCCATGCTGAAAACTGTCGGGGTGGAGGATACTGGGCCATTGGGACTAGTGTATGTAACTGAGAAGATGGAAAACTAGTAACAATACCAGGGATTTGTGTGGATATGGCAGATGATGCAAGCGATGGGGAAACCAACCTAGAGTGTTCACCTCTTTTTGTGCTCTCAAGTTCAAAAAACTCAACAAGATCTTCAACTTTTTTGGACTTTGATCTCGTGATCATGAAGTACAGCTTTCACTGCATCCACGTTCAGAGATTTTTGGGTACTACAGAGTCACCAAATGTTCTAACTTTATGGCATGAAGGCGAACATTAAACCTTCAATACTATGGGATCTTTCTGAGACAGAAATAGTCTGTCCCACCGGGCGTGCCAAAAATTGTTGGTCACGAATCTGCCACAGGAAAGGATTTTCTATAAACTATGCACCCTAGACCCGGCCAACATTGAAATGCTGGGAGAAAGAAATGTCTCCCAGACCAATCTCTAGAGAGGGCTGGTTCCCTTACTATTTCTAAGCTTGATTAAGACTAAAGTTACTGGAAAGGAATTATAAATGTGCAGAAAGAAACAGGAAATACATGGAAAGAGATGGGAAATATAGCCGTAGGCCGAATTTATTAGATCGGGGAAAGAAACTCAGCAAGAATTTAACCTCAAGCATATAAACAACATATAATAATAGAATACAACATAATCCACTTACGACCTTGCGTAGACAACCTTCAGGATTGCATTCAGAACTCACTTTCTTTTAAGCAATATTCAAACTCAAATGCAGAATTTGAATCTAACAGCAGATTGGAAAGACGAGCATAACTGAGAAATACATGAAATAGAAGGAAATCATCACACAGAAAGACGTTTGCAAAATCAGAGGCCAAATATCTCTTATTCATGCAAAGAACTTGAAAGCTTTCATGCAAAATGTCTCTCAAACTCCCGATCCCTTTTTCTGAGATCTACATTGATTTATATAGAAGCCTTGCTTCTTTACAACATTTAAAACTTGCAACGAACTTCCTCGAGATCTACAACATGTGCAACGGAAACAAGGAAATCATCCCCTTAAACCAGCCTCGGAGAAACCAGAAATTGAATGGAACGAGGAGTCGGTCGTCTTCATTAAATGGTCATTCTTGAAACATGCTTGAACCGTTAGAAAAATCATGAACAACAACTTTGGATAATGGAAATCTTTAATTCTGGTGGCTTGGACACGTTCTTCTACCTTGCTCGCATCGAAAAGCAGCAAAACATTTAATTCTGGAGTGCTTTTAATCATTGGAAATCGCAAAACTTCATCGGGCCGTTTGAACTGCTTTCTGGCACGAAACTGTAACAGGTCGCAAAAACGTGACATGTCACGAAATCGCGACGTATCTCTGCTCCGTACACTTTGTCACTTTGGAACCACGAAAACCATCCATGTCACGAAATCGTGACGTATTCGGCTCCTTTGTCTCCTTCGCTACCTTGAGCTCGCAAAAACGCGACGCATCACAAAATCATGACGTTCCGTACCATTATGCTCTTTCTCCGCTCTATTTTCATGAAAATGTGACAAGGCACGATTTCGCTACATTCTTCATCCATGTTGTTCTTCACTGCTTTGAACCATGAAAACATGACAACGTGTGATTTCGCTACACCTTTCCTCATCGACATCTTTGTTTCATCTTCTATGTCGCGAAAATCAGACAAGTCGCGAAATCGCTACACTATCTACCCGCTGCTCAATCTTCTCTTCTAAGTCACGAAAATCCGACATGTCACGATTTCGCTACAATTTTCATCCATTCTGTACGGTCCTGCTTCTAACCCGTGAAAACGTGACATTCTTGCCTCATGTGGTTCTTCAATCTCCATCATGTCGCAAAATCGCGACAAGTTCTGTCTCCTTGGACTTTGCTGCTCTTGAACCACGAAAATTCGTCATGTCGTGAAATCGCGACAATTCACACCCCCCCCCCCCCGCGCAAAATCGCTACAATTTGCTGCACTTGGTCTTTCTTGCCCAATGTGTCATGAAATCGTGACGTTTCTTGCTGCTAGGCTTTATCTCCACAAATGTCGCGAAATCGCGATGCCAACTTCTTTCTTGCCCTCATCTTTAAAAATGGCACGAAATCGCTACATTTTTATGCCTTAAGACTTTTTTTTCAACTGCACCGCGACCACGCAACACGTCGCGATTTCGCGACGTCTTTCGCCTTTTGTGCCGCGTTCAATATTCTGTCGCGATATCGCTACAAATTTGATTGTCATCACCCTTGTGCTGAGTTATGTCACGATTTCGTGACCTTTTCTAACATTATGCTCCTTGGCCATCGCAAGTCGCGAAAACGCGACATGTCGCGATTTCGCGACAATTTTGTCGTGCTGCCCTCGTTGACCACTTTGACCGTGAAAATCCAACACGTCGCGATATCGCGACGGTTTTACCCCCTACTGCCGTTGACTGCATTGACCATGATTTTTTGACACGTCGTGAAATCGTGACAACTTTGCGTTTGATTTCTCTCTCCTCATCAGACCCGCGATAACGCGACATGTCGCGATATCGCGACGGTTTTCAACTTTGGCTCTCCATGCTATTTTTTTGTCGCGATTTCATGACAGTCTTCGGACTTAGGCTTTTTTGCATCAAAACCTGTAAAGGAGTGAGAACTTCAACATCTTATGCATGAATAATCAATAATCAACATAATGTGGCAAAAATGCCAACAGGTCCTCTTTGATGAGTTGTGTGCGTAGTTCTATGATTGATGTACAATTACATTAAATTCTTAGAGTAAAAATTTTCCTTGAGTTTAGGTCAAAGGAAGAAGTTATCCTTAGGAGGATGAACATGGAGTTCATCCAAGGGAACTATGGGATTTCCTCATGTATCAAGAAATGTGAATTAATAGGATGATTCACAATATGGTACATAAGGATTATGGAGTCCTTATATGCCCATAAATTATAATAATGAGTTGGAAAAGAAAATAAGTAATTCCTCTAATGATTGTATTATGAAATTCATCATTAATAAATGGATCAAGGATATTTAAGGTTGGGTTTTTCCTGCAAGGGTTTCCTAGGATAAAATATGTGTCATATGTGATTGGATTGTTGATATCTTATGATCTTGATTCTTATTGCTATCTAGAGCTAACTTGTTATGGATTTGGTTACTCTACAATTAAGAAGGGAAGCCATGAATATATGCATTGGCTAATGGGTCACATGTGATTGGTATCTAGCATAGGATCATGACTACTGATGGTTAATATGGAAGTTGTGTTTGGAATATAATTAAATTATTCCAGTCATGTAGAGGGCATTCATAATTAGAGATGTTCCATCACTCCCTAGTGGACAAAAAAGGCTTTATCCATTAGAGGACTAGTGGGCAAGAAAGGATTTATCCATTAGAGAACTAGTGGGTAAGAATGACTTTGTCCATTAGGGGACTAATGGTAAATAAGGGCTTTGACCATTAGAGGATGAGAGAAAGAAATTTGAACCAAAGGGATTATGGGGTTCCTTTAGTTAGGGTAAACCATAATAGTTTTGATAAGGCAACGAATAGGTTGTAGTACCAGTAAGCTAACTATCACATAGAGCGATATAAGGTAAGAGATATCTCATCATAGAGTGAGCTAAATAATACAATCACATACCTCTTACCTCACTTAAATTGATTGAATTATGTAGGAGGTGAGGATTGGTGCACCCTTTTAACTAGAAAAAAAGGGTAAGCTAGCTCATTACGAAGATGAGAGGAATGGATTACTTGTGATATGCTTAATGCACCTACCTAGATAGGCTTCGATATGGTGTAGGGATAGGCATACAAAATAATTCTCTCTAGTTGATTGGATTTTTAGGGTTCTTACACAAGGTCTTCAAGCCATATATATTGGAATTGAAATAGACTCAAATAATTATTAAAGAATAGTTTTATGATTTGATCCTACTTAAAATAAAATATTTGAAGATATTACATACTTTTTTTGTAATGTATTGGATAACAAAAATCTATCCAATATTTTTGCTATATGAGCTTGTCCAATGCATCGATTATTCCATGCCTATTGGAAACATAAATGAATAGCATGCTAGAGGCCATTTTAATTGACAAATGAATAAAAATATAACATTGATTTATACTATATAGGAGTACCACCCTTCTTTTCCAAAGTATATAGAACTATGTTGAACTCACTCACAAGGATCCATAGATCGCAATTATAGATCACCGTTCAAGGGTCCTTCCATAATATTTCACAAGGAGTAACTATAGTTGGAGAACATACATTTATAATTCTAAATTTAAGGTTTTTATCTTTTTTACAAAATAATCTAATAATCCAATTAGTTTTTGCTTCTAACAATTATCCATCCCAATTGTGTTTGTTCCATATTGTCATAATATCACCAGAATATCCTATAGGAGAAACTGCTAGACAATTCTCCATCTTCCAAATCTTCTCAAAAGCATCCTCATATTACTTACTACTTACTTTTATTTCTTTTATTAAATTAAATTGAAGACTATAATAGATTATTAATTCCTTAGTAACTCTTTTTTAGGGGCCTTATTCATACCCCTAACATTCCACGATACCAATTTCATCATCAATTTTTATTTTTATTAGTAGGACTAGAACCATTTCTTGTTAATCTTGTAATATTTATTTTTGGATTCCTATATGAATATCCCTTTGAGTTTTCTTTTCTCTTTGTTTTTTCTTTGATGAACTTCATCTCTTTTTTTCATTTCCACCAACACTTTCATCTTCATCAATTTATTCCATTTTTCTATATTATTTATGATGGGACTTTTCTTATAAAGATTTATGCTACCCTAAAGAATCTGAAATGCAAGGAATAGCCTCATAAACCTTTTATTACTTATGTTTCCCTAGAAACATTAAAGCAGATGATTGTCCATAGTAATTATTTAATAATGCTTCCTTGAAAACTTTAACTTTCCATGGGTATCCTCCTATGAGTTTCTTTATTATGTTGCTTCTGAAACCCTAAATGAAATTAATACACTTGGTACTACTTTTATTTTTATTACAAGGAGAGGAGTTTATGCTACTTGATAAAACTAAATATTATTTACCTAGATTAATCTTGAAATCCTTCACTTAATTTGATTTAAAATTTTCCTCTTCATCTTCATTAAAACCTTTAACACCTTCAAATATGAATGTGCATGTTATACTTCCTCATACTTTGTGTCAAATTTTCTTCTAATGGTTTATTCAAGTAAACTATAATACCCTTTGTTAGTTTATGATGTAGAGGAGATTTTTTTGCCACATTATTAGTAGTGGGAAACCCTTGATTTTATGCAACTTCTACTATGATATGATCTCCTTGCTTTGTACTAAAGTTTTTCTTATACCCAAAATTTCTCGTCTCTTTCTCCATCATTTTCACTTTGTAATCTATTATCATGTATCTGTTATCATAACTATTACAATATCTGAATTTAATTTTTTCATATTCCACTTGTTGATCCCATTATCTTGATTCAATTTTAATCTTAATGGACAGTGGTAATGGTTTTGAAAATATCCATAGCAATACATATTCAAATTTACACATTGTGCCTTCTATCTTTAGTAGTTGGTCCTTCATGGATGAAATCCTTTAAATTATTGTCAATATTTTTAAATTATCCTTATTAATAAATTGATAGAGAAGTCCAAAAATCCTAATCTACACTAAATGTCTTTTAATAGTATTTATCTCCATTAAAAAATTTCCACTCTATGGTCTTAATTATAATGCATCTTTACTCCTAAACTAAGGGCCACCATAAATTATTTTATCTTTGATATTTAAACTAGAGAAGATGATGAGGAAAAATTCATTTGGAAGAAAAGCCATAAAGTAATTTGAATTCAATCCTAACTTCCACTTAATCCAATTTTGAATCTCTGAAAAACTTCTCCAACATACACGAGACTTACACATTAACCCTTTATTTTAAAGAATTGTTATATCATTACTTGATCATCTCATTATTGATAATCACTTCTAGTGTAGTATCTACTACCTAGATATGATTTTCTAGAGATTTTTTCTTCCTCTTATCCCTAAGTAGGCATCCTTATTTACAACTAGGGCATATTTAAATTTAGAAAGGGCTTTCAAAAATAATTTTTTTTACCATGATACCTAGATTTGATTCAAAAAAATACTTTATTTTTTGAGTTTATCTTTATTTCTAGAACAAGAAGTTATGCTTTCCCTTGGCTTACACTTTGCTTCCTATCACTTCTTTTCTACTCACAATTACAACACTTTCTTTCTAAAATAAAAAAGAGGTGATGCCCACTACTAGATCATACTCACTCTTGGATCACACTCATATTAATTACTTTTTTTATGCCTTAGAAACCCTAAATTTCCATTGATATTCTAAAATACATATTTTAAACTTTCTTTTAAAACCCTAAAATGTATAGGATACACTTAATATTATCATTTTTATTGCAATGAGAGGATGTTATACTATTTAAGAAAAATGAATATGATTTACCTAGATTAATGTTGACCTACTTTACTTTATAAAATTTCTCCCCATATCCCTTCACACCTTTAAATCCTAAATTGAAATTGTGCATTTAACTTTCTCATCTCTTATGCCATTATTTTTTCTAATCATTGATTTGAGGAAACTATAATGACCTTCATCATTTGATGATGTAGAAGGGATTTCTTTATCACTTTCTTAGGAATGAAAAATCCTTGATTTAACCCAACTTCCACTATGATATGATCTACTTTATTTATATTGAATTGTGTTTTATTCTTAAAAAAATTCCATTTCTCCATCATGTTAACTTTGTAATCTCTTGCCATATGTTTAGTCTCATAAAATTTACCACTTTAAATATAATTTTTTTATAATCCACTTATTACTCCCATTATCTTCATTTAATCCTAATGGATTATGGTAAAGTCTTTAAAATATTAATGGAAACACACATTTGGGTGTATACAACATGCTTTTGCTCCTTAATAGGTGGTTGGATGGATTCCCCTTGAGCATTGTCAACATTCTTTAGAACCTCCTTACTAGTAAGCTAATATAGAAGTCCAAAAATCCTAATCCATATTGAAATCCTTTTAATAGTCTCTATATTCTAATAAAACCTCTCAATCCAATGTATTACATATAATGCTTCTCCCCCCTAAAACATGGGCCATAATCCATTAATTTATACCTAATTTCCAAACTAGAGAAGATGCTGAGAAAAATCCTTCAAAGTAAAAGTCATGGAGTAAATTGAATTATATTCCCATTTCCATTTAATCCAATTTTGAATATTTGAAAAACCTATTTTTGAGTGGTATTTTCACCCGATTGTGAAAACACACTCTCCGATAGGATCCGAGTCCCAAATCCTCTACTTGCAAAGAAATTAAACAAGTAACTTCTCCAAGGTTTCTGTTATGTTTAGCCTTTTGCACCAATAATGTTGTTCAATTTGGATGTTGGGAATACCTTAGTGGTTGCAAGTAACTATTAACAAGGGGCACTATGGTTTATTTTATTCTAAAATTGCAATGGACTCAAAGTGAATTAATCTTAAAGATGAATCTATTTTCGATTTCGAGCTTTGGTAGATTTTCAATTGTTTATTTGAATGACGGTAATTAAAATGCAAAAAAATAAAGAATTGAGAATAAAAGAAAAATGCAAAGAGAATGAACTAAACTACATTCAGAGTGCTACAATCCCATTTTGACAAAACCGAAGATAATGAGGTTTTTTGCATACAACCTAACCTATTGAACCTGCAAAACTCGCACAATCCAGATAAGCTAGGTGCTGGTTTCTGGGGTTTTTACTGTGATTTCAGATTTAGACATTCGCATGAAGCAACCAAGAGCACTTGCATTAAACTTCACCTATAAGCCTAGAAATCTGAAAGGGGGAAAATAAAACATTAAATCTTGCATGCAGAAAATGACTCCTTTCTTGTCAATGAGATGCAAACTCTCTGTATTTTCTGTATTAAAAAGAATATATCAGTTACAATGACAGAATGTTCCAGTTTTGACAAAACCAGAACAAGTGGAGGAAAATGCTCCAAAAGCAGGCCCAGAATGGCTTATCACCCTTAGCTCTGCAACTCTGCTAGCAGCAATTTTTGACCCCTATACCTGTCCTGTGCTTCTGCTTTTAAACGTTCTGGTGCGGTTCTCTGTTTCGCTCTGCGGTGCTTCATTTCATTTCCCAGATTGCATCATTTCGTATTCCCCGTCTCATCGTTGTCTTTGACTTTCTGTTCGATGTCGAAACGTTTGATCTTCTCTGCTGAATGTAACCGTTGGTCATGAAGCGTTACATTATAGCCCTTATACCTCTATGCCATGTGTTCAGTGCCTCTCTGCATGTTTCGTAATGGCCCCCATGTAAATCATGACAAAAAATAGCATGTCGCGATATCGCGACGTTTTTATGTATGCAGCTTTGCTCCTCTACCTGTATCGCGAAAATGAGACATGTCGCGATATCGTGACATTTTTCTATTAGTAGCCTTGTTTGTCATCATGCATCGTAAAAATGATACATGTCATGAAATCATGATATTTTTCTATTTTGGGCTGTCTCGCTGCAACTTGTCATGAAATCATGACGCTTTTCTATTTTGGGTTGTCTCATCGTAACTTGTCATGAAATCATGATGCTTCTCCGTTCCGTACCCCTTGGCTGCTTTTCATCATGAAATCATGACGCTTTTTCATTTGGAGTTGTCTTACGGCTTTCTGTCATGAAATCATGATGCTTCTCCATTTCGTACCCCTTGGCTGCTTTCCATGCGAAATCATGACGCTTTTTCATTTGGCCTCATCTTGCTGCTTTCTATCGTGAAATCATGACACTTTTTCGCTCCGTACCACCTGGCTGCTTTCTATCATGAAATCATGATGCTTTTTCATTTGGAGTTGTCTTGTGGCTTTCTATCATGAAATCATGACACCTTTCCATTCCGTACCACTCTGACTGCTCCAGACCGCGAAAATGAGACATGTCACGATTTCGCAATGCTTCTTTGTCTTTCAACTTGGTTCTTCGCCTTGCACCACGATTTCACAACACGTCACGATATCACGACCTTTTCTTTTTCTTAGCCGCACCATGTCGCGATATCGTGACAACTTTTCATTTCTAGCCGCGACGGAGCAACATGTCGCGATATCGTGACAACTTTTCATTTCTAGCCGCGACGGAGCAACATGTCGCGATATCGCGACACTTCTTCTTTTTGTGATATTTTGCTCTTCCTTTGATTTTTTAGCATCTAAGGCACTGAGGTCTTCTTTGAAAGCATGCAAAAAGGTGGGTCCCCAATTTTGGGGTGTGTTGTGGATCAGCCACAACAAATGGCGACTCTGCTGTCAAATGCTCCTGAGCATTTTGGTGAGAACCCAACCTGGAAGTATACAAACTCGGAAACAGACATTAGCACATAAGAAATATAAACAAATGCCCATAGATCAGAAATACATGAATCATCAGAATCATTAAGTATCAGCTCGGTGTGTGCAATGTGTTTCATTCCCTATCATTTGAAATTGATCAACATTCCATCGTCAGTTTTACATGAATGCATATGTGAGACTGTGAATGATTTGTGTAACCTAATAAATATGCTTAGAGATTTTGCTTTTATAAAGGCATAGACCTTCTAGTATCATACACAAACATTCAAGATTATCAAACCCTCTTAGGATCAACTACATGTATACTGAATTGCTTTATTAAATCCCAAAGTTGGTTATGAGTCACTACTATCTTGAACCCATGTGTAAGTGAAAGTGAAATCAGAGCTTTGGGAAATCAGACTCCCAACCTAATCGAGATGGGAGTTTAACCCTATTCTTACTACTATGATTTGGAATTCATTACCTCACTTTGAGCAAAATAATTTAACCAATTATGGAAGAGATGGTCATGCTAGTCTAACCCTTTGAACAGTCAGTGGTCTTGTTTTTTAGACAAGACATGTTGCCATGCATGGGCATACTTAACCCCATAATCCATAATTTGGCTTCATTCATTCTTTTTCTTTTATTTCTTGGACCTTTGGGATGACTACCCATCCTTGCTAGGGACATGTAGTACGATCCTTCCAATCCAATATTGAGATGAAATGGGAAATATTAATTTTTTTACTTCTTGGACCTTGGGGATGACTACCCATCCTTGCTAGGGACATGTAGTACGATCCTTACAATCCAATATTTAGATGAAAATGGGAAATATTAATTTTATTTCTTGGACCTTAGGGATGACTACCCATCCTTTGCAGAGGACATGTAGTACGATCCTTCCAATCCAAGATTTATGATAAAATGAGACATAGGAGTTTTGGGGAATCAGATTCTCAACCTAAGCGAGATGAGAATTATGCCCTATCCTTACTACTCCATGTAGGTCAAATCAGAGCTTTGGGGAGTTGGATCCTCAACCTAAGTTCGATGAGGATTTAACCCTATCCTTACTACTATGATTTTAGGCTTTAAGCTTTATGGAAGTGGTAAAAACCACTGTTTTAAGGATCATGTTGCATAATAGGATAGACATGAAATATTCTTTTCGCCTAACCTTTTCTTCCAAGCAAGGTTTTGATCATTTTGCTCAAGATCCTTTTTAATGTGTATAAAATGTGCTTGGTTCTAGATATCTCGAGACTCAGTTCCCAACCTTAGGATTTTCTTCTTATTTATGTTATAGCATAACCCTAAGAGGATTTGACACACTTTAATGATTTGTATCTGAAATGCATATGCAACTAAGATGGCATGTGTATGCAAAGTGAGATGTAATATGAATGCATTGTCCTTTGAATTGCAAATGGAATACTGCCATATAAAACTGACTACTTCATGTATCACAAGTTTCAAACGATACTATTAAACTGTTTGTATTTCTTGCGGAGCTTTCTACAACATAATTCCAATGTTCCATATTTCCCTGATCTAGAACATAAGTTAGCATCTCAAGACAACTTTTTTCATCATTCATTTTTTTTTTTTTAAGACAAACAAAACATGTCAAATAAACACACAACTTAAATAATAAAAAGAAACAAAAACTTGAAAATTCATACCAAAATAGAAAGATATAATTCCAATATCCTACGACTTAAGGGCTAAAATAGTGCTTTAAAACATGCCCATTAACTGGTAACGTCAGATCCTTCCCGTCTAAAGTTTTTAATCTGAAGGTATTTTTTCCTAGGATTTCTGAAATCTGATAAGGGCCTAACCAAAGACAATCAAACTTTTGGTGATTTCCCTTCTCTTCGTGTCTTTTATCCCACAGTAAGACCAAGTCTGCTATCCTGAAAGATTTAATTTTGGCCCTTCTATCAAACCATATTTTAACAACCTCTTGATGTTTATTCATGTGAATCATGGCTTCCTCCCTTTTTTCGTCAAGGTGCAGTAAATGACTTAATCTGGCTTCAACTTGGTTATCTGTCCCCAAGTATTCTTGCATGAAATGCAAGGTTTGCGACTTCAAGTTTGCAAGAAATATCGGGTCTTGTCCATAGACCAAATGATAAGGGGTATTCCCTATTGATTCTTTTACTCTGGTCCTATCTGCCCAAAGAGCAAACTTTAACTGGCTGTGCCAATCTCGAGGGTTCTTTTCTAGTAACTTCTTAATGATATTCAACAAATTTTTGTTTGAAGATTCGGCCAAACCATTTCCTTGAGGGTAATAATTAGATGCAAATTTTAAACTCACTTTATTGTCATATGCCCAATCTGCAAATTGCGTAGAAACAAAAGCTTTACCATTGTCACTGACAATAGAATCGGGCATTTCGAATCTTGTTATGATGTGGTCCTCAAGGAATCTTATTACAACGTCTGTAGTGGCATGTTTTGTAGGAACTGCTTATGTCCACCTTGTACAATAATCTGTAGCTATTAGTATGAATTTATGGGAATCAAAAGAATTTGGGTTAATAACCCCAATGAAATCTAATCCCCATTGTGCAAATGGTCTCATCTCAACTACAGGTTGTAATGGCATGGTTGCATTTCTTTCTCTGTTGGCAGCTACTTGACAAATGTGGCAAGATCGTACATGAGCATGTGCATCTTTAAAAATGTGGGGCCAATAGTATCCTGCTCTCAGGATTTGATGCACTGTAGCATTTGCCGCACCATGGCCAGTTCCATATTTCCCATGAAATTCCTGCAGAACCTTGGCAGCTTCTTCTTTATTCAGACATCTTAGATAGATCCCTTCATGATTTTTCCTATACAGACAACCAGATCTAATCAGATAATTAACAGATTTAAGTCTTAAAGCTCTTCTTTGAGTGGAGTTCAAATTGGAAGGACACTTACCATTTAACAGAAAATGCACAATGTCAACATACCAGTCATCCTTAGAAATGTATTCTGCATTTGAATATTGGCATGTCATTTGCGGATTATTCTCAACGATCGCCTTCACAAGTCCCTGTCCTCGAACTAGTTTCATAGGTTGGATTTCAAGATCAAATTCTTGGATGGTAGAAATCCATTTCCCTCTTTTCTCGCCTAGCTCGTTCTATAAAAACATGGTCTTGACAGCAGGGTCAGGCACAATGGCAAAAACTCTGCTTTGCACAATGTAATGTCTAAATTTTTTTACCGTTTTAAAAAGTGCGTACATCTGCTTATCAAGGATGGAATACCTCAATTGAGCATCTTTTAAAGGGGCACTTAAAAATGCTATGGGATTTTTTGCGCTATCCTCTCCTTTTTGGGTCAAGACACTCGCAAAGGAGTGTTTCGATGCGAAAGCATAAATGTAGAAAGGTTTGGCATAGTTTGGACTTATGAGGGCAGGGGCTCTGGAAATGGCATCCTTAATGTTCTGAAAGGCCACCCTACTTTCCTCGTTCCATCTGACATCTACATCCTTCTTGAGCATCTTGTTCAAAGGTTTGGCTATCTCAGTGAAGCTTGAAATAAACTTCCTCACAAAATTAATCTGCCCGAAGAAAGATCTCAACTCCTTTTTACTACCCGGGAGAGGCAAGTTTTGGATAGCTTTTATCCTTTCTGGGTCAATGGATATACCCTCTTTTGAAATGATGTGACCAAGTAGCTTTCCTTCTGTTACTCCAAAGATGCATTTTTTTGGATTTAAGGAAATTCCATGTTCTCTGCATCTTTGAAGAACTTTTTTCAAATCCTTGACATGGTCTTCTCTTTTCTTTGAAAATACTGGAATGTCATCCACATACACAATGATACATTTGCCTATAAGCCCTTTGAATGCATAATCCATGGCGCGTTGAAATGTTGCACCAACATTTAACAGTCCAAACGACATTCTTTTGTAGGCAAATGTCCCCCACTTGGTGGTGAAGGCCGTTTTCATCCTGTCATTGGGATGAATAAGAATTTGGTTATATCCAGAATATCCATCAAGAAAAGACATCATTTCAGATCCATTCACTGTTTGTAAAATTTCATCAATGGATGGCAATGGATAGTTATCCTTTTGAGAGGCCTTGTTAAGATTTCAAAAATCTATACATAGCCTAATCTCTCCGCTCTTCTTTCTTACTGGAACGAGGTTAGCAACCCGGGTTGAGTGCCTAACAGGAAAAATAATCTTCGCTTCCAATAATATTTTGACCTCCTTTTCTATTAATGGCTCCAATAGCGGGTTAACAACTCGCTGTCTTTGTCTGAAAGGCTTAGAGTCCGGCTTTAGAGGGATGGTATGTGTAATGACGTTTTGGTTGTATGTTTTCAACTCGTTATAATTCCAAGCAATGCAATCCACGTATTTCTTTAGTGCATGTATTATATTTTCTCTTTCTTCAGTTGTACATGCCTTTGCGATGTACACTTCCCGTGGATTGTCTGCACTCCCTAGATTAATTAGATCACATGCATCTTTGGGGAGTGGAACCTTTTTTTCTTTTCTGGCCTTGTATCCCATATCAAACATTTTCTCCAATGAAACTACGTCTTTAGGTATTTTGTTGGATTGACATGCAATTTCACTTTCATTTTCTACTTCTTCTTGCCATCTTTGCTCCTCATCAATCACCTGATTTTCAAAAATACCCGAGTTCGTGACAAATTTGAATATGTGTCTGTCATTTTCAAAAACTTGGAAATTCTTGACATTATCAGGTATTGATGGACAAGGAACTAATTCGATGGAGAACTTTTTACACCTTTTTATATCAACTGGATTTAACATGCCCATGACAACTGCAAGAGAGTCTGCTATGCGATTTCCTTTTCTAGAAATAAGGGCTATATTGAAAGCATCGAATTCCTCAATGAGGTCCATGACCCTAGTTCTATAAAGGTTCAGTCTCTTGTCATGGCATGTATATTGTCCTTTAATCTGCTTGACTACCAGCTCAGAATCTCCCAATACTTTCAAGCATTTGACCTGCTTGCTCAACGCTAGCTGTAAACCAAAGATCAGTGCTTCATATTCTGCCATGTTGTTCATGCAAGGAAATTGCAATCTATAGGCAGCCAATAATGGTTTACTTCCTGGGCAAGTGAGCTCGACTCCGGCTCCTGCTCCCTGTCTAGATTTGGATCCATCAAACCTAAGCAACCATATGAAATCATTTTCCTCAAGAGAGCTACCATGAAATGTTTCCCCTTTAGACTTTTCGATAGCATCATCAACATCAAATGCATAAACCCCCAATTTTGGCTCAAAAAACTAAACTTCATTTGGCTTATTAAATTTTGTTATGATTTCTTTAAGCCTCGGTTCATTTTCTACTCTGATTTGATTTGCAATTCCTTTCCAGGGTAGCCACATATGTGAGCAGTCTGTTGAAAAATAGCCATTCAATGTTTTCATCCAATCCCTTGCAAGTAGCATTCCATATCTACTTGGGATATTAACAACTAGAATGTCGACAACTTGCTGGACCCTGGGTTCATAATTTAATTGAATTTTGACATCATATAAGGTCCCTACCACATTTACCTCTGATCGGTCCAATTGCAAAACCTTGCATTTGGATGAAACAGGTTGTAGACCTAGCATTTGACATATCTCCGAAGGCATGAGGTTGCTCGTGGCACCCGTGTCCACCAAACAATTATGCAAATTCTTACCCGCAATTCTCAGAGTCAATAAAAATGGTGGGACATCCCGTCTCTCCTTTCGTAAAATCATATGGGACTCAACTTCCTTTCCCTTCCACACTTGATCAGGTGAGTTCAGAGCCTTTATCAACGCTTCCTTTTGGCCAGGAAATCTGGCCGCGTCTAAGAACGAAAGGCTTGATTTGGACTTCTTTAGATCCTCCACTATGTCATAGTTTGGTTTTTCGAATTTGACTGTCTTCTGCGCGTCATTAGACATTTCTCTTCCAAGTGGAGGAGGAGGATTATTATCTGCCTTAGTATCCGGAGGGAGGATAGAGTTATTTGGTGGTGTTGATGATGTTTTAGGGGCTTTAGATTTACTTCTCAAATGATATCCGTGATTCCCCTTTCTAAACTCTCGAAAAGCTTGCACCTCCTGTTCCAAAATTTCATCTTCTTCTTCCTCACTCTCACCTTCTTGACGGTATAAAGTTTCCACCACCATAATGTTATCATCTTGATGTTGGGATGGACCCTCATTTGACACCAGTTCCAAGTCATCTACTTGGGCTTGGAGACAATGAGTGTATCTAGCGATTTCAAGACAATTCCTCTCATTGTGCTCTTTTGTATTGTGCAACCTACATCCATTTTCCCATGCCAGATCGAAAAGATTCAAAAGGGAACTGGATTGACTAGGTCCTGCAAAAGTATCTAGTTGATTGGCAATAGGGGCAGGTACTCCTCCATTGTTTGGCTTTGTGTTCCAATGTCTCCCTCTATTGTTAAAATTTTGATTTGAGTGAGGGGCATGGGACTCATACTTCTATTTTTGAACCATGTCATTGCTCAGTTTATGAACTATCTTCTTGAGCTCTTCAACATCCGAATAAATCTCCTTCGGTGGAGCTACATTGTTGTTAGTTCCCATTGGGTTTGCATAATTGGTGGGGTCTTGATTTAACATTTGAGTCAGATTTTGAGGAATTTGATTCATGTATGGATTTACACTTTGGATCGGAGTTGGATTTGGGAAAGGAACTATAGCCTGAGAATTAACCTGGCTGGTTCCTTGCATAGTCGATTGACTATTTTGCAAAAATGCGAGAACGGGTGGAATGGATGTGATTGGTTGGATTGGAATGGGTGCATAAGTAGGTGCTGGTGGATATGGTTGTTGATATGGGAAAGCATTCATGCTTGGCATTTGTGGTGCCATGATCTGATTTGCCATGGGAGCTTGACCATATGGAGCATATTGTCCCATCATAGGCATCTGGGGAAACCCATAGCCCTGTGGTGTCATTTGCTGCTCGATGGTCATGGCTTCATTATAGGCTAAGGCGAGCATGGTGACTTGAGGATTTTGCCTTGCAAACATTGTTGTCATGGGATCCAATGCCCCAAAATATATTTGCAAGGCCACTACGGGATCTATGGCAAAATGTCGAACTGCTCTATTATAGCATTTTTGGAATCTCTGATTAAAGGTTCTGATCGGTTCACCCTGGCCCCTTTTGCATGTAATGAATTGATTGTAAATGGTTGTGGGATCTAAAGGTGACCTAAACTGATTGACAAAGGCGTTCTCCATTTGCGTCCATGAAGTGATTGAACCAGTAGGCAAGCATATATACCATTCATAGGCTACTGGATCTAGGCTCATGGGAAAAAGTCTGCAAGCCACATCCTCATGTTGAACTTGCAACCTTATCAAAACATCCCTATAGGCCTGGATATGCTCCTCTGCAGTCCTTGGGCCATCTGGTTTATATTTGGGCAAGAATATTTCTATGTTCTTAGGGATTTCATGGATATCCCCTGCAATATTCAAAGGGATATTATTAGCTCCATACCAAGGAGCTGCTGGAGGTTGGGCCATTTGACTCAAAATTGATGAGGACAACCCTACAAGAGCAGTGGAAATGTTACTGACAATAGGTACACTAGTAGCAACTGATACCACCGGTGTAGGTCCACTCGATGTTCCTGGCGCAAAAAGATCTTTTGTGACTGGTAGGTTTACAACTTGCTTGGTTTTGTTCTTGGGAGTACTAGTGAGTGTAAGGTCATGGAATATGGTTTCCCTAGTTGTTTGGGACCTAGTCATGATATGGCGCGATGGGTCCAGCCTGCCTGACGATTTCACAACACGTCGCGATATCGCGACCTTTTCTTTTTCTTAGCCACACCATGTCGCGATATCGTGACAACTTTTCATTTCTAGCCGCGACGGAGCAACATGTCATGATATTGCGACAACTTTTCGTTTCTAGCCGCGACGGAGCAACATGTCGCGATATCGCGACACTTCTTCTTTTTGTGATATTTTGCTCTTCCTTTGATTTTTTAGCATCTAAGGCACTTAGGTCTTCTTTGAAAGCATGCAAAAATGTGGGTCCCCAATTTTGGGGTGTGTTGTGGATCAGCCACAACACCTATCTAGTATTAGTGGAACATACATAATACTCCTTTAAGAACCATTATGTCATTCTTAATCATCTCATGATTATTACTAATTTCTTATGTAATATATACTACCTAGATAGGGTTTGGCATAGATTTTCTCTTCCTCTTGTCCCCAAGGCATCCTTACTTATAGTTAGGATTTCAAAAATTAATTTCTTATTGTGTTACCTAAATTTTCTTCATAAGAATACTTTAGTTTTAAAATTTTCCCTAAGATTCGAAACAAGAAAAAGTGATGCTTGCTCTTTCACACTTGATTCCTACTCACACTTGTTTTATACTTAGACTTGCAACCCTTACTTAATTTATCAAACAAGAAACGATGAGGATCACATTCACTCATAGCTTACATTATAAGCTATATTTTTGGTATAAGAATATGTATAACATATTATATTTTTTTTTATGCTAGAGAACAATGGGTTGTACAAGTTTTCCCCACCCTTAAAAAATCATAACTCTCTCCTTTAGATATTGAGAGCTTACAAACATATTCAACCCTCATCTCAATTGAGTTGCTATATCTAGATTCCTACATCATTTTCATAAAAAATATAAATTCTTTATTTTCATTTTATAGATCTTCTTTAATTTTTTGTGTGAGTACAAATATTCAAAAATTCAACATCATTCTTGATATTTTCTTGCAGTGACATTCGTAATACCAAAAATCCATCTCTATTATTCATGCATTACATCTTAGCAGAGTAATATTTCCAAAACTTTACACTATCATAGTCCAGTTTAATATATTTTGATTAATAGTTTCCTTCCTGAAGCATAAGTGCAACCACAAAAATTGTAATAAATTGTCTATAGAAAACACATTAATGTTATAAAATAAAGCAAATATTATCAATGGAAAATGTTAAAGTAAATCTTTACCATTATTTGATTTAGAAAGTCGAAGTTTTCTTGTTAGATTTAGATAAACTTACTACTTCTAACCATGAAAAATAAAATATAACTTTATTATCCTAAATTAAAACATATCTATTGGATTGGCTATCTACACATTTGTTTCCTTCCCTCAATGTATGTGTAAACCAAATTTCTTCAAACTCTATTGCAAGTTTTTGTATTTCCACAATTATCTCTTGTATGTTCCATGGAGTCTTTGCTTTCATCAAAATTTCATTTATTACTATTAGTTAATCACCTTTCATCCATACTTTGTTATATTTTATTTATCTGCATATTTTTAACCCTTACAAAGTTGCCCAAGCTTCAATTTCATTATTTGTCTTAAACCCACTATTGAAAGTGTAAAGAGATCAAATATATCTCATATTATTTCTAATTATTCCTCCTCATCCTATTGGTCCTATATTTCCTTTAGTTTATCTATCAAAATTTAATTTGTTCAACTCCACGTATGGTGGTTTTTGTTTTATAGTTTTTACCTTTTTTTTTCTTCTCCTGTATCCAACATCAAAATTCCATTTAATGACTTGACTTCACATATCAATGCTATTTGCTTCTAAATTATGGATTGGGTAAGTTTATAGGGTTTGTTTAGACTCCTCTATGGCTAAACAAATCTTCCTTTTTATTACCTCTAAATTGCTTTTCTTTCCTTTAAATATTCTTCTATTTTTCTCTAGCCATACAATCCAAAGTATTGTATCTTTTGATATATCCTAGATTGTTTGTAAATCCCCACTTTTAAAAGTGTTCTACCATTGCTTTAACCAATCTTTAGTTCAGCCATTCATCACCATGAATTTACCAAACATATTAATAATCCATTGCCATAGATTCTAGACTATTGAGCAATGTCCCAAGAGATGGTCTATACTATCCTCCTCATTTTTACATAGAAAAAATTGTAAGGGGACATGAAAACCCCTTTTCATAAGGTTATCCAAGGATAAAATTCTTGAAATAAATATTTTAACTTTAGGAATGCTTGGTCTATCCCAAATATCTCCTAATATTCTTATGCTATTCATTTTTTTTTAGTACTTTACATTATATTAGATTCTTGTTGTGTATGCTCCTAAGCTATTCAAATCCCAAATTAGCTTATCCTTGGCTCCCCTTGGAATAATAACTGGTGTTACCTTTTTGCTCAACTACCTCTAGCATCAATGTCTTATATACTTGTAAAAAACATTCTTTCCATTTGTATCTTCCTTCCTAATACGTTTACACAATGTTTGAAATTCTATAGCCATAATTGTCTTGAAGTAATATCATCCATGGTTTCAAAATAGAATCTAGATTAAGTGGTTTTTTTATCACACCAAGTATCCATCCAAATAGAATTTTCTCTCTAGTTCCTACCATCCATATTAGACCTTTAATCACTAGATCAATTGATTTTTTTTAATTGTTTAATAGTGCATAACCATATGAAGTGAGAATGTGGTAAATATTAAGCTTGGATCATTGGGCTCAACATGCTTACTTAGAATAATTATTTTCCATTGTATTTGACTCTCTTTGTATAATCTCTAAATTAATTTTCCCCGAAGAGCTAAGTTTAAATTTGTAAGAACTCTTAAACCAATATCTCCCCTAGTTTTATCATCACACACCTTGCTCCATTTCACCAAAGGAAATTTTATTTTATCATGTAATCTTGACCATACAAATAACTGCATAATATAGATTAAATTTTTTCTATTGATTTTAGCATAGTATACAAGGACTTATAATATGTTAGAATGACTTGTAAGACTAATTTAATTAGTTGCACTCTTCATGCTAATGAAAATCATCTACCTTTACATGTTGACAGTTTATTCTAAATTTATAACTGTATTCCACAACTCTATCCTCATTCTCCTCTCAAATAAGGGTATTCCTATATAAGTTGTTGGAAAATTTACCTCATCCAGTTAAAGTAACCTACATATCCAATTTTGATTCTAGCTAGAGTGTTTTATGAATTAAATTTAAGAATTTTTCCAATTAACTTTCTTCCTTGACAATATTTTATATTCCTTTAATAAGTTATTCAAAACACTACCCTTTTTTCTCCCTACCCTTATCTCCAAAATATTGATAAGTGATATTTTTGATATTATTACTTGTCTTAAGTCCACTTATTAGCCCATATTTGTATGACTTCTTCAATTTTATACCCAATACCTCTACAATAATAATGAATAAATATGTTGATAAAAGATATCCCTATCTAAGACATATCTTAGATTTAAATGATTATGCTACTAAATCATTGACCAAAACTAAATATTATATTGTAGAGACAAAAGCTTAAATCCATTTGACCTATTTCTTCCCAAATCCAAATTTTTCTAATATTGAAAAAATAAAATCCCATTTAACCTTATAATAGGATTTACTCATATCAAATTTTAAGGTCATTACTTTCTCTTTTCTTGAAGCTATTGAATGCATAACTTTATGAGCTACCATGATACCATTCAAAATTTATCTCCATTTCACAAATCTTCCTTGCTCTTCTAATTAATTATGTCTAATAGTGTTATTAACCAATTTGTAATCACTTTGGAGATTATCTTATATGCCATATGACATAGGCTTATCGATGTAAATGAATCAAATAATTTTACATCTTTTTTTGGAATAAGGGTAAGATATGTTGTAATTATTTTGTAAGGTATGTACTATTTAACCCTAGACCATTCACCTACCACCAATAAAAATCCTTCACTACATCCTAATTATGTTGATAGAATGCCGCATAGAGCCCATTTGAACATGGAGATTTATCCTTATCAAAAGATACAAGATCTAAATGAATTTCTTTTAGAGTAATAGGATCCAAAAATTTCCTATTATATTCATTTTTATAACTAAAGGTACTTCTTATAGTATTTTATCATCAAGAACTTCAAATTCATCTAATCCAAGAATATTCTAGTAAAAAAAACTTACCTCCTTTATAATTTCACTCTAGTCTTCAATCCAAACCCCATCTACTAATTTAATTCTACCAATTCTAGATGTTGATATTTGTACTTGTTGTCTCTAATTGTCCCTACCTGGGATAATCATACCTTCAAGGTGCTTTCTACTCTACCAAGGGAAAAGGGATCTTCAATCACATCTTCAAGATGCTTGTTATATTTAAGGCACTTGTTATTCTACCAAGGGGAAAGGGATGTGAGAAAGTAAAGGAAAATTCAACAAATAAAATGAAAATGGGGAAATGCACCAAGATATGCTAAGATATCCTTGCAAAAATAGGCTTGAACACTATGTGCCAATAATGAACACTTTCCTCGACACCAGGCAAGGTCTACATGAAGAACATGTGCTTATACTGAGAGGGGGGTGAACAATATAAGATAAAAATTTTTGCTTTTCAATCCATATGATAACATCAACAATATTAAAGCAGTAAACATTACACAAAGCATCACACACATGAGAGACATGATTTAACGTGGTTCACCCAATGTGGGCTACTCCACGGAGAAAATATTCCTTATAAAATTTTCTCAATAAATTCTCTTGGGAATCCTTTCCCTATTACAATGTTTATGGACCTCTATCCAAAGGAGACACCAATCCCCTAATCAAGTTTGTGGATCTCTATCCATAGGAGAACTTCTTCTCCTCTGCTTTGGTTGGTGATCCTCTTAGAAGACTACTGCCTCCACTGCACTGGCTTGTGGATCTCTCTCCACTGAAGACCCCTATCCTCACTCACCTTGGCTAATGGATCTCTATCCACTAGAGACTACTGTCCTCTGCTCTATCACCTCCAAAGTCTGCTCTTACTCTACTCTGTCTCTATCTCAGATCTGTACTAAACACTATCCTCTACCCTACACAAATCTGCTCAATCTCTGTCTCAAATCTGCACTAAACATTGTCCATTAGTCTAGCACAAATATGCTCAATCTCTATCTCAAATCTACCCAATAAGTCTTCACTAAGACTTGTCTCAAATCTACTCAACAAGTCCTCTCTAGGACTTGTCTCAACTCTTCTTGTAAGCTTCCACAAAAGCTCACACAAATTTGTCCTTAAGTCCACTCTAGGACTTACTCAAATCTGCTCACTAGCTTTCACAAAAGTTTGTTCAAATCAATTACAAAACTTGCATACAAAATCTTAACTCAATCTCTCACAGAAAACCTCTTCTATCACACTAACAAGTTTCACTCATAATCTTGTTCATCCACAGAAACATATAGAGAATTGTTAGAGACTCAATATGTTACTCACAACCACTCAATCACTTTCAAACTCTTCTTCAAATCAATCCAGAAATAAAGAACAATTTGTTTCACAAAACTTGAACTATCACTCCAACACTTTCAATCAAGAATGCTCATCAACTTCAATCAACCAAACACTCAATGAAACACAACTTGCTTACAAACCCTAAACAAGTGTTTCACAATACTTCCAACAATTCACACTACAAACCTTGACTCAAGATAATTCCAATTTTCACATAACAATGATACTCAAGTTCTTTCACAAACCCTAGTTCAAGATTATACTCAACTTCACATAACAATGATACTCATGATCTTTCACAAACCCTAATCATGCATATGAACACTCACTCAAATATTTCCAACAATGCTTATCAAACAATCCTTTTCACTCCAACCTTAGCATTCACAACATCCAATCCAACAATATTTCACTCATAGGAAGATGTGCCCATACCTTTTGTTTTGATGGAGATATGTCTTCAAAACATGTCTTAACCACAATCAAATTTTCTTTGCCAATACTAAGGTTAGGTAGCCACAACCTATCTCAAGATCTCCACAAAATAATTTTCCCAATAATTATTTTACCATACAAAAATATCAAATCTCTTAGTACACCTTATAATCTCCAAACTTACACAATATAAGTCAACATTTTCATTATAACAAAATACACAACAATTTCCTTTATACACCTTATAATCTCCAAACTCACAAAACGTAAGTATCACAATGTAGCTTTTATTTCAAGATGCAAAATATTATTTTATTTGCATACCTTATCACTCCAACTTTATAAAATAAATTTCAATCACCAAAAAATAAAAATAAAATATTTTAATTTACTTTACCTTATAACTCCCTCAAAAACTCATAGCTACCTTTTAGAACTCATGAAACCCTCTAAGCAATTTTCTGAATTTCAAAACCTTTGGAGAAATAAAAATGTGCATAGCATACCTTTAATTTATTCTGCCCACCAAAAATATCTTTGGAAAAATTCAAACACACGACGTAGCCTCTCCAACACCCTAGCCCAAAGCTAGGCCACCAAGTGGGCTACGTGCCCACATGAAACCATAGGCGCACGATCCCCTCTATATTTCACCTCACAAAAACATCAAATGAAATGAAGGCCTCTTTCCTCTAGCAAAATGTCAATCGCATGGATCGAACCCATGATCCCTTCCTTGCAAAGCCCTAGCTCTTTCTCAACTACCGCATGCGCTACCGCTTCCAGTGAGACTCTCTATCCACGTCACTACCCTTACACACTTGTCTACCTCCAATACTTTGAAATGCAAATTTCTCTTCTTCCTAGGTAATGCAACGCATGATTTATCTCCTTAGCATTGCATTCAAATTTATATCTTACATAGCATAGGAAATGAGAATTATTTCCTTTATAAATACACATGCTTCTTGTCTTTTACACGTCGACCAATTTTGAATTTTAAAATTTGAATTAGATTTTAAATATTAAATTTAAAAACCTTTGGCACTCCTTATTAATTTAAATTAAAATTTTAATCAAGGATTAAAATATTTTAATTTAAATTAAATCTTTTGTAAACTGCTCATGGGTCTTTTCAACTTGAACCTTGTTTTTCTTCACCTTGTTATTTGGCCCAAAATATTATAATAATATAATATTATTATTTAATTTAAACTTGCTTCTCCTTCCTTGGGTCTTCATCCTTTGGGCCTTTTTAGGCATATAATATTAAAAATAAATATTATATCCTATTCCTTTTCAAGACCTTCTTGCCTTTTGGAAAAACCACTTGATGTCCTTAATGATGACGAAATTGAAACAATACTCTCTTGACATCAATGACAACAAAACTACTCAAAATTTCCAACAATCTCCCCCTTTGTCATTGATGGCAACCCCTTTTTTTTAACCATTCCTTTTTCTTTTTTTCAAAAGTTGCTCCCCCTGAGAAACTGCTCCCCTTGATTGAATGCTCTCCCCCTAACTCAAATCTCTCCCCCTTTGTCATCAATGGCAAAGGGCCACCTTTGGGGCTTGGGGCTAAGAATGAGACTCTTAGCTTAGCCCCTCCCCCACCTCCTCTCCTTGAGGTGGTTAATTTTGGGGTGGGAGTAAAACTACTCCCAATTTTCTTCGAAGATACTCAAAAGTCTCTCTCAAAAGTGGCTTAGTGAAGATATCCACAATATGCTCCTTTGTAGTAACATATTCCAACTTGACCTGCTTATCTGTCACCTGCTCTCTCAGAAAATGATATTTGATCAGAATGTGCTTGGTCCTGGAATGCATCACTGGATTCTTTGAGATACTTATAGCACTTGTATTATCACACAGTATGGGAATAGGGTGATCATGCTTTATCTTGAAGTCCTCTAAAGTTTACTTCATCCATAATATCTATGTACAACAAGCAACTATTGCAATATACTCTACCTCTATTGTGGATAAGGATATTGATGCATATTTTTTACTTAACCAAGAGACTAAACAATCTCCAAGAAAGAATGCTCCTCCACTTGTGCTTTTTCTATCATCAATGTTGCTAAACCAATCTGAATCTGTATAAGTTGTGAGAGTGAAACTATCACTTTTGGGATACCAGAGCCCAAAATCCATAGTCCCTTTTAGATACCTGAGAATCCTCTTTATTGCTACTACATGTGTCTCCTTGGGTGTTGCTTGAAACCTTGCCACTAATCCCATTGCTTGCATGATATCTGGTCTTGTAGCTGTGACATACAATAAGCTGCCAATCATAGATCTATATAATTTCTGATTTACCTCTAGAGATTCATCATCTTTACTTAACTTACATCCTATAACCATGGGGGTACTTACTGGTTTGCAATCTTCTAACTTGAATTTCTTTAGCATCTCTTTTATATACTTGGTTTGTGAAAGGAATACTCCTTTCTCTGATTGTGAGATCTGAAGTCCAAGAAAGAAGGACAACTCACCAAGCATTGACATCTCAAATTCATTCTGCATGCTCTTTGCAAATTTCTGACACATCTTATCATTGTTGCCTCCAAAAATAATATCATCAACATAAACAACCATAATTAGTAAGTCATTCCCTTCATTTTTGATGTATAAGTTACTATCCACTATTCCTTTCTTGAAACCATGTTTCTGTAGGTACTTATCCAATCTTGAGTACCAAGCTCTAGGAGCTTGCTTTAGTCCATAAAGTGCTTTCTTCAATCTGCATACATAGTCTAGTTTATCAGTCAAGTTGAATCCTTTTGGCTGCTCAATGTAAACCTCTTCTTCTAGAACACCATTTAGAAAGGTTGATTTAACATCCATCTGATATACTTTGAAGTTTTTGAAGCTTGAGAAGGCTAAGAACATTCTTATAGCTTCAAGTCATGCAACTGGAGCAAATGTCTCATCAAAATCAATTCCCTCTACCTGTGCATAACCTTTGCATACTAATCTTGCTTTATTTTTGACTACCTGACCATCTTCATTTAACTTTTTCTGAATACCCATTTAGTGCCAATCACATTCTTATCCTTTGGTCATGGGACAAGTTCCCAAGTCTTACTTTTCTCTATCTAATCTAGTTCCTCATTCATTGCCTTAATCCAAAAGTCATCTTCACTTGCCTCATTGAAATATTTTGGCTCAATTTTGGATAACAAAGAAAAATTTGCTTGTTGATTTGATGTTATTACCCTTCTCCTTGTCTATCTCTCATATGGATTCCCAATGATTAGATCTCTTGGATGATGTTTCTGTACATACCTAGATGGAGTCTTAGGAAGAAGTCTTTGTGTTTCTTCCTCTTCTCCTTATGATTCCTCATATAACTCTTCTTGACAACTTCCATCTTCCTGATACACAATTTCTTGAACTGGTTCTCTTAACCCTATCTTCTCATCAACTATTACATTTATACTTTCTACAATAGTACGTGTCCTTTTGTTGTAGCATCTATAGGCTTTTCTCTTAGTGGAATAACCAAGAAAAATACCCTCATCACATCTTGGGTCAAACTTGCCCAAGTCTTTCTCTTCCCGTCTTATGTAACACTTGCTTCCAAAAATTTTGAAGTATTTCACAGTGGTTGGTCTTCCCTTCCAAAGCTCATATGGAGTCTTGTGATGGTTCACTCTTATTTGAGCCCTATCAATGATATAAATTGTTGTGTTAACTGCCTCCCTCCAAAAACCATCTGAAAGCTTGGATTCATTTAACATAGCTCTAGCCATATTTTCAATAGTCCTATTCTTCCTTTCAACAACTCCATTTTGTTGAGGAGTTCTTGTAGCTGAGTATTCTCTTTTGATCCCATGTTGTTCACAATAGTTTACAAATTTATTTGAGGTAAATTCTCCTCCTCTATCTGATCTCAAACACTTAATCCTTTTACCTATTTCATTTTCAACCAACTCTTTAAATACCTTGAATTTATCAAGTGCTTTTGACTTATCTTTCAAGAAGGCTACCCAAATCATTCTGGAATAATCATCTATAAACAATATGAAGTAACTTTCACCTTGAATACTCTGTGTTCTGGTAGGACCACATAGATCAGTATGTATTAGTTTCAATGGCTCAGATGACATAAATCCTTTTGATTTGAAACTTGTTCTAGTTTGCTTTCCATGCTGACAAGGTGCACAAATTGTGTTTTGTGGCCTTTTTAGCTTGGGTAAATCTCTGATAGCATGTTTATTGCTTATGTTCACTATGTTGTCAAAGTTCAAATGACCCATTCTTCTATGCCACAACCAACTCTCATCTTCTTGTGATAGAAAATACTTTTCTCCTTTAATCTCACTCAACATGTAGAGGTTGTTTGTAGTTCTATTTGCATTTGCAATAAGTTTTCCAGTTTTAGACTTTCTAATCTCACACCTACTTGGATGAAAAGTAACCATGTGCCCTTGGTCACAAAGTTGGCTCACACTTAGTAGATTGTGCCTCAACCCCTTGACATACAATACATTCTCTATTTTTGTTTTCCCATTATCTAAACTCAGAGTTCCTTTCCCACAAATTTTTGTTGATCCATTATCACCAAATCTTACTGATCCTCCATCAGTTTCTTTGAGTACTAGAAATTTACTTTTATCTCCTATCATGTGACTAGAACATCCACTATCAAGATACCATTGTTTTCCCTTATCCTGAACATGAAGAGTTGTTTGTACTAACATTGATCTAACTTTCTCATGCCCTTTTCTCTCTTTCCTAACTGTTGAAGTTGTATTATTTTTACTTGACTCAGGCAATACCATTTTACACCATCTAGCCTTGTGCCCAAGATTATTGCACTTATAACATATGACATCACTATTCATAAGAGGTGCAAAAGAATTGAAATTTCTATTGACATCCTTTTTAACATAACCAGTGCAATGTACAACTCTATGACCATATTTGTTACATGAAAAGCAATAGCCATGGAAGAGATTATGTAACCTATTTGAATGCCTTGGAAAATATGGTCGAGTGCTCCTCCTTTTGTTGTGATTAACTTTTGTCCATGGTTCTTCTTTGCTTTCTTCTTTCCTGATGTCTTTTCCTTCCAGAGTATGAGTCACTTGCTTATCTTTGTTTGAAGTCTCTGCTTCTTGAAGGCTTGACTCCTCTCTCTATTTCCCCAACTTTATATCTTGTAGTAACTTGGTCTTTTCAACTTCATTCCTTAGATAAACAATTTTTGCTTCCAATATTTCACATTCTATTTCTCTTGCTCTTAATAGATCTGTCATATCCTGTTCAATTTTCTTTCCTTCTTCTACCTTTATTTTGAGTTCTGTGAGATTCTGTAGAAGTTCCACCTTTGCTTCTTCACCCTCTTGAATTTGATCCTTCAAACTTGAGTTCTTCTTTCTAATCTTTTCCAAGTTCTTGAGAGCAACAAAGAATTCCTATTTTATGTCAAACATGGTCTCTTATTCATTCTATCTAAAGTCATGTGTGTTTTTGATGGATCTTCCTCCAAGCTATTAGTCTTTTCATGGAGAGACCCACTCTGATACCAATTGAAGAACATGTGCTTATACTGAGAGGGGGGTGAACAGTATAAGATAAAACTTTTTACTTTTCAATCCATATGATAACATCAGTAATATTAAAGCAGTAAACATTACACAAAGCATCACACACATGAGAGACATGATTTAACGTGGTTCACCCAATGTGGGCTACTCCATGGAGAAAATATTTCTTATAAAATTTTCTCAATAAATTCTCTTGGGAATCCTTTCCCTATTACAATGTTTATGGACCTCTATCCAAAGGAGACACCAATCCCCTAATCAAGTTTATGGATCTCTATCCATAGGAGAACTCCTTCTCCTCTACTATGGTTGGTGATCCTCTTAGAAGACTACTACCTCCACTGCACTGGCTTGTGGATCTCTCTCCACTGAAGACCCCTATCCTCACTCAAAAGACCTCTATCCTCACTACCCTAGCTAATGGATCTCTATCCACTAGAGACTACTATCCTCTACTCTATCACCTCCAAAGTCTGCTCTTACTCTATTCTATCTCTATCTCAGATATGTACTAAACATTATCCTCTACCCTACACAAATCTGCTCAATCTCTATCTCAAATCTGCACTAAACATTATCCATCGGTCTAGCACAAATTTACTCAATCTCTATCTCAAATATGCACAACAAGTCTTCACCAAGACTTACCTCAAATCTGCTCAACAAGTCTCACTAGAACTTATCTCAAATCTTCTTGTAAGCTTCCACAAAATCTCACACAAATATGTCCTTAAGTCCACTCTAGGACTTACTCAAATATGCTCACTAGCTTTCACAAAAGCTTGTTCAAATCAATTACAAAACTTGCATACAAAATCTTAACTCAATCTCTCATAGAAAACCTCTTTTATCACACTAACAAGTTTCACTCAGAATCTTGTTCATCCACAAAAATATATAGAGAATTGTTAGAGACTCAATATGTTTCACTCACAAACACTCAATCACTTTCAAACTCTTCTTCAACTCAATCTAGAAATAAAGAACAATTTGTTTCATAGAACTTGAACTATCACTCCAACACTTTCAATCAAGAATGCTCATCAAATTCAATCAACCAAACACTCAATGAAACACAACTTGCTTACAAACCCTAAACAAGTGTTTCACAATACTTCCAACAATTCACACTACAAACCTTGACTCAAGATAATTCCAAACTCACATAACAATGATACTCAAGTTCTTTCACAAACCCTAGTTCAAGATTGTACTCAACTTCACATAACAATGATACTCATGATCTTTCACAAACCCTAATCATGCATATGAACACTCACTCAAATATTTCCAACACTCACTCCTTTCTTTGATTATGAGATCTAAAGTACAAGAAAGAAGGACACCTCACCAAGCATTGACATCTCAAATTCATTATGCATGCTCTTTGAAAATTTCTCACATATTTTATCATTGTTTCCTCCAAAAATAATATCATCCACATAAACAACCATAATTAGTAAGTCATTCCCTTAATTTTTGATGTATAAGTTATTGTCCACTATTCCTTTCCCAAAATCATGTTTCTGTAGATACTTATCCAATATTGAGTACCAAACTCTAGGAGCTTGCTTTAGTCCATAAAGTGTTTTCTTCAATCTGCATACATAGCCCAATTTATCAGTCAAATTGAATCCTTTTGGCTGCTCAATGTAAATCTCTTCTTCCAAAACACCATTTAGGAATGTTGATTTAACATCCATCTGATATACTTTGAATTTTTTGAAACTTGAGGAAGCTAAGAATATTATTATAGCTTCAAGTCGTACAACTGGAGAAAATGTCTCATCAAAATCAATTCCATATACCTGTGCATAACCTTTGCATATAATATTACTTTATTTTTGACTACCTGACCATCTTCATTTAACTTTTTTTTGAATACCCATTTAGTACCAATTACATTCTTATCTTTTGGTCATGGGACAAGTTCCCAATTCTTGCTTTTCTCTATATGATCTAGTTCCTCATTCATTACCTAAATCCAAAAGTTATCTTCACTTGCCTCATTGAAATATTTTGGCTCAATTTTGGATAACAAAGAAAAATTTGCTTAATGATTTGATGTTATTACCCTTATCCTTGTATATCTCTCATATGGATTCCAAATGATTAGATCTCTTGGATGATGTTTCTGTACATACCTGGATGGAGTCTTAGGAATAAGTCTTTGTGTTTCTTCCTCTTCTCCTTCTGATTCCTCATATAACTCTTCTTGACAACTTCCATCTTCCTGATACACTATCTTCTCATCAACAGTTACATTTATACTTTCTACAATAGTACATATCCTTTTGTTGTAGCATCTATAGGCTTTTCTCTTAGTGGAATAACCAATAAAAATACCCTCATCACATATTGGGTCAAACTTGCCCAAGTATTTCTCTTCATGTCTTATGTAACACTTGCTTCTAAAATTTTTGAAGTATTTAACAGTGGCTGGTATTCCCTTCCAAAGCTCATATGGAGTCTTATGATGGCTCACTCTTATTTGAGCCCTATCAATAATATAAATTGTTGTGTTAACTGCCTCTCTCCAAAAACCATCTAAAAACTTGGATTCATTTAACATAGCTCTAGCCATATTTTCAATAGTCTTATTCTTCCTTTCAACAACTCCATTTTGTTGAGGATTTCTTGTAGATGAATATTCTATTTTGATCCCATGTTGTTCAAAATAGTTTACAAATTTATTTGAGATAAATTATCCTCCTCTATCTGATATCAAACACTTAATCCTTTTACCTATTTCATTTTCAACCAATTCTTTAAATGCCTTGAATTTATCAAGTGCTTTTGACTTATCTTTCAAGAAGGCTACCCAAATCATTTTGGAATAATCATCTATAAAAAATATGAAGTAACTTTCACCTTGAATACTCTATGTTCTGGTAGAACCACATATATCAGTATGTATTAGTTTCAATGGCTTAGATAACATAAATCCTTTTGATTTGAAACATGTTCTAGTTTGCTTTCCATGCTGACAAGGTGCACAGATTGTGTTTTGTGGCATTTTTAGCTTGGGTAAATCTCTAATAGCATGTTTATTTCTTATGTTCACTATGTTGTCAAAGTTCAAATGAACCATTCTTCTATGCTATAACCAACTCTCATCTTCTTGTGATAGAAAATACTTTTTTCCTTTAATATCACTCAACATGTAGAGTTTGTTTGTAGTTCTATTTGCATTTGCAATAAGTTTTCCGGTTTTAGACTTTCTAATATCACACCTACTTGGATGAAAAGTAACCATGTGCTCTTGGTCACAAATTTGGCTCACACTTATTATATTGTGTCTCAACCCCTTGACATACAATACATTATCTATTTTTATTTTCCCATTATCTAAACTCAGAGTTCCTTTACCACATTTTTTTGTTGATCCATTATCACCAAATATTACTGATCCTCCATCAGTTTCTTTGAGTACTAGAAATTACTTTTATCTCCTATCATGTGACTAGAACATCCACTATCGAGATACCATTGTTTTCCCTTATCCTAAATATGAAGAGTTGTTTGTACTAACATTGATCTACCTTTCTCATGTCCTTTTCTCTCTTTCCTAACTGTTGAAGTTGTATTATTTTTACTTGACTCATGCAATACCATTTTACACCATCTAGCCTTGTGCCCAAGATTATTGCACTTATAACACTTGATATCACTATTCATAAGAGGTGCAAAAGAATTAAAATTTCTATTGACATCTTTTTTAACATAACCAGTGCAATGTACAACTCTATGACCATATTTGTTACATGAAAAGCAATAGCCATGGAAGATATTTTGTAACCTGTTTGAATACCTACGAAAAAATGGTCGAGTGCTTCTCCTTTTGTTGTGATTAACTTTTGTCCATGGTTCTTCTTTTCTTTCTTCTTTCTTGATGCCTTTTCCTTCTAGAGTATGAGTCACTTGCTTATCTTTGTTTAAATTCTCTGCTTCTTGAATTATTGACTCCTCTATCTATTTCCCCAACTTTATATCTTGTAGTAACTTGGTATTTTTTACTTCATTCCTTAGATAGGCAATTTTTGCTTCCAATATTTCACATTCTGTTTCTCTTGATCTTAATAGATCTGTCATATCTTGTTCAATTTTATTTCCTTCTTCTATATTTATCTTGAGTTATGTGAGACTCTGTAGAAGTTCCACCTTTTCTTCTTCACCCTCTTGAATTTGATCCTTCAAACTTGAGTTCTTCTTTCTAATATTTTCCATGTTCTCGAGAGCAACAAAGAATTCATCTTTTATGTCAAACATGATCTTTTATTATCTTTCTGAAGTCATGAGTTTTTTTTTATGAATATTCCTCCAAGCTATTAGTCTTTTCATGGAGAGACCCGCTCTGATACCAATTGAAGAACATGTGCTTATACTGAGATGGGGGGTGAACAATATAAGATAAAACTTTTTACTTTTCAATTCATATGATAACATAAGCAATATTAAAGCAGTAAACATTACACAAAGCATAACACACATGAGAGACATGATTTAACATGGTTCACCCAGTGTGGGCTACTCCATTGAGAAAATATTTCTTATAAAATTTTCTCAATAAATTCTCTTGGGAATCCTTTCCCTATTACAATGTTTATGGACCTCTATCCAAAGGAAACACCAATACCCTAATCAAGTTTATGAATCTCTATCTATAGGATAAATTATTATCCTCTACTTTGGTTGGCGATCCTCTTAGAAGACTACTACCTCCACTGCACTGGCTTGTGGATCTCTCTCCATTGAAGAACCCTATCCTCACTTAGAAGACCTCTATCCTCACTACCCTAGCTAATGGATATCTATCCACTAGAGACTAATGTCATGTACTCTATCACCTCCAAAGTCTGCTCTTACTCTATTCTATCATTATCTCAGATCTGTACTAAACACTATCCTCTACCCTACACAAATTTTCTTAATATCTATCTCAAATCTCCACTAAACATTGTCCATCGGTCTAGCACAAATTTGCTCAACCTCTGTCTCAAATATGCACATCAATTATTCACCAAGACTTACCTCAAATTTGCTCAATAAGTTCCCTCTAGAACTTATCCAATCTTCTTGTAAGCTTCCACAAAATCTTACTCAAATATGTCCTTAAGTCCACTCTAGAACTTACTCAAATATGCTCACTAGCTTTTACAAAAGCTTGTTCAAATCAATTACAATACTTGCATACAAAATCTTAACTCAATCTCTCATAGAAAACCTCTTCTATCACACTAACAAGTTTCACTCAGAATCTTGTTCATCCACAAAAATATAAAGAGAATTGTTAGAGACTCAATATGTTACTCACAAACACTCAATCACTTTCAAACTCTTCTTCAACTCAATCTAGAAATAAAGAACAATTTATTTCACTAAACTTGAGCTATCACTCCAACACTTTCAATCAAGAATTTCCATAAAATTCAATAAACCAAACACTCAATGAAACACAACTTGCTTACAAACCCTAAACAAGTGTTTCACAATATTTCCAACAATTCACACTACAAACCTTGACTCAAGATAATTCCAAATTTTTACATAACAATGATATTCAAGTTATTTTATAAACCCTGGTTTAATATTGTAATCAACTTCACATAACAATTATTCTCATGATCTTTCACAAACCCTAAGCATGCATATGAACACTCACTCAAATATTTCCAACAATGCTTATCAAACAATCCTTTTCACTCCAACCTTGCACTTCACAACATTCAATCCAACAATATTTCATTCATAGGAAGATGTGCCCATACCTTTTTTGATGGAGATATATCTTCAAAACATATCTTTACCACAATCAAATTTTCTTTGCCAATACTAAGGTTAGGTAGCCACAACCTATCTCAAGATCTCCATAAAATAATTTTTCCAATAATTATTTTACCATACAAAAATATCAAATCTCTTAGTACACCTTATAATCTCTAAACTTACACAATATAAGTCAAAATTTTCATTATAATAAAATACAATTCCCTTTATACACCTTATAATATCCAAACTCACAAAAGTAAGTATCACAATGTAGCTTTTATTTCAAAATGCAAAAATATTATTTTCTTTGCATAGCTTATCACTCCAACTTTATAAAATAAATTTCAATCACCAAAAAATCAAAATAAAATATTTTAATTTACTTTACCTTATACCTCCCTCAAAAAATCATAGCTACCTTTTAGAACTCACGAAACCCTCTAAGCAATTTTTCAAATTTCAAAACCTTTGGAGAAATAAAATGTGCATAGCATACCTTTAATTTATTCTACCCACCAAAAATATCTTCAACGAAATTCAAACACAAGACGTAGCCTCTCCAACACCCTAGCCCAAAGCTAGGCCACCAAGTCGGCTACATGCCCACATGAAACCATAGGTGCACGATCCCCTCTATATTCTGCCTCACAAAAACATCAAACAAAATGAAGACCTTTTTCCTCTAGAAAAACGTCAATCGTGTGGATCGAACCCATGATCTCTTCCTTGCAAAGGCCTAGCCCTTTCTCAACTGCCTCCTGCACTACTGCTTTCGGTGAGACTCTCTATCCACGTCACTACCCTTACACACTTGTCTGCCTCTAATACTTTGAAATGCAAAATTCTCTTATTTCTAGGTAATGCAACGCACGATTATTGCATTCAAAGTTATATCTTAGAGAGCATAGGAAATGAGAATTATTTCCTTTATAAATACACACATTTCTTGTATTTTACACATCAGCCAATTTTGAATTTTAAAATTCGAATTAGATTTTAAATATTAAATTTAAAAACCTTTGGCACTCCTTATTAATTTAAATTAAAATTTTAATCAAGGATTAAAATATTTTAATTTAAACTAAATCTTTTGTAAATTGCTCATGGGTCTTTTCAACTTGAACCTTGTTTTTCTTCACCTTGTTATTTGGCCCAAAATATTATAATAATATAATATTATTATTTAATTTAAACTTGCTTCTCCTTCCTTGGGTCTTCATACTTTGGGTCTTTTTAGGCATATAATATTAAAAATAAATATTGTATCCTATTCCTTTTCAAGACCTTCTTGCTTTTGGAAAAACCACTCGATGTCCTTAATGATGATGAAATGTAAACAATACCCTCTTGACATCAATGACAACAAAAGTACTCAAAATTTCCAACTTCAATCAAGTAATTGCATCTACTCTCTTGGTGCTTGCTACTCTACCAAGGAAAAAGGGATCTTCAATCACATCTTCAAGATGCTTGTTATCTTTAAGGCACTTGCTATTCTACCAAGGGGAAAGAGATGCGAGATAGTAAAGGAAAACTCAAAAAATAAAATGAAAAGGGGGAAATGCACCAAGATATCTACTAAGATCTCCTTGTAAAAATATGCTTGAACACTATGTGCTAACAATGAACACTTTCTCTCCTCGACACCAGTCAAGGTCTACCAACTATATGCATATGTGAGTAGGCAGGTCCCACAGAAGAGCCAAGCTCATAAGTGACTCGGTCCAAAAATAGATGTAGGCCTCTCACACATACTTACACTTAGCACTCCTAATATTCATGTAAAAGAATACAAACACACATACATACACTTTCATGGTTTTGTAGGCCAAGGCCAAAAAATAGACACAAGCTTCCATGTATATATAAATGCAAGCAAAAGTTTACATAGATTGTGCCAAAAGTAAGGGTAAAAAACTACCCACAAGATACTCAAGGCTAATACCATATTTATAGAGAGAAATAAAAGGAAAGCCTATGAGTACATGATATGTAAACTTGTTGATAAACTTTACTAAGTTAATACTATTGCTATTTATAGATTTACAAGGGAGGATTTTTGCTCCAAAATTATCTACAACTAGATTTGATAGTTCTATCTACTTTTCCTTGGGATTTTGATCATTGAAAAATGTATTTCCTTGATCATAATTAATGGTTAGCATAGGACTATTAGATTCATACTTATTTTTAAATGCACATCCTCGATAATAACTAAGGTCATCTTTAGGTACGTGTTCTTCGTCTCTTCAGTCAAGGAAGCCATTAATTTCCTCAACTACCCTTATCATTTGATTTGACTTTAGTCATATGTGTCCACTTGGCCTTTTGATGTCTCTTGCAAACTGATCAAGAGTTTCCTCTGTCACATTCCACTATTTCTTGTAAAACATCTTATATTAGGGTTTATCCCAAAGATAGGCTCCTTTATTGCACTTTTAGCCATCTATCAGGAGTTCCACCACATAGATCTATGTAGAAGTCATGATTGTTAGGAGTTCTTGTAGGCTTGATCTCCCAGATTTATACAAAACTCTAATCATTGGTTATTGAAGTTTTTCCTTAGTCACAAATGGGTAGTGGTGAACCACTATAGTACTATTGCCATCCTATAAAAAAATTGGGCTTTTCTCTCCTTTTAACCAAGTCAATCTCAATTTTAATCTCCAAAATATCTCTTACATATTAAAAAATTATGATATTCACTAAGTAAATCCCTCTCCTTTGAGTTTAAATTATTATGCTCACCCTTTTGGAATTTTGAAAAATTTTCTTTCTTCTCAAAAATATTTTCAAAAGTAATCTAGATTTTATTAATTTAATTTTCTTCGAAAATGTATACAACATATTAGATTTTGATGCTATATATTAAAATAAATGCAACCATAAGAATTAAAATAAGTATGCAATATTATATCTATAATAATGGTAATATAATAAGCAAGTAAATGACATGAAAATTTTCTAAAATAACTCATGAAATAACCATTAATGAAATCTCACAAAAATATAAACTTGATACAAAATGGATATCTCAAATGCTCCATGCTTCATACAAGTTCTACATTGTATCTAATCTATCTTGTGCTTCTTTCTATCACTCTCCCTCTATATCATCTATCAAAGGCCTATATATATAATGATACATGACTCTTGGCATTTCATGTTCCTATGGCTCTTCATATTCCTATTCTAAGGACTCATGTACATGTGTACAACATGCACATTTACATCATTGCACATTCTAATAATACTTTGTGTATTTATTACATTACATAAAGTAAATACTCAAGCTCTAATCTAAGACACTCTCCTAATCTAATTATGTACCCAGGATGGTACATTAGCATGTACCAAATCATGTAATATATTACAACACCCCCATGTATTACATTATTTGGTTATTGAAGACTTTATTCTTCAATATGATATTCATCCTGGTTCTAGAATTTGAGCTCTTCTTTTCTGTACTCTTTGTCTGTATCCTGATTAGTATATTCATCTTGTTCCTTTAGTTTACTTTGATTTGTATTTAGCTTGACAATATTTTCTTTTATATTTATCTTTTCTTTTTTGTCATGCTTCCTCTTCCTTATTTTTCTTCTTCTTCATTTCTATATTTTTACTAGTGATATATCTTCTTCATGTTGAGTTAGTATATCATCACAATAATATTGGCTAGGATTGCTAGTATGTTCATTTTTTTTCATGTTTTGAAATAATTAAAAAACAATCAATTATAGATATATCATCAAATATTTTTCTAATGTAAATATAACTATATTTTGAGTATTCCACCAAGATTTGAAAAGTACTTCATGAAGATAACCAATTACTATCACAAAATAACCAATTACTATCACAAAATTTCCTTCATTTGCTTCCTTGAGAAACATCGAGAATATTTCTTTTTTACTAGTAGACAAATATTTGTATCCATCAAAGGTATCTATTAAGTTTTGTAAATAGAATTTCAATTCATGAAATAGTTCTTCATTATGGAATGCATTACTCACTATTTCATCCATGCTTAATATTTGAAGTTGAATTCCTTATATATCCCTAGTGTTATGTATTGAGAATGGATTTGATAGAATCATTTATCTTTCAGGTCCTTTGAAGTTATCTACCTTATGACTCCCTAGTTTAGAGATCAAACTCAATGAACTCTTTTCAATTCTCAAATTTGTAGGATACCTTGAAAAACTTAATGTTCAATCAATGGTTTTTTCAAGATTTTAATTTTTTCAAATCTCCAGGTAGAATTCCTTTTAGCTCCTTGGTATTTTTATTATGAAATTAAATTTGATAAAACCTTTTCAATTCTCAAATTTTCACCCAGGTTTTGTAGGTGAGTTGGAGAGGAGAGGGCAATCCTCCAAGGGAGGTCCCAGGTTCGAATCTCCACCCTACCAAAAAGCTGAATTGGGTACCCAAAATCCAATTGATAATGTTGGTGCGGGCAGGGCTGGGTGCGACCCCGGGTGAATTTGACGGTGTAGAACCCCCTGTTCATGGTATCTTAGACCAAGGCGGCCCCGCAAGGGGTTTTTTGCTTAAAAAAAAAAAAATCTCAATTTTTATAGACTACCTTGTGTCTACCAAATATTTTGAATATACTATGGTATTGATAGTATTCTTAGCTTTCTATGTTTTTCTTGAGTTTAATCCATTTTATCTCCCTAATGTTCAAATTCTATTCTTCACCTTATTTCTCCCTATGAATGAATAGAAATCTAAATATAGATTTAATGCAGTTTCAATTGGTAATATTTTCTACCTTTAATAACTTTAAATTTAGATTCCAAATGTAATTTGCCAAATTTTCAATAGCTTTATGTTTTTTTTCTTTAAATTTTCAATTGAATAATTTATCAATAGTATAATTTCTAAATTTTAATAATCTAGATTGGTGTTAAACTCCTTATATCTCCCTACTTGGAAATTTAGAAACTATGGATATTTACAAATCTAATTTTTCAATTTCTATGTACAATTCCTTTTTCCTACAAATGGGTTAATTTCAAATATTTCTTGTGCTTGAGTAAAGTAATTTCAAATGATATTATATTAAATATTTCTTGCTTCAAAAAGGTTTTCAAATATTTCAATAATGCATTTAAGGCAATAATATATCAATGCAATTCCTTATACCTCCAATTATCTAATTAATCTCAACCATAAAGATTAACTAGTTTTGACCTCGACATTAATGTTCCTTATTCCTCCTTTAACTTTATAAAAATACAATTTGATTTAAATAAATATTAATACCTTATTTACTTGGACGTGCATTGAGTATGAGGTCTATATCTCCTTTGACTCCTTTACAATTTGCACTTGTAATAAAGCGTTGTTCACGCTTCCATATTCAATGCTTATGACACATCATTAATTGCACTCCCTTTTGGCACCTTCAATGTTGTTGACTAACTTCAACATGCTACTGGTTACATTATCCTTCCACTATGCTATTGGTTTCACTTCACTACACTATGCTACATTATCTTGGATTACCTTCTTATTGCATGAATAAGTTTGATACTTTTTACTCATGCAAGGAAAACATTTTCTCTTTCCTTGGAGTTTTTCTTTTACACTATGACACTTAGTGGCAAAACCCTTCACCTCCTTGTCCTTTCAAGTGATGGCACTTCTTCTTTGTAATGTTCTTTCTACTTCCAATGCACTATATCTTATTCCATATGGTGTTAACTTCCTTCTCTCTTATTTACTTGGTAGGGTGCTAAATATTCTCCATGTGGCAGTATTCTTCAATTTGTAACATTTCTTTTATGTGGTGATATCCCTTATAACACTCCTTCCACGTGGCACTATACTTGTAACTTTCTTTCATGTTCTATCTTCTACGTAGTGCTCTCTTTTGCTTTGTAATGCTTCTACAAGAATTGTATCTTTTCAAGGTGGATCCTTTGATGATAAACCTGCTCCTTCACATTGTAATGATTGATGCTACAACTAACCTCCTTTGCTATAAATGATACCTCTCCTTTACATTGGTTAATGTTGTAGGTTGGTTTTTTCAAAATAATAAGTATTTTTAAACCTTCAACATGAATACCCTTGGCTCTAGCACTGATTTTCTCATCGTGAATGGTGCTTTGGTGACTAGACCTTTATATTTTGTGGTGCTTTGATGCTTATTGGCTGCTATACATAGCTTAATAATACATAATATTATGTCAATAAAATGCTTTCCCCCCTATACTTTCAATTGTCACCCTTGCTTTCACAAAATGATGATTTCTCCTCTCGAATGTGGTGGTGGTGCCTCTCCTTTTTGCTATTCCTCTAGTGGCTCCTTTTTACCAAGATGTGGTAATGGTGGTTTTTATTTTATGTGGCCTCTTTTTATTTGGCTATTCTTCTACCATATCTCCTTATTGGATCAATACTTGGTGATTTATTCTATGGTGGCTTCAAGCTTCTAAATTATGCCAAAACTTCTACTTATTTTAGTACATATGCATGATACATAAAGACATTAAGTGAGAAGCTTGGAGAAATACCTTTTCTTTGTAATAGAGGATTGTGATCCTATTTGTCGGGTGATTTTCGTAATTGGACAAAATCACACCTCAACAAATTGATGCTAGAAGGAGGGCCTAAAAATGAAAAATAGGTAGTTTATTTTTAGTTTATCATTTGCGCATTATCAATATTTCACGATATTCATTCTTGAAGTTTCATTTTTAATAATTTACTTGAGTATTGCAATTTCATTGTTACTTTGATATCATATTCTAAGTATTGTATTTTCAAGGAAGTGATTAGATTTCATTAAAACTGGAGTCTAAGGAAATTATAACAAGGTCAAAATCTATTGGATCTACGATTTTTAAAATTTTATCACCAAATAAGAAACATAGAAGAAGTAAAAATCAAACAGTAATTCTTCCTAGTACTTCTAACATAAATACAAATTTATTTGTATACCCACCATTTGTCATTATGGCTACACCTGCTGCACCAAATCTGGCATGCATGGGAAACCAACGAAGTCCATTAAATATAGTTTATGATGCTCATGACATGCCAAATAATGTAGAAAAATACTTGCCAATATATAAACATGATGGTTCCCGTTTGGCAAAAGAGCACATACATGTGTATATAATACAATGTCTAGATTGCAGATTAAGCACGAAGATGTAGCATGTAGGTTATTCCCGTTAACTATAGATGAAATAGCCTACGATTGGTATGTATGCTTACCTTCTAGATCCATTAATTATTATAATAAGCTAAAAGATGCATTTATTACACAATTCAAATTTGCTATGGATCCAGTAAGTGCTTATTTGCAATTTGCATCTACTCGTCGAGAACCTAGTGAACCACTACGTATGTTTAATACTAGGTTTCATAAAATATATTTGAGACTTACTGTGCCTTATAATATTGTAGAAGATGTTGTGATCCAAATATATTTTGGTTCTTTGGATCCATTAACTGTAATATTTTCCAGGAGAGCGGGGTAAATCACTACGCTTACAAGAGCTTACACTGAAGCGCTCACGGTTGAACAAAAGATGATGCAATCAAGTTGTGAACTAGGTCAATTACCATATATTGGTTATCTTGGTATGCAAAATCAGATTTTTATGATCAATTATGCTTTGTCTAATCAAATACCTATGTTAAATTTGATTTCGTAAGTTCCAAATCCAATGACATATGCACAATCAAGTAATTCTATGTTTTTAGAAAGTCATTATGCTGCACATAAGACAAGGAATAATGATGTACTTAGTTTGAATACATTTGGGAATGTAGCAGTAATGAAAAATGCGAATCCATTTCAAAAAATTTAGGCACAATAAAATAATCCAATGCTTGCACAAAATTCACAAAATCAAGGTAATCCAATGTATACAAATCAAAGCCAGAGTAATCCTTCTAATACTACTAATGAGTCTAATGAATTGGCAGATATAAAGAAGATGTACCAAAAATTAAGCAATGATTTTTTTCAAATGCAAAAACAAAATACTCAAAACTCACAATAAAACATAAATTTCACTATGCAAAGAAACCATTTTAACACAAAGCTTAATAACAGGGGTGTACCAACTCCTGTTACCAATAATAGTGGTGCTTCTAATTGTTCTAACAATAATATGGCAATTGTTAATCTATCTAAGGTTGTATTGGATAATTGGTGCAGACTACATCGTATTGGTGAACACAATAAATTTTATTGTAATGAATTTAGTTGTGTTACAGATTGCATTCAACAAGGATTGGATAAAATGGAATGGGTTGCCAATGATGATGTTGATGAAGCCAGTACAAGCAAGGGCAAAAGTTCTACTTATTTTCTTGATATTCTTGGTTCAAGCGAAAATGATGATGATGAAGAAGAAGAGGATGAATGTATTGAAGAAATTCATACACTGAAATAATACAGAAAGGGGAATCATGACTACCATCTAAGAAGTAAAATTAAGTCTTTCAACACTACTTCTACTCTTCCTAACAATGTTAGTATTCCTCCCAATGTTAGCGCAAATAATAATCCTATTCCTCCATCTTCTCTAGATACATCTAAAATTGCACATAAGGTACAAAATAATGAAAGGATGACATAACATTATTGAAGATATTAATAAAAATAAAGCCAATATCAATCTGTTTGAAGCTGCATAGTTACCTAATCAACAAGAGTTATTAATGGAGGCTTTTGATAATAAAAATACCAAAGAGGTTAGGAAAATAACTGAAATACAATATGCTACACGAAAATAAAAAGAAGAGGCTCCTCATTTTCTTTTAACTATTAAAATTGTAGTAAGGAAGTTGCATAATTGCATGGTGGATTCGAGAGCTTTAGGTAATGTGATGCCTTTTGCAGTTTGTCAAAAGTTAGGTTTTAAACTTTTATCTTCAAATAAAATTGTTGTGCAGATAGATAAAACCGAAGTAAAAGTCATAGGTATGCTTAAGAATGTTCATAGAAAATTATCATCAAAATCTGAAGTGTAGCATTATATAGATATTCACATCATTGATATTCTTGACAAGTATGATTTGTTATTGAGCAGGGAGTGGAGCAGGAATTTGAATGAATACTTTTCCACAGATTTTTCACACCTATGGTTGCCTTGGAAAGGCGTAGCCAATAAAATTCGTGTTGAAAGGGAGCCTATGTTAAAGGATATGATTATAGATTATGATAAAGAGTTTAATAAAATTATTTATAATGACATTGAGCTAGGCATATACACATTTGATATTGATTCGATAACAAAAACTTTGGAGTCACCAAGAATGGTTGTAGGGGACTTTGAAGAAGAATTTCTTGAAGAACTTGAAGATTATGAGGAAGATGTAATATAATTTCATCCCATGAGTTTATATGATCAGTTTTATTGTTTAAAAGGACATAAATAAACATTATTTGCTCATATTCCTATTTATGAAATTTCTAGCTCACTTGATGTGTAGGTTATTGAAAATTCTACCTCAAATGAAGATGTTGAAATTCTTATGCAATCAAAAAATGATGTGTCAATTGTAAAAGTAGATAAGGTTCTAATATTTAATCACCTCGAAGATAAATTTATTGAACACTTTGTTTAATTTGAAAATGAAGAAATGGTAAATGTTTCTTATGACTTGTTTGTTATAAATGAGGAAACGGTAAAGTCTTCTATTTTGCTATTGACTACTGAAAATTCAGGTACCAATTCAGCTGATTGCTTTGGAAGTGTAAATAAAGAAATATCATTGATGGTTTATAAGGGATTAGAGTTGAATTATATTCATTCAAATGATAAATATTTTATATTAGAAACAACTCAAGTTGTTGATCATGGAAAGGTGTCATTTGACGCATCCTTATATAGACAAGATTTATGGTTTGAAAAACATGGACATATCTTTAATTGGATGCCTAATTTTTGGGTTTTTGAAAAGCAAGTAGTTTATGAAAATGAAGGGCTACAAGATGATAATGATAGATCTCATGAAGAAAAGGAATAAATTGTAATGACTCATCAAATTTTGGTAAATAATACTCATGGTGTCTCGATCATGGATGACAAGTTAGAATCTTCACTTTTGTTATTGATGGAAATTTTAGGTAATAAGTTGTATGATGTTCCTTTGAATATTTATGTTATTGATAATGAAATATCGAGTGTTATTGATAAGGAATTGAGTATAACTCCTAAATTTTTTACAATAGATGCAAAGAAAGAAAAGGATTTGATTTTGAAATTGTTTCAAATAAGTTCTTACTTGCAAAATTTCATGTTTGAAAAAATTAGTCTATTTCTAAGTTACGAATTGTATTATGACATTTACATTATAAGAATTAGACACAAAGGAATTGAGAATCGGTTATTTTTCTATTTATCTTCTAAATTGGCACTTTACTATGAGTTTGCTAATGGATTTAAAGTGAGAGTCTTTGTTTGGTTTATTTCATTGTGGTTGAATTTATATGAAATTTGGTATGCATGCCATAATAGGGAATGTTTGATCTGTGATGATAATGTTTGGGATCCATGAAGAGAATAGTCTTGATTTCTACATATATACATCTCATGTACATAGAGTTTTGGTATTTTTATATATACTTTGTTGTTCATCATTTGTTTTGTTTGTTTTGGTGTATGTTGTCTACATATTACACAATTTTGTGAAAAGTTTTGTGTTATGTTGCAATAAATTGGCTTTTGCCAAATTTTGGAGATTTTTGATGATGTTTGTTTTTGATCTGATAATTTTTTCAGTGAGGTTTTCTTGTTTAAGGTTGTTGTTTCGAGACACCAATCATTTTATGATTTTATCTGGTGTTTGGTTTTGGGTCATATAGGATGAAAGTACTTGTTTTGAAAACATGTAAAACCTGAAGAAAAGAAAAATGAGATGTTAGTGTATATCTTCATAAATTTGAACTAAGATAAGGAAATTTGAAATATTAGAATCATATTGTAAAAGCTTCACAAGTACTACAAACACTTTAAAGAATATCTTTTGAAATTTTAGAAGTATGAAGTTAGTTTTTGCAAATTATGATGAAAAAATATTGTATACTCTTCTAGCCTTACTTGATATCTAACCCAAATGGTAAGTGGATTTTTACAAAGTACCATATTACATGATAGAAAGAGAAAAGAAAATTAAAATTAAAAAAAAAAAAAATGAGAAAAAAAATAACATCAAATTTGTCACCTTAAACTAGATGACCTTCATTGGAGCCATAGACGCTCGACTGGCAGTGAAGCTATATCTAGAATAAAGGAATTGCAACGTACAAAGTTCACCTAATATATGGGAGATTCAGATAGTCTCTATCGGGGCTATAAATGCCTTGTCGACAATAGAGCAATGTCTGAAGAGAGCTAGGTGGATGTATACTTCAAAAGAGAAAATATTCATAGCTTGAAATGTGAAACTGATAATAGAAAGCTGAATGGTTTCAAATATATAGAACAAATCACTTTACACACATTAAGCAAATGCGAATAATTCTACTGTTTCATGTTGAATTGGTCTATTCACATTCTCTGGATATTACTCATGCTCACATTTCTAATATTTGAGTTTTGTTGTTTTCAGAGTTGGGTTCTAAGTCCAGAATGTTCAGGAACATTCTCCAGTAGAGTCGCCATTTGTTGTGACGTCCTTCACAATGACCCCAAAATTGGGAACCCACTAGAAATTTTTTGAATTTTGATGTTTATGTTGAAGTATGATTTGCATATGTTTCATTGTTAGTATAATTTTTTATTTTATGTTGTTTATTTTGATTTTATTAATTTTATGTGTTGATAAATAATTATATTTGTTTGACTTGATTTTGATTTTTAATTTTTTTAATTTTAAAAGGTTTAAATTATTTTTAATATATTAGATTATAAAAATAAAATATTTATAATTTAAAATATTTAAAATACTTTAAAAGGTTGGATTTTGATTCTAAATGTTTTAAAAAAAGGTTTAAATTATTTTAAATATATTAAATCATAAAAATAAAATATTTATTATTTAATATAGTGAAAATATTTTAAAAGGTTTATATTTTAAAATAAAAATAAAAGAAAACTTGAAATGCCTAAGTAAATAAACATGCGCTTTTGTTTCTTGGTTAATTATTTTGTCAAATTATTTTTATAAACACCTTTTTATTTTATAACGATGCTTAATTTTTATATGTGCATGCTAGGGTAAGAGAGGTCAAAAGAGGATACAGTGGTTATGCATCCGGGGAAGGGAAATGACGGTTGGAAAGGATAAAACCAATACAATAACTATAATGAAATGAAGTGAACCAGCAAAAGAGGAATTTTCTAAATCATAAATAGAGTATTGAAGATGAAGAAAAGGGTCGGACAAGATTGCAGGAAAAGCAGGAGAAAGGATTGAAGGAGCAAGATAGAAGATTGATTTATAAAGAGAGCTACTGTAATTGAAGGATACAGACTTGGGGTATTATTTGTAAGATCTGCCAATTATTTTGAATTAATTTTTATCAAAGCAAGCACATTTGCGGTGTTTTGAATTTATAAATTATTCAATATAATCTGAAATCATAAATTCCTTTGAAGATAGCATCAGATTCTTGGTAGGACTATGTGAATGTTGGTTTTCTATAATCTAGTTTCAAAGTTTTATTTCTTTTATATTGTAGAAAATTATCCAAGGATTTTATTTATTCCTTTACCTTAAACCTTTTAAATTTATTTGATGCATTAAAATTTAAAATAAAGCCTAGTTTTTGTTTATGACAGAATTTCAATTTCGTAACTAGGTTAAGGTTGAATTTATTCACCAAATATTTAATTCATAAATATTTTGGGTGAATAGATTTCACATCAGAAGGAAATATATGAACTATGGATTTTCAATTCCATAAAATTTATGAGTTCATGGTGTTTGTTTTATCAAAGCCCTAAGTTGAAATACAAGGTTTCAGATTCACAGAAAGGGTTATAAAATTTATTTAGGTCAAATATTTAAGTTAATGTATATTTGACAAATAAATTTGAGAGATATAGAATGATTATATGGAGTATTGATTTTAATATCATAAAATTCAAAATCCATTAATTTGAGATTTATTTATGTTGCTAAGAGTTTGTTTTATTGAAATTTTCAAATCTCAAATCATAAAGTACAAAGTATACCATTGAAAGGTTTAAATTTTATTTACTTCAAATATTTAGTTTAATAAATATTTGAAATAAATAAACCTCACATTCAGGAAAATTTCTTTAAATTAAAGCATAGTTATTTTATGAAAGATTTAAATTTCATAACTAGGTTAGACTGGAAAAATATATCACCTGAATATTTATTTCTATAAATAATTTGGGTGAATTTAAAATCATAGTGAACTTCGATTTTTAAATCTCATAAATTTAAAAGTTCATTGTTGCCTTTATAAAATTCTGATCTACAAAGATACAGAGTTACAGAAAGATTATAAAATTTATTACAATCAAATATTTAAGCTCATAAATATTTGATAAATAAATTTCAGAGAAAAGAAGGATTGTCATAGATAATTGATTTTAATAGTATAAAATTGAAAATCTAAAGTTTGAGATTTATTTGTGATAGTAAAAGATTTTTTGAAAATTTTTAAATCTCAAATCATAAGTCCAAAGGTTACTATTGAAGGAATTAAATTTATTTAATTCAAATATTTAATCTCATAAATATTTGAATAAATAAATATTGGATTTAAAGATTATATGAATTCTAGATTTCATATTATAAAGTGCAAGCTTTATAATTAGAATTCAAATATTTTGAGTTCTCTATCTTGTGAAAGAAGCAAAGAAATAATCAAGTTTTAAAATATTTAAAAGGCCCTAGCATAAGGTTTTCACATTTTATAATAGGGTTTTGTTTTATCTTTTATTTAAATCTGATTTCAAAAGCTTTATTCATGAGATTAATGTCAATGCTTTGAAATGCATTCAAGTTATTTTAATATAAGTTTAAAGCATTAAAGTTCATACTTTCAAATAAATTTTCATTCTCAAAATATTTATTTTCAAAGGATAAATTTATTTATTTTTGAGGAAGTAAATGAAATGCAAATGATAATTTCAAAAGTTAAGTACCTGATTCCTAGACCCCTGGTTATCAGTTACTTTCAAACTACTAGAATTGTTCAAGCATTTATTTTATTACATATACATGATACATAAAAACATTAAGTGAGAACCGTGGAGAAATACCTTTTCTTTGCAAGAGAGGATTGTGATCCTAGTTTTTGGGTGATTTTCATAATTGGACAAAATCACACCTCAACAGGACTTCCTACAAGGTCTCTTGTAGTTGTATAGTGAGTCTTGAGATGATGTTAATAATTGATGTAGTAATAGTTTTGTGTAGGGGTATGATTTATTCTTCTCTTATCAATCAGGAGATCACTACAAAATTAATCCTTGATTCTTATGGTGTGTGTTATAGGGGAAGCTCCTCATATTATCAAAGTTTCTTTATTTTTGAATTCTATATTTTTTGTGCCAAAATCTTATAGGGATGGACTCCTAACCAAAAGTGGTATGGTTTAGGTGGCAATTATTAAAAGGTTTGGAGGTAGGGTGGTGTTTTTAATTGGTGGCTAAGGTCATGTGCTAGCAATTCATACAAATCACATGGTCCATGCATAGACATCATCACCAAAGTTATTTCACTTCAAGATCCCTATTTCATGAACAAGTAAGCATTTTTAGATGGGAATCCTTGCTTTTGTTAATTGATAAAAGGCAAGATGGTAATCATTGGCCTATGTTTGGCATATAAATGTTACTAAGATGAGTAAGGTTAAAGGGCCATTCATTAGGTCAAGTGGTCATAAAATCCTATAGTTGAAGTTGAAAATTGTTTCTAATATTCATAGATATGGGTACCATGATTGTAGGGGATTCTAATTATTTCAAAGGAAATATGGTATGCTTCTCTTTTTTATTATATTCTCTTCTTTTTTATGATTCTTTTGAAATATGAAGTGGTACTACCTCAAGTCTTATGATACTGATGTTGGCTTGGATTGGGATGAGAGCTCTATTATCCTATTTCTAGGAAAGAGCAAGCTCTTAAATTTACCTATTTTCAATAAGATCCTAGTTTTTCCAAGTTGGATTAATTTTTAGTAATAGGGTATTGGTTCTAATATTTTGAGGTGAAGGTTGGCTATCTTCCAATGGTCTCTTGAGGCTTCTAAATTCCTAGGTGGAGCTTTCATCATTTTATGTTTTTCTCCTCCAGGGTTTGTTGGTTGATCTATATCTCGATTATCCAAAGAGTGTAAACTATAAGTGGTATTTTGGACTATGGAGAGGATACACCTTGAGCAAAATTCACTTGATGTTAAGGATGATGTAAGGATGATATTGAGTAAAGGTGGTCTTCTGTAATATTTGTTGAAATTCCATGGTTTTAACAGAGAAATATCGAGACAAATGACCCATTCATAGAAGAATGGGATGGATAAAGTGGAGGGGCTTGAGTTTGAAATCTTCATTATCTTAGTTGTGGTGTGATGGGTCTGTCTTTAGATGGTGTATGCCACAATAGGAAAAATCATTCCTTGGCAAGAGAAATCAGGTACTTTATAGGGGAGGATGAGGTCTTGTTGAATATCCATAATGATTTCCAAAGGAAAGTTCTCAAGGCTACATGCGATAGGTTTGCTTTTGTAATTATGGAGCACTTCACATTAGGTGAGAGTAAATATATCCTACGAAGTTAATATTTCATGTTGCTAAATCAAATCTGATGCAAGAGAGTGTTTAACATACCTTCCTTTTTATTTAAGTCTTTGGAGAAGTCTATGTTGCAAGTTAAAGGTAGGAAGATTAATAATCCAATCCATCAGGATTTGGCTTTGTTAATTTTTTAACACATCAAAAAAAATAAGGAGGTCTCGGGGAGGTTGTCCCTAATCTAATAACCCTTCAATCAGAGGTCCCTACTACTAATGATTCCATAACTTTGTCTCACTCTAAGTCAAACAACCCTTAGGAAATGGAAGAGAATCTAGTTAGTCCTCTAATATATTAGAGCAAACTAAATACAACTCTGAAGGATACAAGAGAAGCCTTATATTCACCATTGGGAACTAGGGGTGGAACATAAAGTACAAGGTGGTCCAAGTGCCTCTTTGCTAAGTTGGTCAAGTCTAAGAAGACCCCAATTTTAGCTGAGAACTAATATTTAGAGGACCGTATTTTCCTGAAGAAGAAAACTAATTTCACTTTGAAGTCTACATGTTGATGGGGTAAGAAGCTCTCCAATCCATTGGATGTGACCAAAATGCCAAAATCATTTAATAAAATAATGATGGATTACAAAAATTCCCTTATTGGAAATTTGAAGATGGTCATTGATTGTGCAAAAGAGATAAAATCATTGGTGTATTGGAATCAAGGTGAGCCTAGGACCTTCGAGGTAGAAATGAAAAAAGCATAAATTGGTTCTACTGAGGCTTGAGTCCTCTCTTTCTATGGTTAATTTTGGTAGCTTTGTTGGTTGTTTATTTTTGTTAACCCATGTTGGATGTCTTATCTAGTCTTTGTGCTATCATTTTAGTTTTTCTCAGGATCCTAGGATCATTTTCATCTCCAAAATCTTGTGATCTTCTATTGGTTGTTTTATTGTCCTACTTTGCTTATTGTTTTCCAATCGACTGGTTTCTAGTCTTTTATCTATTCTCTATAGTATTTGGTTTTATCCTGGATATGCAATGTTCCTTTATTTGTAAAATGTTTGGAGACCCTTTCAAAACCCATTCTTATAAGTAATAAAAAAAAAATATTTTTAATTTTAATTTGAAACAGAATTTAATTGTATATTATATTTTATATTGTTTGTTGTCTTCTTCATTTCTCTATCCACAGTAATCCTATCTATTGAAAATCCACCCTTCTATATCTATTTTGATCTAATGGGAGATTTTGAAGCTAGATTCAAAATATCATTTGATAAACTTCTACACTATCTTCCTAAATTATTTATGTTTTATAAACATGTCAAGTGAAAGTCTTATATCTTTAATGATTAGGATGCATAAAAGGACTAAAATTAGCTAGATCATTGTGATACATAATCCCTAATATTAGACATGGATAACATATTCATTTTGAATTAGAAATTATAATAGTATCAGATATGGTCATTACATAACAATAAATCTTGAATGATAACCCAAAATATGCCTAAAAGGGATAAATATTACTTCATTTAAATTTTTTATGAAAATATATTCACTTTAGGGATGTTTAAGCTCAAGCACATGTTTTTGAATAAGTTTTCATTTTATCATAATAGATTTTAAATCATCGAAATACCTCCTTTAATCTAAATTAAAGTATCCTCCACTTGGTGTATTTGAAAATCAAAATCACGTCGCTCTCTATAGTCTTCATCTATCAATTGCTATTAATAAATTGCATGCATTTCTATCACTAAGGATTATTAATTGGATAAATCATAATTATCTCAATAGAATGTTTTGACATGGTTTAGCACTAATTTATTCATTTGAGATTTTGAATATGGATAACCCCTAGACACCACTCTATTTTCCCTTAACCACTTCCAAGTGCACACAAAATAGCTTGATATATCTCAACAATAGTAATTATTTATATTTCTCTTTTGAGGATGAAACAATTCCCTATAGAATCGTAACATGTTTATTTATGTATTACGTTCCATCATATCTATCCATCCATAATTTAAATATTTTTTGTTTGTCATTTTGCCTTTCTACCAATAATTTCTAATTCAATTGTTTTTTAACATGGGTAAAATAATATAGATCAGAACATATATTTTTAACATTTCTAGCTATACATAAATATTTTTATTAAAAATTTTAATTTTGTGCACATTGGGATGTCTCACCTTCCATCAAGGTTTCAAATTTTAGAAATGTATTCTCATTACTTGATTAACTATCGTAAACAAGACCTTTGTTCTTTGGCCTAATGCTTGGCAATATAGGATTTATTGTTCCTTGCCCATTCCTTTCGACACCTCTATCATCATATCTCATTCTGGTGAGGCTCTAAAAAGCCTCATTTGGTATAGTATTTAAGCCTCATCTTGTGTCACTTAACTATGGATTAGATTGTAATTTACATATATATTACAGTTAAGCATAGTGAAAAGGAGGAACATTGTACTAAGTTGAACAAAATGCACTTATTTGCTTTTATAGATAAAAATGTAAGATTTGATATTTAATTGATGAATATCATGGCATGGAAAGGAAGATTAACACTTTGTAGATCTAAAAATAATATTTTAGATCATACAAAGCAACATCAGAGTAGTCCTAGAACAACATTGAAATAGCACCAAAGTAGCACTGAAACCCTACAAATTGGCACTACAACCATATAGAAAAGCACCAAATATTTGATAGCAACCCTGTATAATATGATGTCATCATTAAAGCCTTTATAATAGCCATATAGATGATAACATCAACACTAAATATGATGATGTTAGCACCAAAGATGATGTCAACATTGAAGAATAGCATAGGAGAACTAGAGAACAATATTTTTTTTTTGGTAAATAAAAGTCTTCATTAATTACCGGGTTTTGTAGGTTAACCCAAAACCTATTACAATATCCAGCCTTCTGCTGATATTGTAGATCCTAGTCATCCTTGAAACTTTCTTACCAGAACTTGTGTTGAATCCCCTACAACACCTTACTAACAAGGCACACCCATACCTAAACATAACTGTAAACATTACTTACATTGATAGGAAATTGAAGTTTGGAACTTTGCACTTGTGAAACCTGTTGCTTGCCCATTTCCTATTCTCTGTCGGAATCCTCCAAGGCTTACACCCTGTTACCTTCATTTCTAATTTGGTATGATTTAGAGGGAAACCCCATAGTTATTACCAGCTCCATGGGAAAAGAACACCCATTCATCTTTCTCTTTAACGGGTAGGTTTCTTTTCATGACTAATAATGTTTTCCACTTCACGTGGCACACCTTGTGTCCATGTCACCAAACTACCAACATAAACACCTATGTTGGCTAATTTGTCAGCTGACCTGTTGGCCTCACGGTACACGTGATGAGCCCTCCTATTCTGTCTTGCCGCAAAAAGGATCCTCACTTCATGGATGACTCCCTCGATTCTCCATGGAGGTTTTTTGCCATTGGTTAACAGGTTGATGATGTTCATCGAATCACCTTCAATAATTAAGTTACCTTGAGTTGCTTGGGCTACTTGCAACCCTCTCCAAAGGGCTCTAGCTTCTGCTTCGTTATTAGTTCTGATTCCCAATGGTTCAGCGAAGGCCTTGACCAGATTTCCTTGATGATCCCTGATTATTCCTCCAGCTCTAGCTCTTCCCGGGTTCTCCTTGGCTGCACCATCAAAATTTAGTTTAAACCAACCCTGGGGGGTGGCTCCCAAGAAATCCCATTTCTAGGATTGGGCAAAGGAATGGAAGGTTTGTCCTCAATACCTAAGGCCCGAGCTAATTGTTTTTCTTGGGGAGGAATTGAGTGGTTCTCATCCACTAAGGTGCTAAGGTTTTCTTTTGCAAAGACAATAATCCTGTTGAGGATGGTTTTTGGGTTGTGAATGGTATCCTTAAAGGCTCTATGGTTCCTTTCTAGCCAAATCTACCATAGAAAATGATGCCAATAGATTTTCCATAGGTACTTAAGTTTTAGGCTAACAAAGGGTTGAGGCCATTCATGGAACACTTCGGATATAATATCAGGCTTAACCCACGAGATCCTAAAGGCTTGGAAAAGTTCATCCAGGATGGACTTCGCTACCAGACACTCCAGAAACAAGTGTTGGGTTGTCTCCCATCTTGCCCTGCACATGTAGCAACGGTTAGCAATAACCATACCTTTGGATAACATATTGTCCATAGTGATGATTTTTCCTTGAATCACCAGCCATGAAAAAAAGGATATTTTAGGAATTAAGCCTTTGATCCAAACCAGACTCGGTTGAACTTGTTGACCTTCCACATTGAGAAGAAAATTATAGGCAGACTTAACTGTGAAGTCACCACTTTCAGTATCAGCCCAAATAATGTGATCTTCATCCTCTCCAGAGGGAATAATTTGCTGAGTTAAAATGTTATAAAGCTCTTCAGACTCTACTTCAAAACCCCGTACTCTGATGTGTTTCCACCTGTTGATATTTATATCCCGCCACATATACTTTGCAACCTTCTTCCCAATATGTTGCTCCATATGCTCTTGAATCCTAGCCAAACGAGGATTCTGGGATAACTCCTCAGCTCTCACCCATCGATCCTTCCAAAAGTCTATTGTTTGCCCATTTCCTAGAATCCATCTAAGACCTTTCTTGATAAGATCCCTGCTCGTGAGGATTGCCTTCCAAAAAGTAGACCCCTTGCTTGCTAAGTTGTCATTAAGGAAGTTCACACCTTGGAGGTATTTTCTCCTAACTATGGCATTCCATTCATTATCGATCTTAGTCATCAACTGCCACGCTTGTTTGGCTAACAGAGTTGTATTGAGATGAGAAACTAACTAGAGAACAATATTAAAGATAATGATATCATCTCTGTATATGATGTCAGTATTGGAGATAATGCCAACACAACACCAAATAACATTAGACATGATGGCATTAGCACCAAATATGATGATGTCAACATTGGACATGGTGACATGGAAAACACAAATAGAATTTTTGGGTTGAATTCAAATTAGTTATATAGAAATTAGATATGTAAAGATTGGTTTCCATCTACCTTGAGTGGATTTAAATTAGTTGGATTTATTTAAAACTAATTTTAGTTGTTATTTTCCCTAGATATAATTGGTTGGATTTATTTCCAACTAATTTTAGTTATTATTTTCCATAGATATAATTGGTTGGATTTGTTTCAAACTAATTCAAATTGGAAATATTTTATAGTAATAGTTATTATTGGAATATTATATATGATCTCTCTATAAAAGAGTAATAGTGATGCATTAGAGGGATCAAAAGAGGATGAGAGATGAAAATGAAGGAGAGGAAGAGAATGGATGTGTATAATTGAAGGTTTTTGTTAAAGGTTAATTTCATCCTCTTTTTAATAAAAGATGTTTATGTCATTTTCTTATTTTTACATGTTTATAAATATTATTTTGAATTAAGATTTACTTTTCATTAGATTGAGGAGTAAGGGCCCACTCCATCAACACAATGGAAAGTATCATCTTTGTAAATATGTTCATAGAATAATTAATTAATTATTATGTCCCATGTCTCATGATATTTTCCTTTTCTAAGAAAAATTCTGACTTCTTACCAGCCTAGAGTACTTGCCTACTCCCAAAGCTTACTAATATTTTTTACATAAGGTTTTGAAAAAAACAAAGGTTGTTTTTTGCATATTCAGTTGGAGAATTATTCAAGCAGATGGAAACCTCATTCACATCAAACCGGATGATCCATGCCATGCATGGAAATATCATTGGAACCAAAGTATTTTCAGACAATAGACTTGAGACTGCTGGGATTCATCATCTTTAAAAAACTAGGCATTTTGGAAATGGCCATGTTGTTTTTTTCTGGTTTATGCCTAGAGGACTTTTTTGTTGTGTGATGGTTTTGTTGTTCTCCTTTCAGAAGTGAAGGAAGGTTCCTTTTCCTTTGTGTGATGTAGTGTTTACTACCAATGTAATAGGTGAAGAACTACCTGCTATACCAAGCATTTTGTGTATTTCCTCTTGGGTTAAAGTTAAAGCATGTTATTCCTCAGATTTCTACTATTGTAAAAGCTTTTGGGAGCCTCATAATTTCTCGATATAATATAATATCTATTAACTTACTAAAAAAAATTATTATTTTACTTCAATGTCTTTTGTGTATAATTTTAATTTGTAATTAATACCTTTGCATATTGCATTAATTATTTATTTTTATTTCCCATTATAGTTTCATGTTGTTGCTATATTAGATCTTGTTCTTACAAGTGCATTTTTTATTTCCTACAAGTTTTTTAATTTACTTTTCAACAAGTGTGATTTCATTTCCTACATGCATGATTTTATTTTGTGCAAAATATATTTTCTACAAGGTATGGTTTAATTTCTATAAGGGTATTATTTATTTTTTTGTAGGATTGATTTGTCGTTACCTCTATTTCTATTTTTTTACATTAAAAATTGGAATCGATAGACCACAAATAATGGTCATTGTGAGGTGGTCATAAGATTAGGTTATGGTTGGTCTATTAATCTATGACACTAAGTGATCTTTTTATTCAATCCAATGGTAAAATAATTGGTTAAAACCTAATAAGATATAATGTTATTGAGAGGTAGTAGGTATTGGAGGAATCAAAATTTAGGATTTTTACATTTAGATTTGAAAGTAAGGGTCCATTAAACTAGAATCTATGAGAACCAAAGAGAAAGATTCATTAGTTAAAACCCCTCATGAACCATAGGAAATAGGTGTCAATTCCATAAGGCTTGACTCTAAATAAATTCAACCATGATAAGTCACATAGCATGTGCTTTATATATCACCCATGGATGATCCCAATAAATATAGACATGTCTCACTTGTGTGCATTTTTGAAACGAATGACATAATTAACTATGATAATATTTAACTATACTTAGGAAGAATATTTAGCGAGTTCCACAAATATGTATTTCAATTGTATAAAGTAATGAATTATTTAATTATGGATCTAACTTTATTTTTCAGAAACATGTATTAAATGATAAGTCTTTGCAAATGATCACATAGCACCAAAGTCTTTTGATGCTCATGAAATGACAAGTCTTTATAGGTAATTAGGCAAGATCAAAACCTCTTGGTGTTCTTATTTATAAAGACTATATAGCATTGAAAATACCTATTTGGTTTATGGTGCCTTACGACACTAGCACATCATTGAAGAGAATTTTTATAACTTGGAATTTAACACTAGAACCTTATAATACCTAATGTTGTCATCTTATGGTGGTGCCTTTTGGCTCTGAAGCATACAACACTAAATTGTTTTTAGCTATAATTTTTTAGTGAGCATGGCATCACCACACAAATTTAGTTTAAAAAATAAAATAAATAAATAACAAGAAAAACATAGGTGAGAAAAAATGAGGTAAAAAAAAAACCTAGAATGAGTTTTTATCATAGGTGTGACTTTTCTAGTTCTAAATATCAATTAGTGGTCAACAAGAATCGAATCGCTTATGGTTACGTAATAACATATTTAAAGTCACAGTTAACTTTTAGATTCTAAAGGGGGTTCCCCCTTCCATGTAGAATCCATTATATATAAATAGATATAGATATAGATATATACATATATTAAATCGATAGTGAAAACCTCTTCTGAGGTGCTATTAGACCAATGTTAGCATGAAAACCAATTTCCAACATGCTAGTCTTACAAAAAAGAAAATGAAAAAAAACTTGTTTATGAAAATCCCTTGTGGACATAACTAAAGTAAGAGATAAATGAAAACTACAATGGAGGTTCCTTCTATTAAAAAATAATAATAATAAATAAATAAATAAATTCATTGATCATTTTTAGTCTTGGAGTAGTTCTAATCTCCCTACCTTGACCTTTTAGGTTTTTATCTCCAATAAAGCATCATACATTATCCATTTCAATGAGGCATGTGTTTTTCCTTTTTGAGTATGGCTTAATCTAAATATTTTGCATAATTATAGTTACTCTATGGTTTATGGTGCACAAAAGGGGATTATTATACCATTAGTATAAGCAAATTTTCTAATTTGATGTGTGCTTTGTAAGAATTACACTACATTGGAACCATTTGGTGCCTCTTTTCTAACATCTAGTTTAATATTGGAAAAAACTATATAACATCGAAGCATCTCCAATTCCACTCAACATGATTAACTATACAATACAAAGAAATTTCAGTGTTAATTTAGGGTGAGGTAGTATTAGCATAGTGTTAAATATAAATGCTTTTAGATAGCACTAAAAAAAATCTTGACATGTTGTATAAGTAAAGCTATTATAGACAACAAAGAACTTGGCACTAGTGCAAATATGGAGTAAGATAAATCATTAATACATACATTATGATAGGTTGGTTGGAGTTATGGGGATCTAAAAAGACTCATTTTGTACAATATTTAAGCCTCTTTTTGTGTCACTCAACTATGGATTAGATTATAGTTTCCATATATATTACAATTAAGCATCATAAAAAGGATAAATACAATACTAAGTTGAATAGAACTATTTATCTACTTTTAAAGATAAAAATACAAACTTTGGCATGTAATTGATGGATATCATAGAATGGAAAGGAATGTTGACACTTTACAAGTCTAGAAATAATATTTTGGAGCATGCAATGCAACTTTGAAGTAGCATCAAAGCACCAAATAACAAAACCAAAGCATTAGAACCCTACAAAGCAAAATCAAAACCTTATAGAATATAATCAAATCCCTAATAGAGTACCATCAAAGATGACAATATTAGCACTAGAAATGATGACATTGGTATTGGATATAATGATGTTAGCACCAAAGATTATGTCAACACCAAAGAACAATACAAGAGCACCAAAGATGATGTCAACACCAAATAACAACACAAGAGCACCAAATATGATGTCAACACAAAATAACAATACAGGAGCACCAAATAATAACATTAAATATGATGATATTGGCATCGAATAATAGTACAAGAGCACCAACACCAAAGAATATCACAAGAGCATTAGAGAATAGATCCAAACATGATAACATCAACACCAAACATGATGATGATGACATCGAACATGGTGATGTGGCAACAAAAAATAGAATATTTTTATTGAATTTCAAATTAATTAGATGGAATATGTTAAGATTGGTTTTTCACTACCTTGAATTGATCTAAATTAGTTAGATTTATTGAGACTAGTTTCTAACTTATTTGGATAGATCCAAATTAGTTATGATCCTTAACAATTTTTTGTTGTTGTTCTCTTCCCTAGATAGAATTGGTTGTATTTGTTACCAACTAATTTTGGTTGTTATCTTCCCTAGATAGAATTGGTTGGATTTGTTTACAACTAATTTTGGTTGTTATCTTTGTTAGATAGAATTGGTTGGATTTATTTCCAACTAATTGAGATTGGGAATATTTTATATTAATATATTGCTATTGTATTATTACATATGACCTATATTTATAAATATTATGTATACATATGACATATGACCTATATGACCTATTGAAGCTCATTCTTCACACCCATGCATTTATTTATGAAATTTTAATTTATTTTTATTTTTATTTTAGTCATCAAAGTTTAAAAAAAAAATGCAAAAGGAAGGGTTAGAAAAATAAAATAAAAATTCTGGAATAATTGACCAGAAAGTTAAAAATGTTAAAAAACACTACAGTCAGTATGATGCCACTCTACGTTGTTGTAGCCCTTTTTGAGAGCTTTCTAAAAATATGCACTAATATCAACTGAAGACATTCCACACAAGTGGGAAGTCATGCAAAAAGATATATGATTACCTTAGCTATGAAAGCAGATGCTAAATACTATCACAAGGAGAAAAGCACTGGTAAGAAATACGACCAAATGATATCATGACACATGTGAAATGACATTGCTTGAGATGATCAATGACAACTAACATCAATCAATGCAGGTTGAACATGTAGACACCATCACAAGCTATTAGTCATACATCGTGACATATGGATAATGAAAGTAAGCTTGAGTTGTAACAGAATAGTATCCATCATGGCAAGATACAATTCGTTGAATGTAAAAGGAATGTAAGGAGCTAAATATTCACATAAGGAATATGATCCGTTAAAGCAATGTCTACTTGTTGAGTGGTAATTTTACCCAATTACAAAACCACACTCACCCTTAGGATTTTGACCACAAAACCCTCTCTTGCAAAGAAGTTAAAAACAATAACAACTTATCTAGGGTTCTGCTATATAAGCATTGCACATGTGTATTAGTAATATTTGTGAATATGTGTTAAATAAGTGCTAGGAATACCTTAGTGATTTGCAAGTAACTATTAACAAGGGGTCTGTTTTGGTTTATTTTATTATGTTATACTAATGATTGTTCATGAAACTTAAAAAAAAAACAATCGTAAATGTGATTGAATTCCTCTAATTATTTCTTGATGACTAAAAATAAAATAAATATGCATTGCTAAATATAAAATATTATGACCTTAAAATGTCATTAGAAATTATCCCTCTTTAATGAAATCATAATTTTCATAAAGAAGAAATAATTTAATGCTTTAAAACAATAGTCTTTGGTATAATGTGTAAATTACCTCTCTTTAATGAAATCAGAATTTTCATATAGAGAAGCCAATTTATTGCTCTGAAAATGATGGTCAATGAAATGTCATATGAACTACCCCCATTTAATTAAATTGAAATGTTCATAAATGGAAGTTCATTTATTGTCTATGAATGTAAATGCAAAGCCAAAAAATCGATTTACCTTTAAAATATGAAAAAATGTGAAATTTTGAAATTATAGAAATCCTTATAAAATAACTTTAAATAATTTTTATAATTTCAAAATGACTTCAAAATGAGATAAAAATTATTTTGGATAAAATATTGAAGCTTGTTCTTCACACCCATGCATTTATTTATGATTTTTTTTTAATTTTTATTTTAGTCACCGAAGTTTAAAAAAAATTGCGAAAGGAAGGGTTAGAAAAATAAAAATAAAATTATGGAAAATGGACTAGAAAGCTGAAAATGTTAAAACACACTACATTCAGTATAATGCCACCCTATGTTATTGTAGCTCTTTTCGAGAGCTTTCTGAAAATATGCACTAATAGTCAATCCGAGCAACGAATGAGGATTTATGACCCCGGGAAGTTTTGCCCCCAAAATTTAAATTTCAAATGAATTGTCCTAGGCGGGAAAAGAGAAAATAGGGTATTATAGGGGAATTTAGAAATTGTAAAGGGGGGGTCTCTGTAACTTCGTTTTTTTTAAACAATAATACAAGAAAGCTTTGGGGCTCCTATTGCATTTCTTTGTTTTTCAGTAGATTGTTTGTGTCCTGTTGATTCAGTATTGCTTCACTTTTTGATGTTAACTAAAGTAGGCATGTTAATTATTTCAAAATTATTCCAAAAGAGTGAATTCCAAGGATAAAAGAACAAAAAGGTTATAATTTGAGATGTCAATAAGATTAGAAAGCTTGTAGGTACCAAATTATTGGTATGCTTGACCAACAAAAACAACCATTTGTAGACACTTCTTCAATTTATAGAATCTATCAAGATAGAACAAGGATAAGAAATAGAAAATTCTATTAAGAACTCCCTCAATTAGGAGTGATATGATTCAACTTCTTGTCTTCTTATTTTTTGAAGTAAATACAACAAGCAACAAGAAGATAAAATGTCAAAGCAAATGTTGAACTAACTAGAGCAAGTAGCCAAAAAACAAAGAGGCCCCTCTTAGGTATAATGATAAGGTACTCATATATCATTTTGCATGACTTCCCACTTGTGTGGAATGTCTTCAGTTGTTGGATTTCATAGCAGTTTCCAAAAATAAATGGAATCAACATATTACTTAGTATTGCTAAAAAATAAATACATATATTGCAATGCATTTGATACATGGGTGTGTATGTAGACACAAAATAATATTTCTATATAAAATAGAATACACTCTAATTGATAATTAAATGGTTGGTATGTTGGGTATTTATACCTAAATACAAGTTAACTTATGGTCAAGGTTAAGTAACTAACCTTTATGCTTAAAATAATAATATGATACAAACATATTTTTTTCAAGGTTTGCAAGGGCCAAAATGTCTTATACATGCAATATAACACAATGTTAGTCATGGCCTCAAATGAATCTTAATCAACCTATATATGAACATTTTTCCTAATATGAAAAAGGAACATAGAGAGACACTTATTTGTCATCCCCCTGAAGTGATACTCTCTTACACCAAGTAGTTATTGCATGTGCACAAAAGGAACCTCAAACATAACCTTGGTTAGGATATCTACTATTTGTTCTACTATTGGCATAAAAATATGATCAAACATCCCATGGGAATAAATTCATCTCAACTAACAAATCCAAATCTCAAAGTGCTTGGTATATTAATAAAATATTGGATTGCTAACAAGCTTTATGGTGCAACTAATCCAAATTCATGAGCATCCATTGAAGGTGATTAGCTTCCTCATTGCTAGTACACTATTTAGTTTTGGTTGGAACCCATTAGAATACAAATCTTATGGTGGAACATCACTCATCCGAATTGTTGGTCCAATTAGTGTCTAACAATCCTATTATATTTAAAGGTGATATAGCTAAATAATTAATACCCATATTATAAGTATATATGATATATCTAGAAATCCTCTTGGTCATGTTCTAGTAACTCTCTAAGAGGATTGCATGTATATTGATTAATAGTTGATAATAAAGGCTATATCAAGTCATGTGTGAGTAAGTTAAAGGAAGCATCCCACAAGAGACCAATATAAAGTGGAATCTAGAAAAATATTCATACAATCATCCCAAATATTTAGTCTTGAAGCAAAAGAAATCTAAATAGACTTATAGTCCCCCATGCTGAATTGCTAAAGAAGATCTAATGCATACTTGGGTTCTAAGATCTATTTCATCAATCTAGATTCTCAAGAAATATTGTAGAAGAAAAATAGGAGAGTTACCTATAATAAGATCATCCACATAGAGAACAAACACCAAGTTCTCCCTATCCTAATTGTTGATATAAACATCATGTTCATCCTTACACCATCAAAATTTATAACTACGAAATAAGGGGTGGATATTATCATACCAATTATGAGATGCTTGATTAAGCCCAAAAAAATATCTATTCAATCAATAAACTAAGGGAATTAAACCCTCAAGATCATAACTAGGTGGTTTCTACATAAATATATTCTAAGTGTATCCATCTTGTAAGGCACTCCTTACATTTATATGATTTACCTTCCAACAAAATAGACCATTATATAAATAATTATCTTGAAAAAAACCATCCTAGAAACTAGAGCAAATATCTTTGAACATTCAACTCCCTCCTCTTGAGAGAATACCTTAGCAACAATGTATATCATATGCTTTTCACCTAACCATTTGAACTGTACTTGGTCCTATAGACCCATTTGCATTCAACAATATTCTTTCCTTCTAAAAGAGGAACAAGATCTTGTGTCCTATTCTTCATTAATAACTCATATTATGCAATCATAACATCTTCCTACTCTAATATGTCCTTAGCATTAGAATATTTAAGAGGATCTCCACAATGATAAACCTTCAAGAGCAATTATTGATAAGAATTATTCTAGTGTCATTATAGAGATATAATAGGTTAAGCATCATGTTGAAGTGTCTGAATCCTCTTAGGATCTATATGTATTGGAGAAGAACTAGGCACCCACTATGGCAAAGAAACATTAGAAGTTAAACCTAAAGAATATAAATCAAAATCATTACTCACATCATCATGAAGCACTCAAAATCGATGTGTCAAGTTCAACATCCCCTATATTTAAAATTAAAGGTACTATATATGGTGCTACCTATGAGGGGTGTCAAATCCATAAGCATAATACTATCACTAGAATATTAGAAAGGTGTTATGATAGGAATAGATCCTACAAGAGTCTCTAAATGTTCTACTAGATTATTCAAAGAGATGAGGTCTTTCACCAAAAGCTTGAGTGGTGGACTAGAATAAGCCCCTAGAAGAACCTCACCAAAAATGACATATATCCAAATAATAACTTCATGCCTCTAAGTATTATAGTGATTATATACCCAAGAGGTATAGAAATATCCCATAAAGATTCATCTATAACTCTTCAATGACTCATTTTTTCTAATATTTAGGTATACAAGACCATGATGAATGCTTACATATATTGAATTGTGACACATTAAGCTTATCACCATATTAAGCTTATCATCCATCAACCTATCAAGATATTTCATGCCCTATAAAACTTTATTAGAAACCCGATTGATGATGTATGTTATACAAGTGATGGCCTCACCCTAAAAATTGTGCTCCATCCTCTTATCGTAAATCACGCAACATGCCTCCATGACTAGCATATTTTTCCATTCAACCACTCTATTATGCTTAGGTATATAATGAATAGTCCTTTTATATGCTATCCCATGAAGAGTCAAAAAAACCATGAAAGACATTGCTTATGTAATCATCTCACATATCCAACCTAAAAGACTTGATCTTCCTCTCTAGCTAATTTTCTATAGGAGCTTTAAATACCTTTAATTTCTTAAGGATATCATCGTTGTTTTAAATAGTATATAACCATGTATCTTTAAAATAATAATAATAATAATAAAGTACCTATTTATAAAAATGGATTGTATACCACATAGTTCTATATATGTCATGATGTATGATCTCGAAAATATGAGTAGCATGTCTCGTTATCCCTTTTAGAAAAATATATCTATGATGCTTTCCAATAATTCATACCTCACATGCATAACTTAAAGATAAAATTTGAGGAAGTCTAATGGCCATCTAAAAATGACTCATGTATCTCATGGATCCATAGCTAATATGTGCAATCCTATAATTACATTATTGACTCTCAATATCTATATGAGAAACCATAGTTACAAAATATTTATTATAATAGGAAGAATCAAATGGATATTTCTCCTAAATTATACATTTGGTTAGATTCATCACAATAACTAGAATAAATTACTTTAAATACATGTCTATATCCTTAATTAACAAATAATTAGGATAGAGTTCTATCTTTTATTTGTATGATTAATGAGATAAGAGATTGAGGATAAGACTAGTTACATGAAGCATTTCATCAAAATAAGAAGATCCAATACTAACAAATCCACATCTTGAATCTTGTAAAGAAGATTCATCTCCAATTATAACATGTTTCCTTAAATACAAATTGGTGTGTACCCTTATAGGATATGTTTGTAACTGGTCATGCATTATTTTTCCCTTGAATATATAATACAGTCATTGGAGGAAGTGGATGAGGTTTCTCCATTAAAACCTTCCTAACCCTATGCATAGAAGAGAGAAGCATCAAATACCCTTCTTTTTCACTACTTCTTCAAACTTCTTCATGTGAATTTAACAAAATTATACTTTATGTGACATTATGGTCAGTGGGATACCTCAAAAATTTGAATCTCAAGCTGACAAGAATTTTGGCATAGGTGCAAGCAATGGAGATGACACAGATCATGAGTTTGGTTCTTAAGATGGTTCGGTCGAGGGAGTGGAGGTCATGGGTGTCGAGTGGACCCCTTCTTTATCCACCTCAAAAGTCCCTATCTCCTTTGCAAAGATAGTAAAAACCATGGGGCTTCCACTACCCCTCTCTTTGCAAGGCTCAGTTTCTCTAATACCGAGTAATAGAGAACTAGTAATTCCTTCCACTATCATGACATCCTTTGTCTCTCAATATTTATTCTCACTCATTGGGAAATTTATTGCTTCTTGTCTAGACATTGAATCCATTAAAAATTGAGCTTTCTCAAAATGGTATTCTCAAGGTAACATGGACCTATTCATGATTCCTAGGGGCTTCTTCTGCATTAGATTAAATAATTTGAAAGAAACTAGTCATTCTTACTAGTGGACCTTGGTTCATTGGTTGATGGAGTCTCTTCCTTAGGAGATGGGGTGCTAATTTCAACCCTCAAAATCAAAGCATAAACTTAGATCCTATCTAGGTCAAGCTTCCAAGGCTTCCCATTCAGTTTTGGAATGACAAAATTTTGAGAGTAATTGCATGAACTATCGAGGGCCTTGTTGCTTTCAATTCGATGACAAAATCTAAATCTCAAATGGTGTACATCCACCTGTGTATCAATGTTAATTTATAATCAGATCTACCTACATACACTGATAATTTTTTTGGTTCTTACTATAAATGGTGGATCATTGAATATGATAATAAAATAACTTTCTACACTAAATGGTAAAAGTAGGGTCATCTCAGGTCACAATACCCCTCTCTCAAAAATGAATCTACGAAATAATGACATCATGCTAATAAATCCTTAGAGGATGATAAAAAATCTAATATCCAAAAGAATAATGCCTACATATATTGAATCGTGACACATTAGGATTATCACCCATCAACCTCTCAAGAGGTTTCATGCCCTATAAAACTTTATTAGAAACCCTATTTATGATGTATGTTATACAAGTGAATGGCCTCACCCTAAAAATTATGCTCCATCCTCTTACCATAAATCCTGCAACATGCCTCCATGACTAGCATATTTTTCCATTCAACCACTCTATTATGCTTAGGGATATAACGAATAGTCCTTCTATACGCTATCCCATGAAGAGTCAAAAAAATCATGAAAGCCATTGCTTATGTAATCATCTCACATATCCAACCTAAAAGACTTGATCTTCCTATCTAGCTAATTTTCTATAGGATATTTAAATTCCTTGAATATTTTAAGGATCTCATCCTTGTTTTAAATAGTATATAACCATGTATAAATAAAAAAATAACAACAAAAAAGTACCTATTTTTAAAAATGGATTGTATACCACATAGGTTTATATATGTCATGATGTATGATATTGAAAATATGAGTAGCATGTCTCGTTGTCCCTTTCAGAAAGATATATCTATGATGCTTTCCAATAATGCATACCTCACATGCATAACTTAAAGAGAAAAATTGAGGAAGTCTAATGGCCATCTAAAAATGACTCATGTATCTCACGGATCCATAGCTAATATGTGCAATCCTATAATTCCATTGTTGACTCTCAATATCTATATGAACAACCATAGTTACAAAATATTTATTATAATAGGAAGAATCAAATGGATCTTTCTCCTAAATTATACATTTTGTTATATTCATCACAATAACTAGAATAAATTGCTTTAAATACATGTCTATATCCTTAATTACCCAATAATTAGGACAAAATTCTATATTTTATTTGTATGATTAATGAGATAAAATATTGAGGATAAGACTAGAAATATGAATCATTTGATCAAAATAAGAAGATCCAATACTAACATATCCACATATTGATTCTTGTAAAGAAGATTCATCTCCAATTATAAAATGCTTCCCTAAATACAAATTGGTGTACCCCTATAAGATATGTTTGTAACTGGTCATGCATTATTTTCCCCTTAAATATATAATACAATCATTGAAGGAAGTGGATGAGGTTTCTCCATCAAAACCTTCCTAACCCTATGCATATAAGAGAGAAGCATCAAATACCCTTCTTTTTCACAACTTATTCAAGCTTCTTCATGTTAATTTAACAAAATTATACTTTATGTGATATTATGGTGAGTGGGATGCCTCAAAAATTTGAATATTAAGCTGATAGGAATTCTGGCACAGGTGCAAGCAATGGAGATGACACAGATCATGGGTTTGGTTCTTAATATGGTTCAATCAGGAGAGTGGAGGTCATGGGTGTCGAGGGGACCCCTTCTTGATCCACCTCAAAATTCCAACCTTGTCTCCTTTGAAAAGATAGTAAAAAACATGGGGATTCCACCACCCCTCTCTTTGCAAGGTTTAGTTTCTCTAATACTGAATAATAGAGAACTAGTAATTCCTTCCACTATCATGACATTCTTTGTCTCTCAATATTTCTTCTCCCTCATTGGGAAATTTGTTGCTTCTTGTCTAGACATTGAATTCATTAAAAATTGGGCTTTCTCAAAATGGTATCCTCAAGGCAACATGGACCTATTCATGATTCCTAGGGGCTTCTTCATCATTAGATAATTTTTTTTGAAAGACACTAGTCACATTCTTACTAGTGGACCTTGGTTCTTTGGATGATGGAGTCTCTTCCTTAGGAGATGGGGTGCTAATTTCAACCGTAAAACTCAAAGCATAAACTTAGCTCCTATCTAGCTAAGGCTTCCAAGGCTTCCCATTCAGTTTTGGAATGAAAAAATCTTGAGAGGAATTGCATGAAATATCGAGGGCCTTGTTGCTTTCAATTCGATGACCAAATCTAAATCTCGAATGGTGTACGTCCACTTGTGTATCAATGATAATTTAGAATTAGAGCTACCTACATACATTTATAAATATTTTGGTTCTTACCATAAATTGTGGATTATTGAATATGAGAATAAACTAGTTTTCTGCATTAAATAGTAAAAGTAGGGTCATCTGATGCAGGAGCATCCGAGGGCAGCAGAGCAATCCTGCACCAACCAAATTTGTCTAAGTGTTTTTGCAAAGAAAAAAAAAAAATAGGGAAAGAAGCCACGACCGACGGAGGGTCGTGAAATCGCGACCAAATCAAGAAGCAAGTCTACGGCAGACGAAGGGTCACGAAATTGTGACATGTCATGATTTCGTGACATGTCGTGAAATCATGGCCAAAACCAAGGCAGAGGCTACAGGGGACGTAGGGTCACGAAATCATGACATGTCACGAAATCACGACCAAAACCAGAGGCAGAGGCTACGGCGGACGGAGGGTCGTGAAATCGTGACATGTCGCGAAATCGTGACCGCAACGAAAGCAGATGCTTTGACAGTGCGGAGGGTCGCGAAATCGTGGAGAAGCTGAAGAGACAATTTATTCCCATAGATTGCGAGTTGGACCTGTTGAGGAGAATGCAGAGTCTAATGCAAGCAGGCAAGTCTGTCCAAGAATACACAGAAGAATTCTACAAGATCTCCATCAGAACTAGCCATTCAGGGGCTAATAAGGAGAAAGTAGCCAGATACATCAACAGGTTGAGAATGAACATTTAGGAAGAGCTCAGCTTGATCAGAATAGCTACCATAGAAGATGCATACTAGTTGGCCTTGAAGGTAGAAGAGAAACTAAATAGAAGATTCGAAGGCAACCAGAGAGGAAGGGATCGTGGTGGAAGAACCGGTGGAAGAACCGGTGGAGGAAATTACCAAGACCAGAAGAAGACTGGGGAAACAAGCAAACCCCAAGAACAGAAAAAGGAGAATACCTACCACCCGCGTGATCAGAACAATGACTACCAGAGAGGAAGAGGTAGACCTGGACGTGGATATGGAAGAGGGGTATTCCATGGAACCTATTTCTAGTGTGGAGAAGAAGGACATCAGTCATACGAATGTCATTAACACCAAAAAAGGATGGACAAGAGACCTGAGGGTCATGCCAGAGCTGCTGTGGCAGATGAAGGTGCAGAGTCAGAACACTCTGAAGAGGCAGAAGGAGGAGAAGTGTTGATGATGAGAAGAACACTTTTGAATGAGGAAAAAGAACTAGAATAGAGGAAGAGTCTGTTCTACATGAGGTGCAAATGTGCAGGGAAGGTCTGTAATGTTATCATTGATAATGGTAGCACACACAACCTAGTTTCAGAAGATATGGTTAAAAAGTTGAATTTTGGGAAGAGGAAGCACCCGCATCCATATCGGATTGCATGGTTGCAGAAAGACCATAGAGCACTTATCAGTGAACAGTGCTTGGTCAAATTTCACATTGGGAATTATCAAGATGAGGTCCTAAGTGATGTATTGTCGATGGATGCTTGCCATTTGTTGTTGGGAATACCATGGAAATTTGACAGACGTGCAGTGCATGATGGGCATGCAAATACATACTCTCTAATGAAGGATGGAGTACGTCACAAATTGAAGCCACTGAAGGAAGTGGATGAGAAAGTGTGTAGTAGTGCCAGAATCTGCCTGGTGGAAGGAAGACAATTTTTGGATGGTCTAAAGAGGGATTCAATGTGTTATGCATTAATCCCTACTGTTAAGAAAGAACAGTACACAGATGTTCTAGCAGAGGCCGAACACTTGTTAGAAGAATTTCCAGACATCATATTAGATAATGTGCCTGAGGGTTTACCACCAATGAGGAGGATAAGTCACCATATTGATTTGGTACCTGGATCTAGTTTACCCAACAAGGCAACCCACATAATGACTCCTGTGGAAAGTGAGGAGCTGAGCAGGCAAGTCCAGGAGTTGTTGAAAAAGGGACTGATTCGAGAAAGCTTGAGTCCATGTGCGGTACCTACAGTACTAGCACCAAAGAAGGATGGGGAGTGGAGGATGTGTACGGACTCCCGAGCTATAAACAAGATCACCATAAAATATATATTTCCATTACCCAGGATGGATGATATTATGGACTATTTGAGTGGAGCCAAGTACTTCACCAAGATTGACCTGAAGAGTGGCTACCATCAGATTCGGATCAGAGAAGGAGATGAGTGGAAAAATGCTTTCAAAACCATAGAAGGTTTGTATGAGTGGTTGGTCATGCCATTTGGGCTAACCAATGCACCAAGCACATTCATGCGGTTGATGAATGAAGTGTTGAAGGAGTTCTTAGGCAAGTTTGTTATTGTCTATTTGGATGACATTTTTATATTTAGCAGAACCCTGGAAGAGCACCTGATGCATATCAGGAGGGTTTTTGAGAAGCTGAGGGAAGAACAGTTGTTGATCAACTTGAAGAAGTGCAATTTTGTGAAGAAGGAGTTGGTATACCTATGATTTGTCATCTCAGTTGAAGGCCTAAAAATGTACCCAAAAAAGGTGAGGGCTATCATTGAATGGCCTACTCCAAGAAGCACTTTTGAAGTGAGATCATTTCATGGTTTAGCCAATTTTTACAAGAAAATCATCAGAAATTTCAGCAGTATTTGTGCACCCCTTACAGAAACAATGAGAGGGGATAGGAAAGACTTTAAGTGGACCTTGGGAGCTGACAAAAGCTTTGATATGTTGAAGAAGAATGTCATTGAGCAACCTATTTTATCACTTCCATATTTTAATAAGGTATTTCAAGTAGACTGTGATGCCAGTGGTAGTGCCATTGGAGCTGTCTTTGAGTCAAGAAGGTAAGCCTGTTGCTTACTTCAGTGAGAAACTCAATGATGCCAGGAAAAAGTATTCAGTGTATGATCAAGAATTCTATGCCATAGTTCAGTCCCTGAAGAAGTGCAGACATTATTTGCTTCCAAAAGAGTTTGTGTTATATACTGATCATCAGGCCTTATAGTATATAAATAGCCAGGGAAAACTGAACCAAAGGCACTTGAAGTGGGTTGAGTTTCTCCAAAGCTATACCTTTGTGTTAAATCACAGAAGCAAAAAATCAAACAGAGTTGCAGATGCCTTAAGTAGAAGGTAGAATTTGCTGATGGAAATGACAGTGGAAGTGGTAGGATTCGAAGAACTGAAGGGTCTGTACCCTGAAGATCCTGATTTTGCAGAAGCCTGGACAGCTTGCTCGGCACCTGTTACTGTGGACAAGAAAAAATGGTTGGATTTTCTAATCCAAGATGGAATTTTATTTAGAGGAAGTACATTATGCATTCCAAGGAGTTCCATGCAAGAAAACTTAGTCAAAGAGAAACACAGCGGAGGACTGGCTGGACATTTTGGCCGGGATAAGACCATTACCCTGGTGAGTGAGAACTATTACTAGCCTCAACTGCAGCAGGATGTGAACAAGTTTGTGCAAAGTTACAGAATCTACCAAATGGCAAAAGGAGTAAGGCAGAACACAGGATTATATCAGCCATTACCTGTACCTGAGAGGCCATGGGAAGACATCAGCATGGATTTTATTCTTGGGTTGTCGAGAACACAGAGGGGAAATGACTCCGTATTTGTGGTGGTTGACAGATTCTCCAAGATGGCACATTTTATTCCCTACCAGAAAACAAGTGACACGGTTCACATTGCAGGGTTATTTTTCAAGGAAGTGGTACGACTTCACGGTCTACCAAAAAGCATAGTTTTTGATAGAGATACAAATTTTGTTGGGTATTTTTGGAGAACATTGTGGAAGAAGTTGAAGACAGATCTAAAGTTTAGTTCTACATACCACCAACAGACTGATGGACAGACAAAGGTAGTAAATAGAAGTCTGGGTAATTTATTAAGATGCTTGATAGCAGATAAACCCAAGGGATGGGATTTGGTTTTGCCGCAAGCGGAATTTGCATACAACAATTCTGTCAACAAGAGTACAAACAAATATCCATTCCAAGTCATTTATGGAAACAACCCAAGAAATTTTTTTGAGCTAAGGAAATTAGATAAAGGAGAAAAGTGCAGTGTCGAGGCTGAGGAATTTGCGAAACAAATGAAAAACCTGCATGAAGAAGTAAAGAAACAAATTACAAAAATGAATACTCAGTACAAGACAAGAGCAGACCAAAAGAGGCGGTTCAAAGAATTTGAAGTGGGAGATGAAGTCATGTTCCATCTCAGAAAAGAAATGTTTCCAGCGAAAACTTATAACAAATTGAAGATGAAGAAATTTGGGCCATGCAGAATACTGGAAAAATAGGAGTCAGGCAATGCATATGAAGTGGAATTGCCAAGTGGGCTTGACATTTCACCTATTTTTAACATATCAGATTTAGTGAAATACCATGAAGGGGATAGTAGTGAGGCACCATGTGCAGAGTTGTGGAGTATTCTAGCACCTACTCCAACCACAGATGAGATAGAGGAAATATTGGACACAAGAGAAGGCAAAAGTACCAGAAACATACAGTATTTTGAATATTTGGTCAAGTGGAAGGACAGACCAGTAGAAGATGCAACTTGGTTGTCTAAAATGGAGGTTGACCGCCTGGGTCTCCCTCCAATAGGTCAGAAGTGAGGATCACTTATCAATCTACCCCGGGTGTCTGATGCAAGAGCATCCGAGGGTAGCAGAGCAATCCTGCACCAACCAAATTTGTCTAAGTATTTTTGCAAAGAAAAAAAAAAAAAATAGGGAAAGAAGCCACGGTCGACGGAGGGTCGCGATTTCGTGACATGTCACGAAATCGCGACCAAATCAAGAAGCAGGTCTACGACGGATGAAGGGTCACAAAATTGTGGCCAAAACCAAGGCAGAGGCTACAGCGGACGTAGGGTCATGAAATCATGACCAAAACCAGAGGCAAAGGGTACGACGGACGGAGGGTCACGAAATCACGACCGCAACAAAAGCAGAGGCTTCGACAGTGCGGAGTGTTGCGAAATTGCGACCGCAACGAAAGTAGAGGCTACGACAGTGTGGAGGGTCACAAAATCATGACATGTCATGATTTTGTGACATGTCACGAAATCATGACCAAAAAAGAAAGTAGGGGCTATGGCAGTATGGAGGTCACGATTTCACGACATGTCACGAAATCACCATCGCAGCTTAAGAACGAAGGCGTGGTAGAAAGACATCGCGATATCGCGACATGTCACGATATCATGACCAAAGTAGAAGAAAGGGGGATGCGATGGAAACATGTCGTGATATCGCGACCAAAGCAGAAGAAAGGGGGATGCGATGCAAATATGTCGCAATATCGTGATCGGTCATATTTTCATGCTGAAAGATGAGCCGAAGACGAAGAGGCAGAAAGTGACACGTGTCGAATACCTGGACGACGAAGCGACACGGGGAGGTGAAACGAAAGGTTTTGGAAGATGAAACGAAGGGCTGCCAGCTGGAAATGGAGTGCCACCTAAGAACCTTTAAAAAGGGAAAAAAAGGCATGCACAAAGGATGGAAAAAAAATTGCTAAAACAATAAGATAATCTCGTGGTATTTCTAGATTGGAGAAGCTTGAAAAAGTCGCAATTCCTTTGCGACTTATGGATAGTCAGCTGTGACCATAACTTTCGGCTATGACTGTAATATTCGACTGCATGTGAATAAAATAAAATTGTTCTTTTTGTTTTTCTGTGAATATGGTGATGTGACTGTAATATTCGGCTGCATGAAAATAAAATAAAATTGTTTTCTTTTTCTCTGTGATACTGGCTCTCGATCATCATCTCAAGTCATAATGCCCCTCTCTCAAAAAATAATCTAGGAAAGAATGAAATCATTCTAAGAAATCCTTAGAGGATGATCAAAAATCCAATATCCAAAAGAAGAATCCAACTGATGTCAATCTCAACAACAATATTCTAAAGTCTCAAGGCAAGGAGATGATTCCTACTTTCAATGAAGGCCCTTTTGACCAGGTATGTTTCTTCTTCACTGATTCTAATCACTTCAACTCTTTATATTAGTCTCATAATAACCAAGTTAAAAAAATTATTCCTAATGATATTCCTCTTCTTGAGTCCCAGGAGTGTCCTTCTATGAGGTTTATTCCCTTTTTTTCCCATATGGGTATACCCCCTCTTCACTCTTATCCCAATATTGAGATGTCCTCATCTAGGCCAAGCCCTTCTAGTATTCCTCTCTCCAAGGATTACTTTGCCCTCATTAATGACTTCACACTCCCTATGGGTTTTATCTTATATCCTATTGGTGATCTCAATACCAGTGATCTGGATGAGTCTTCAAGCCCCCAATATTGGTAACAAAAAATAAAAAGAAAAGCTTAGTTGATGTCAAAAGTGATAAGAATAAAGGTAGACCATATAATCAAGTGATATGAATAAAATAAACCAAGGATGAAATAGCCAATTATAATCAAGCCACACTTTTATCATATCTTAAAGATAATCCTAGGGGGAAAATGCACAAAGAATATGGAAAATAAACTAAACCCCCCTCATCCCATGGCATGGAGGAAAACTATTCCTCCAAAGATCATAAATGAAGATCCTCTCATGGAATGTGAGAGGTCTTAATGGAATAATAAATAAGACGTTGGTGTCATACATAAGTAAATACCTTAAAACCAATATCATTCTCCTTCAAGAAACTAAAATTGATAAAGACAACGTGGGAAAATTTTCCAAAGCCATATGGAAAAGTAGTGAATTCATTGCCAGCAAAACTGGAGGTACCTTTGGAGGTCTCCTCTATTTTTGGGATAAATCCAAAGTTGAAGGTAGACTCTTATATACCTTAAAAAAAATCATAAATATTTATTTGAATTGCAAAGGCAACAAAGCAAGGTGGGTGCTTTCAAACATCTATGCTCCTAATAATACACCAGGGTAGTTGACCTTGTGGAATAGCCTTAGTCAAATAAGACATATATTTTCTAATTAATCTTGGATGGTGTCTAGAGACTTCAATTATCCCATTTATCCATTAGATAAGAGTGGAGGAACTGCTATCACACCTAGATTTTATGAGGATTTTGTTTATTTTGTTGACAACAAAGAGCTAATGTATATCCAGCTAAAAGGAACCAATATTACTGGGAGCAATAAAAGGATGGGAAGCCAACTCATTCATCTTAAACTTTATATATTCCTCCTATCCAAAGATATAATTCACCTTTTTGGTGATGCCTTCCTGCATTCCCAGCCTAAGATTGTCTTGGATCAAAACCCTTTAATCATAGAAGACATCCTTCCAACGTCTTCATTCAAAAATTCTATTTAGATTTGAATCCATGTGGCTTCAACACATGGATATCAAAAATCATATTATTAGTTAGATCATAGGATTTCAAATATTACAAACCCATCAGCTTGTGTAACACCTTATATAAGATCTTGATGGAGGTTCTTGCTAATAGGTTAAATATTTTCTTGCCTACCCTAGTTAATAAAGCCTGGAGTAGTTTTGTGGTAGGGAGACAAATCTTAGATGGAATTATAGCAGTTCGTGAATTGATTTACTTAGCAGATAAAAGTGGGAGGCCTGTGTTTTATGGATAATTCAAATCCTTCAAAGAAGATAAAAAATACTTTTAAATTATGTAAGAAAAAAGGTCATCTTATCAAGAATTTTCTTATGAGATTAAAGAATATTAAAGTGTAGTGTAAGAAGTCTAGATATAATATAGTCTTTATATAGGATAACAAGGTATATTCCAATGGGTTATATTTTTATAAAATTTAATTGATGTGGTAGAGCTTCCAATAAATAGGTAGATATTTATTGTCTTCTATCGTTGTACTCTACATTTAGATTATGCAAGTGTTGATATGTGTAGTCTATTCTTTTCTGGCAAATCATATATTTCATAATATAATTTATTGGATAAGCCTATGGGATAACATTGTGTGGTATGATATGGAGTTTATTGTATAAGTTTATAGGTCTATATATCACATTGGAACATGAAGCTTTGTAATTCTACATAATAACATATTGATTAAATATTTCTTAGGACTAAGAGAATTACTAGAGGTATTTATATACCTCTTCCATTGATCCATTACATCAATTTATGACCAATTAGTTATAATTTGCATTGGGAACGTAAAATAATCCTCTCATATTTGTATTCATTTAAAAAAAAATCTTTCTATTCCTATTTAACTATATGATTTGAATAATGCATGTTTCTTATTATTCTATAAAATATTATGAGATCTAACAAATATAATATATATTGTGCATTTTTACAATTTTTTATAGCCCTTGTTGTTCATTAGATAGAGGACCCTTAGGATTTTCACTAAAGATAAGTCTCAAGGACATTGAAGGTAGAGGAAACAAGGCATAGATAATACATGAACTTATCAATGTATAAGTATGCACTTTTATTGTATGCTCATTGCATTTTCTACCTACAAATAGGTAGGATTAGAATTGAATAGAAATGCAACTATTTTCTAAAACATTTATTATTAAAACAAAAAATAACCAACCATAACTATCAATTAGAAAAATCAAAATGATTACAAAGTAAGCTTATAAACCATGGTATGGCTCATTATCTCTTCCATATGCTTTATATAAACTTATAGGATTTTAATATCAAAGACATATCACTATTACAAATTGACACAATTTGTATCACTATTCTTTTTTTTTGGTAAGTAAATTACTTCATTAATTATCGGGTTTTGCAGGTTGACCCAAAACCTTTAACAAAAATCAGCCTTATGTTGACGTTGCGGATCCTTGCCATCCTAAGGATTCTCTGTCCTTTACTACTTCTGGCCTTCCTAAACACCTAGTTAGCAATGAAAACAAATGCTAGTCCTACCAACTGACTGAATAGACAAAAGTAAGAAAACCGCCATCGTATCCGAAACAAAAACAAGTTCTCGCCTTGAGAGGAGCACTTCCTCTAAATAAAATGTAAACCAAAAATTAAGACCTCCAAGGCCTGAGGAACCTTAAGACTCATCTTTGATGTCCTCATTGAGCACATATTCCTTCTCATCCTTTTTTTCCTCATTATCATCCTTGACCTCCACTTTCGGCATGTACCCCTTGTTGAGTAACACCTGAGTCAAGGTGTCATGGGCCTCCTGAATCTAGTTTATGATGATAGCATAGGATCTCAGAACAAACCGTTTTAGGACCATGATTGTAGGTCCCTCATCCTCCATGTCGCTCACACTAGCTTTGGAGCTCCCTTGAATATTTTTATTTTTTAGCCTCATGGATGATCTCGTTGCGGGTTCCTCAATTCTCAGTCTCTTCTTTGTTGTCCCTCATCTACTTACAGGCTCCCCCACTCTCTTCTTTTTTAGAGACAAAGAGGCAGGCTTGATAGTTCTTGGGCTAGCTCTCACCCCCGAGCTCTCTACATGGTGGCTATGTGGTATCTCCTCTATGATCGGAGGCTCAGGATTGGGAGCCATCACCAGCACCCACTTGTATATGACTTTGAATAGCCCCTGGTGCATCGACATGGTAGACCCCCTCTTGCTGTGACATGCATTGATAGTATAATTCATAGAGTTCATCAGAAACTAGGGGATAATTATCAAGTTCACATCCCAAAAAAAATTCACAAACACATAATGGAAGCTTAACAAGGTCTTGCTGGGATCCTCCATCGTGACAAATTTCATTATGTTTTTCATAACCCCATTCCATGGGGTGGGAAAATTCATTCTAGTCAAACCATTTTTAGCCTCCTTAAATATTTTGGGGTTATATCTGAATTCCTTCAACTCAACCTCCCAGTGATGCTTTTTACAATGGTTGGAACGTCCTCTCACCATTTTCCCTATCACAACAACGAGCATGTTGATGTCAATAACAATATCTCTTCCCTGAATCTCCACATTCCCATATTCCTAAGTATCCATCACCACCTAGATGATATGATCCTCAGCCCTTGAGAATAAGTCAAAACATTGAGTGAACCTACGCTCAGTGAGGATGACTTGGGTAATAGGCTCCATTATGACCATGTTGGGTTCTAAGTACATCATTATGTTATTAAAAGGCTTCTTCCTAGCACCTTTCTCAATATCACACTTGCTTGTGCTCCATAATCCTCCACCTTTGCCCATGTTAGAAAGGTGGTATAACTTATAGTTTTTTTGACATGTGTCGAGCCCTTCCTTGTTAAGAGTTCCAAACATGGGAAAGTACCACCCATAATCCTTCGTATGGATCTCTTGCCAATTGGCCTCAACCCACCTCATGGCATTGTGATTCGCCACCACTCTCATTGCACATTGGACCATGCCTTCCTTAATAGGAGTGTCATACATTAGAAAGGACCACCCATTTTTCTCCACTTTTATCGCCTACCACCTAACCTTGTCAACATTACCCGTAGATTTAAAACCTTCATGCTTAATTGTATTGGTAAAGAACCCCCGTAGCAGTCATGGGTCACATGGGAGTAGTACCCCCTTCCACTGCCCATCTTAAGAAATGGATTACCTATCATTGTGGATGATATATTCTATTTCATGTGGCATGCCTCGTATCCACATAGTCAAACTCCTAGCATCAACTCCAATATTGGCTAGTTTGTCTACAGATCTGTTGGCCTCACAGAACACGTGTTGAACCATCTTATCTTGTCTTACCTCGAACATGATCCTTGCCTCATGAATGATAACCTCAATCCTCCAAGGAGGTTTTTTTCCATTAGTTAAGAGGTTGATAATGATCATTGAGTCCTTTTTCCAAAGTTGTATCACTATTCAAATTAGAACACTACTATGCTAAATAAGATAAATCATAATGTAAAATAGAATGCATTATTGACCAATAAATCTAACTAGGATAACTTATATCAAGGATTGTAATATTTTTTAATAGTTGCTTAGTTAATATATTTTACTTTTTATAGTTATGAGTATTTAATTATTTTAAAGTTGGATTTATTCTATATATATATAATTCTATTTCTAATTAAAAATAAAAATATTTTTATTAACAAATAAATTTTATATATATATATATATATATATATATATATAATTTATTTGTTAGTAAAATTATATATAATCCCTAAGATAGTTGGAGCAAAGGATTTCAAATATTACAAACCCATCAGCTTGTGTAACACCTTATATAAGATCTTGATGAAGGTTCTTGCTAATAGGTTAAATATTTTCTTGCCTACCCTAGTTAATAAAGCCTAGAGTAGTTTTGTGGTAGGGAGACAAATCTTAGATGAAATTATAGCAGTTCATGAATTGATTTACTTAGAAGATAAAAGTGGGAGACCTGGATTTTCCTTAAACTTGATATGAATAAGGTATATGATAGGGTATCTTGGGATTTCATTTTAAAAGTGTTGGTTAAATTTGGGTTTTACCAAAGGTGGATCAACCTAGTTAAGGCATGTATTTATTCTATGAAATTCTCTATCATTATTAATGGGTCTCATACAGACTATTATATAAGTTTTAGAGGCATATATCAAGGTGATCCACTATCTCCATATCAATTTATTTTGATGGCTAAAGCACTAGGAAGGTCTATTAAGGAAAATGATTGTGATTGAAGGTTTGATATATCACCATCAATTTACATATGAAACTCTTTTTTCTTTTCTTACCTATGTCCCTTAGGTCAAAATGATAAAGGAAATTCTTCTATCCTTTGAAAAGGTAGTAGGTCAAAAAATAAACTTTTTTAAGAGTAAGATCTTTCCGAATCCTCCTCCGTCTAGGTAGAGGAATATTACTCATATCCTAGGGTGTGAGATTGTACTTTTCCCATCTTTCTATCTTGGGATACCATTATTTAAAGGAAGTATCAAGGAGAACCTTTGGGATCCAGTAGTGGAAAGAGTCCAAAAGAATATTATTTGATGGAAATAAACCCTCCTCAGTAAAGAAAGGAAGGCTTTTCTAGTTGAACAACTCCTTGAAGAATCCCTACTTATTTCATGTCTCTATTTGGAATTCCTATTAAATTTTTTGGGAGAGCATGCTAAAGTCAAGTCCTAAATTTATGAGGGGATGCAAATGGAATATGGGAAGTGGGAAAAGGATTGAGTTCTAAAAATATCCTTGGCTTATAGACTGACCCCTTTTCCTATACCCAAATTTGGCTAGTGTGGAGCCTAAAATCAGAATCATATTTGGGTCAAAAATAGCTAACTTTATTAAATCCTTGAATGGAAACAAGAACTGGAAAACCTTAGTAACTTCTAACTTCTATCAGGCTAAGAAGAAGGCTTGGAATTTTATTTTTGATAAGTTGAAATTTTAGGTCATCAAGAGTGCGGATGAGGAGGATACATTATTTTGGAAGGGTGAAATAGATGGTCCCTTCTTAGTAAAGCTTAGCTATGCTATTTTGGATGCTAACTACTAGTCTTGGCTCCCCTCTTTTAAAATTTGGTTTAAGGGTCTTACTCCCAAGATTAATATCTTATTTTGGTTTGTTATCTAGAACAAGATCCTAAATTTAGAAAACCTTTATAAAATGGGTATGTACCTACCTAATAGATGTTATTTATGTGGATCTTTTTTTGATTCCTCTAAACATATTTCTTTCAATGCTCCTTTTTCTTGGATGTATTGAGATCTTGGGAGTCTATTATGTTACCCCAAACCTTCTATCAAATTTTTGTATTCAGTGGATTCCCCCCTTCTTTGCTCCTATATTGAGTTTTTTTTATCTTTAGCCTACCTAATGGGTTTCACTTAGAACCTTTACTTAGGAGGAAATAAAAAATGCTCTTTTTTTGGTTTCGATAGACAAAGCCCCTGGTCCTAATGGGTTTCCCCCTTGATTATTTTAATGTTAATGGGATACTATTGACCATGACATCATTGTTGCTATCCAAGAAGTCCAAAGGATAAAATTTTACCAAAATATGTCAATTCAACCTTTTTTACCCTCATCCCAAAGTATCCTAAAGCTAGGTCTCTCTTTGAATTTAGACCTATTAGCCTTTGCAATATTATTTACAAAATCATATCTAAAGTCATTTCCAATAGGATTAAGGAAATCCTTCATCTCATCATTGACCCCTACCAAGGTAGCTCTCTTCAAGGAAGACTCATCACTAATGGCATCATTACAATCCATGACCTCATACACTCTATCTCCAAGAGTAAAAAGGCTAGTCTCTTCCTCAAGCTTGATATGAATAAAACCTTCAATAGAGTTTCATGGGAGTTTCTCTTTGTTGTTCTCTATAAATTTTGTTTTCACGATGATTGGATTGCACTTCTTAAGAAATGTATTACTTTAGTGTGGTTCTATATCATTATTAATGGATCAGTTGTAGAGTATTTCAAAAGTTTAAGAGGCCTAAGATAGGGTGATCCTCTATCACCTTTACTTTTTATCATTCTCAAATAGTCACTTGGAAGATCTATTAAAGTATCGTTCTCACAAGGAGCTATCTCAGGAATCAAGGATTCATCGATACTCAACCTTATCACTCATAAATAGTTCATTGACAACACCAACTTGGTCATGTTGTCATTAATCCCTAAATCTAAAGCTATCAAATCCATTCTAAACATTTATGAATAATTTTAAAGGCAAAAAGTTAATTTCATTAAAATAAAAAAAAATCTTTAACATGCCCATTGATAGACAACTCAAGATAGCCAATATTATAGGTTGCACCATCTCTTGATTTCTTTCTATTTATCTTGGCTTTCTCCTCTTCTTTGGCATTTTGTTTTAGAACATGTGGAACAGTGTCATTGAAAGACTTCATAAAAATATTTTTAGATGGAAAGGGACCTTTCTCAGTCAAAAAGCCAAAGCCACTCTAGTTCAAGCTTATATTCAAAGCATCCCAGTCTTCTTCATGTCTATTTTCAAGGCCCCAACTTCTATCTATCAAATGATTGAGAAAATTCAAAAAATATTGTTGTGGGTTAGGTCTCTATAACCAAAGATAGTTTCCATTAGTAGCTTGGGATAAAATATTCTCTAAGAAATATCGAGGTGGTCTAGGTTTTAGGATGGTCAGTAAAATAAACATGGCCCTCATAGCCAAGCAACACTGGAGAATCCTCACCAATGAGAAGTTAGCATGGGATGACATCATCAAAAGCAAATATCTTTAGTATAACAAACTTCTGGATATTGGTCCCCTCCTAGGTGGGTTCACATTCTAGAAATTTGTCATTAAATCTAGATTCATTATAAGAAAAGGTTCAAATGAAATTTAGGCAACGAGAGCAACATCAATTTTTGGAAGGATCCCTAGATGATAGATCAAGCCCTGATTGATGATCCTAATATGGACATCATAAAGCCCTTCAAATACCACCTCTTTTGGGATAAATTTTACAATTTTATCAATTCCATTCATCAAATAAGAGTTTGGAAAATCACCCCCCTAAGAAACTTGAATGATGATCAAGTTGGTGCTGCTAGGACCTTGTCGGACCTTCTAAGAAATTGTGTCATTCCCAATGTTATCTCCAAATATACTCCTTTTTGGAAAGCCTATGAAAATGACCAATTCTCAATTAAGTTTACCTACTATATCTTTGATGGTCCTTTTGATAAATGGTTCCTTTCCAAACTCATTTGGCTAAAGTACCTCATTTGCAAAATTATTTTTTTCTTTTGTCTCATGGTCCAAAATTAAAATTTTGACCATTGATAATATCTTAACTAGAGGTATGATCATCCAAAACCACTATTACCTATGTCATTATATATGGAAATCCTTGCATCACCTTTTCCTTGAATGTCCCTTCTCCATTAGCGTCATGTGCCTCATTTTGGAGATGTTCAACAAAGCTTTGATTCAACCCAACACTATCTTGGAGTTATGTATCCAATGGCCCAATCCCTTCTTGAATACCTACCTCAAATATTTATGGTACTTATTCCTTTGGAAATTCTAGAAAGAAATAAATTCTTGAGCCTTTTCCAACAACTCTAGGGATCCCCTCTCAATTGAAAACCATGTGCTCTCTAATACCATTGAAAACATAAATTTGGTACCCTCTTTTGAGTCCCTTGGACCAGGCTTAGAGTCTAGGATGGTTGCCTTACCCAACCTTTAACTATATATTTCTCGTCCTTCCATGCCTCCTATTAATAGAGCTATTTTCAAGTGGTATTCACCTCCTATTTGCTAGATTAAGCTCAAATTTGATGGAGCAACCAAAGAAAACCCTAAAAAATCTAGAGCTAGAGGTATATCCAGATATGATAATAGAAGAATCATTCTTGCATATGCAAAAAATATTGGTATTCGAATAAATCATGTAGTTGAAGCTAGAGCTCTATATAAAGGGTTATCTTTCCTGGATGGTCTATGGCCTAGAAAAATCGTCATTGAAGGAGATTCTATTAACATCATTAACTACTTCAAATAAACTCAGAGGGTAGCTTGAAATGTTTACAACCTCATTGAAGAATCCAAGAGGTACCTCCATAATCATAACAATATCATCATCCAACATGCGTATAGGGAATGCAACATAGCTACTAACATCTTGGCTAACTTGGGCTTGTTTCAAGAAACTATCTACGCGTGGCATGACAACTTCCTTCAATCACTCTATGATCCCACACGTCATGAAGGTATATCTTTGTTGTACTGTTGTGTTGTGGTTCAACATCATTTCAATATTTTATGGGTTTTGTTGTGGATCCCACACCCTTTGCCCCCCTTATTATCCATATGGTAGTTAGTCTAAGTTCACCTATTCTAAGTGGCTTCTTGTGACCCCACCTAAGCTTAAAGATCATTCTCATCCCATGGAGGTAATCCCATCTACTTTGCTAGTTTCCTAAGCACCCATATATAAGTCATATTATTTTCATGATAGGTTGGCCCATGAGATTACCCATACCATTTAAAATATCCAAGGCCATATTTATTACCCTTTTGAACCTAATCATTTCCAATAAGTACATTCAACCAATCTCACCATTGTCCTACGTGGGTTAGCTCATGATTTTAGAAACCTTCTCAAGATAGTCCTTTGCATGATTGGATGTATCACTACCAAGTTTGATTTGGCATATGAGGCTAAGCTTTGTATTGTTTCTTGGTATAATTTCAATGATCAAAAGCTCCCAAGCATGACTGTTTCTAGAAGTTTTGGCATGTGTATCTAGAAATCCCTTGCCTATTCATTTTCCTCCAACTCTAAGCACTTTATATGTGACCCTTGCTGCAAAATATTTTTCTTCAAATCCTTATTCAAGGTGTGTTTTCAGTGGATTTATTTTTGCTTGTTTGGCTTCAGGCCTACATTATCCCATGATGGTACTTTTGGAGCAAAAATATCTATAGATCTACCCTATTGTTGAAGATATCCTCGACACCCATGGGTCCTCTCTTTTCCTTAGGAAATTTAATGGAAGTGACCCTGATATCTAACTTGAGTTAACTCAGTCTTGTAACGATGGTAGAGTCATGATATATGGCCTCAATTTCACTAACAATATTTGAAATATTGTTGAGGTGATATGCTTTCTTGATGACGAGATATAGTTTGACATGACAAGCACTCGCTAGCTAAGGAGGTAAGATTCTTTAGAGATAATGACAAAAATATTAGAAGGGAGAAGGGAGGTATCATTAGAGGGTCCCCCCTAAGCCATGTAATATAGTCATCCTTCCCATACTACAATATTTCATGATCAATGAGATCAAGTCCCCCCTTAAAATTTTTCATTTGTCCTTCCTAAACCATCTTAGGGACATTAAGGCCATCAATGTGCTAAACTACCTATTCAAATCATTGGAGTGCTCTATCTACAATATCAAGAAGAGAACCTCCACTCACCCAATGCACCAAGACTTTCACTTTATTTTGTACAGGCATGCCCTCCAAAATAAGGCTCAAAAAGCCATCATTTCTTGTGTTGGCAGCCCACCTGCGTACCATTCTATTATAATATCAAGCCATGGGAGACCTCTTCCTAGCACTTTTATCGATGATAATATTATAAATAATACCTTTGGTGAGACCACCAATTCTAGGAGGAAGTTAGACTTTGGCTCCAACTCTATAAATACTCCTCCTTCTATTATAATTAAGGCTTGGTATCATTCTTCAAGGATAAAAATCCAATTAGGAAAGATAAAATCATCTATTACCATAGGGAATGATCATGAGAAGTTGGATAACTCACCTATGCCATAGAAGAAACCAAATTCTAATGGTATCCTTGCTCACTCTTCATCTCATAAGGGAGAAACTCCTTTCTGTATCCACCTTTGTAAAAGGTTCGAGGTCCCTTTCAAAATCCCTTCCTCCAATCAATAAAAAAATACTTTATGTACTTCCTTATTGTAAAAATCACATGTTTACCTTTTAAAGGGCTTATTAGAATTATTTTCATTTTAATTTGGATTCTTATCATTTTGATCTTTGATAACTACTTCTTTTACAATTCCTTGTTTGAAGAAAAATTTCCCTTATGACTCTATCTTATTGCCTAAAGATGAAAAAGTATTTTTATATCTCATAAATTGGTGGTATATGAGAATTAGGAAATTAAACATGAAGCATCTCAAACACAACCACAACTATCTCATATATCTCTAAAATATTGTTGAAGATAATATTTAGTTCAACATTCTTCTCATTGTTTAATAGCTTCATGAATTTATCTTATTACCTTTAAATATTCTTCTATCAATCTAGATATCATATTGTAATTTTTTTGATTGACTAATGTAATCATCAACAATATCAAAAGTTTCCATAGTTAAAGCAACAATTTCTACCATCAAGATCCTATGATTTATAGAACCATTGTGATCACACAATCCCTAAAACTCACCAAGTGGTTTTATGGGATCCGTGTTGTTGCTAACATGAGTGTCATGAATATTTTTAAAATAAAGATCTATCACATCAAGAGATTCATCTTTCATATTACCATACAACTAATTTTATTTTGAATTAGAAAAATGAGATTATTCATTCACATATTTGAGTAACACCTTACTCTAGAGCAAAGCTTCAATCTTTGTTTTCTTGGTAGCATAGTTTGGAAAATTTAGTAAGAGCACATGTTAATATATAATTATCATACAAATATACAAAATATTACATGTAGTTTTATTTATAAACAACACCACCAATATAGAGACCTTGAAAAATCATGCAATTTGATAATAAGGGGCTCAAAATACTTCTTTATACAAATGTTATGGCCCTCAAAATATTGGCCAAAAAATATACAAAATACCTCTAAAAAATAAAAATAATACCTACAATGAGTAGGAGCCCTCCATGTGGCACTACGTGTGTGGTTGAGGGGATGTCAATTTTGTGCTAGTGTACCAAAAAAAAAGGTGATACCACTTGACACAATTAGGGGATTTTTAATTGTGTATTGACTATGAAGGCTATTGGATAGAGAAAATGATCAATATTGTGCTACTCGTTGTACTCTAATTTTAACTACAAAATACAAACCATATTATGATCCTTATCACATCTTGATTTGATTTAAAATCCATGCTTTTCCAAGTCTATTGTTGATTGTGTGACTATATGGTCATTGGGTTTTATGAGTTGGTAGAATGTAATTGGTCAAACCTATATTTATATTGCTATATCAATTGCCACTCTAGTTGGCACATTACCTACCATATTAGTTGTATGGACCATCACATCAACTACCATGTCACCTACCATGCTATTTGTCACACCATCTATATGGACTACCATGCCAAGTGTATGTAATTCCATATCATTAGGTTCCATGTAATTATATCCTATGTTAGCTTGGATGGTTGGAAAAGTTGCAACATTAGTAGATTCCATGTAATTAGATCCTATATTAGCTTGTATGATTAGAAAATTTATGACATCATCAAGTACCACATCATCATGCTATGCCATGTCATTAATAGAAGTCATGTTGATGTTATCTATTATGATTAGATATTCTAGCAAGGGAGGTTTAAACCATGAACCTCCAAGTCTCAATGTCTAATGAAAGTATATTCTAGCCATAAGGGAAGAGGTGACTCTAAAAACATAAGGTGATTCCTTTGATTTTAGCCCTTGTTTGCAATTCAAATGTATTTATTCTTGTATACATTTGACACCAACACACATCATGTTTACATGGAACATGTTTTTCCCATTTATTATAGGGAATATTCCCTATAATATTTCTAAAATTTAATTTTCAATTTTTACATCTTAGAGGAAAAGAGCAAACTTTCAACATGGAAAAAATGGTACCCATAAGAAAAATGAAAAAAAAACATTGAACTAAGACCCTCATAAAATTTCACAAGGATCCTATAAATGTTAATGGTTTCTTTGTATCTATCATACTTTTCCCTAGATAAACTTTTTTCAAGTGCAACTAATCAAGAAATCTTCCAATGCCTTTATAGCAAATATATTATCAAACCATTTTAACAACTTTGTCAAGTGACTCGAAGGCCTTTGCCATGCATAGATGCCTACAAATGATGTATTTGGTGCTAGGGATATATGAAAAAATATTCAATCTCTTATTTTATTCTTTCATGGAAACAAATTAGTCCATCATCTCATTTTTGCTACTATTGGACATACAATACTAAAAGAGAAAAGAAAAAGTATTTTTGAAAAAAATCATAAAAGACAAATGAGTTTTTTAATTCATGAGAAACTAAATCCTAAATTTAGGGCATCTATTTGATTAGACATTAAAATTTAAAAGGATTGAGGGGTAATACAGGGTTATGAATAAGGGATTGGACTCAAAATGTACTTGTAAAATGGTGAATCCTAATCAAAATCAAGGTGAATCCAAGCGAATCCTAAGCAAATCAAATCAATCATCTTCACACCAAAATGTGGGGTATTTGAAGCCCTAAAAATTAAGGTTATATTTAGGGCCAATTTTGACCCATTAAATTACCGTATACCTTCATTAAAAACACCACCATTTGATCAAGCTCGAAAAGAGCTTTCCAAAGAGTACAAATATTCCTACGTTTGGATATATATTGTGGTGAATTAACCCTAAGAAAAAATTTATCCCAAACATTTTAGGCGAATGGGCCTACGTTGAGGGTCCTCATATTCGCCAATTTCCAATTTTGAAAATCCTAATATTTGCCCAATTTCTGAATATTCACCACTATGCATAACCCTAGGGTAATAAGAGGAATAAAATATCCTATCAATGAAAAATTATCTTAGAGTAAATCTATTGAATCCAATGAGACCCTTACAATATAAGTCTACCTAGGGTTTTATTAGAATGCTTTTTCCAATTTTATCAACTTATAAAAAATATTTTGGATGCTCCCAATTTCAAGTTACATTTATGTCAACATCAAGTAGCCATCGTTTAGGTTTAAAATAATAAAATATTATAAATATTGTTTTCAAGGTTTACAAGGCCCAAAAAGCTTATACATATAATACAATACAAATCCATCATGGCCTCAAGTGAATATTAATAACCAAATATTTCAAAATTGGAAATGTAAATACAATATAAGTTAGTCACTTGGACATAGACATTTCAACTCTTACAATGATTTGAGTTTGATAATATTAAAGAGTATATTGTTAGCTTCAAGGCATTAAGAATAAATACCATATATTTTAAGGTCACAAAGAAAACTATTTCGAATGTGTTTAAAACTTATCGTCAATATCTCTTCTTCATTTCAAATGGTTCAATTAGTGATTCATGGTACACTTTTGTTATTTATGAAGCATAATATTATAACCCTTAATGAACTCTTCTCTCTTCAAGTTATTTCTAAAGTAGCTCTAAATAAGTAGAATGATTTTACTCATGAACAAGACCATAAAAAGTGCTCTCAAATGTATTGATATGAATATATTATTGAAGAATATTATATAATTTGATAATGTGTTAAAGTACCCCCATGGTACATTTGTACATTTGTAGATATTAGATTAGGGTGTGAGTTATTAGATTATAGAGTGTGATTTATATTTCCATTAAGTATGTTTAAATGTATAAGATGAGTCCAGGTGTAATGTAATTAAGTGTGCAAGTGTGTAACATGTGAGAGTGTGCAATGTGTCATATAAGAAAGTCAAGAGTCATGTGTATGAGTCAAGTATATAAGTGAAAATACACATGATATGTGTGAAGATGTAAATTGAAGAGACATGAGAGGTTTTCATGTATGAGGAATAGTAAAGGATGCATCTCCCATATATGTGAAGCCAAAAAAATTTAAAGTATTGAAAGATCATGTAAGGCTATATTACGGAGTAGGGTTATGCATAAGGGTTTGGACCCAAAATGTAATTGTAAAAAAATGGCGAATCTTAATCAAAATCAAGGTGAATCCCAAGAAAATTAAATAAATCATCTTCACACCAAAATTTGGAGCTATTTGAAGCTCTAAAAAGTAAGGTCATCTTTGGGATAAATTTTAAGATATTAAAGCACATTATAAATTTATAAAAACACCACCATTATATCAGAATCGAAAAGAGCTTTCCAACGAGTACAAATATTTCTATGTTTGGATATATATCGTGGTGAATTGATCCTAAGAAAAAATTGATCCCAAAAAGTTTAGGTGAATGGGATGACATCGAGGGTCCTCATATTTGTTAGTTTCCAATTTATAAATCCTAATATTTGCCAATTTATGAATATTCACCATTGTGCACAACCCTGTTATGAAGATAAAGCTCCACGTACTATATAAACAAATAATGCTCATCTAAATATTGAATAAATACAAGAGATCTTGTATATTTGAACAATAATAATGTATGTTTGTTTTTGCATATTATTGCTGTTTCATGAATCTTATATTCATTGATATTGATTAAATTGATTGAATGGTCTAATATTGAGTTTGATTAAGCTCCTGTATATTGGGACCTATCATTTAATTTGGCTAAAAATCCATCAATTGTATCAGAGCCACACATCCTCACTCTATATCAAAGTAAATTCTAGTGTGAATTTAATTGATAGTGCACCGAGGAGAAGATAAAATAAAGGGTTGATTTCACCCTAAAGTTAACAAAAAAATTGATTTGATAATAGCACCCAAGATTCTAGAGAAGAGAAATTTTTAATGAAAGACAACTTGAGGAAGACAAACATCAAAGAAGTTGAGTGTTTTTGGAAGCCAAGCTAAAATATAGTGAAGAAACTGGTAAAAGTATGGAGAAGCCAAACTATGGTAAAGCCTAAAGACCAAAAAGAAGAAATAGTTCATGGACTATAAACAAGAAATAATGGTGCTAGGCTATAAGGTAAAATTTTATGTAAATGTAGTGAAAATCTAAAGTACTCATGTGGAATCAATATTGAATATTTCCATGAGCATGACAAATTATTGAGTGCCTATGCAAGTTGAGGTAGAACTGACGGAATAGAAAATCAAAGGTAAAAGTAGTGAGCATTGAAGCATCATCATTGAGAAGCATCATGTTTGAAGCTCAAATATAAATTTAAGTACATTGAAGCACTAAGCATATGGAATTCAAAATTCCAAAGACTAAGAAGTCAATTGAGAGGAATATTGATTATGCTTGAAGAGGAAAAGTGTCATATTCGACTGCAAAGGAGAAGATCATAGTTTGGAAAAATTATACATGAGAAACATGAGTGAATGAATGAACTCTTCAACTAATTCTTCCATTTGTAAAGTGGACATTAAGGGCCCTTTTTCAATCATATCAGCCTACTTCGTATAGGAGGATGGGGAAGAGGATTGGTTTCTAGTTAACATAATTTGGTTTAAAAAAATTACCACCAAAATCAATTTATTTTTTTGGTTCATTTCCCAAAATATGATACTTACAATTAAAATCTCCACAAAAGAGGTTTTCCTACTCTGAATTTTGAATAGATACAACCTATGTGAAGTAGCATAGGAGAATTCCAACCACTTATTTCTTAAATTTCCATTTTCCCTAAATGTTTTCTCCCTTATCCTTAGAAGCCTTGACATTTTTTATATCTTGCCCAATAATATTTTTCTTATTTTTGCATGCAATGGACCTCCCCTTTTCTTAGTCCTATGCTCAAAACATTTTAGTCTTTATTTATGACTCATTACTTTTGTAAATTTGGAATGACATAAATAATAGAGTTTTCCAAAACATAAAAGGATCCTAAGTTGGTGGAAATAAGAATTTACAATGTTCTAAAAGAAAATGTTTTAATGATGTCCTTCCATGATGAGAAGTGGTCTAAAAGTGAATCCATCAATGTTGCCTTTTTAGGTCTTCAAGGAAGTGAAGCCTCCCCACCGCTTCCTTTATCTCACCCCCATTCCTTAGTCACATGAGACCCTTTGCCTCAAGTATAGATAAAACTAAACTTTTATGGGGCTACCAAAGGTAATCTGAGCAATTATAGTGTTGGAGAACTTATAAGAAATGATAAAGGAAATATCCTCTTAGCCTATGATGATAATTTAGGGGTTCAATCAAGATTTTTTTCTAAAGTAATATCTCTCTTTCAAATAATTCTGATTCTAGAGAATTTGGGCCCTAAAATGGTGATTATTGAAGGGGAACCTTTTTTCATTATCAATATTTCCAAAGGAATCCAACCTCCAAACTAAAACATTGAAGACTTAATGGAAGAAGTCAATATTTGTTTGTAAAATATGGAAATCCTTCAGTTCAATCATGTATTCAAATAAGGGAATATGAAATCTGATTTTTTGGTGAACATGGGCATTCTTTACAACTCCCTCCACATTTGGATTGATAGATTCCCCAAGGAGCTTTTACTTTTGAATGCTATTACCTAAATATGTTGAGTTTTCCCCCCTATCCACTAGGCTTTGAGCAGTTGGAAGTACCCCTTTCTCTCACTTGGTAGGAGATGTTTTAGTAAGTATCGCATTTCCATTTACTTTTATATTTACTTTGTTATTTGATGAGGGTCCTTTTCTCTTACTTCTTTTAATTTTTATAATTTTCATACCCCTTTCCCCTTAGTGGTGTTGATGACATGTCAATCATCGATAAGGAAATTCAAATTGGGAACTTTAACCTAAAATGTTTTAATTCATCTAAGGAAGATCTTATTGTCATCCTCTATTGCCTTTTTAAGACCTATATTCTGAATCACATGTGGGCCTTGAAATTCATGTTTTCCAATTTCAATAGTGTAATGGAGGTGAAATCTTAACAAAAAAGAATTATGGAATTCCTCCTTGGAGTCCCCCTTCATGGTAGTTCCAAGTAGTAATCTTATTGACCTAAAGTCCTAATGAAATCCCTACACATGATGAAAATTATGACAACAATGCTAATGAAGGAGGTGGTAAACCATTTGGAGGACTTCCAAAAAAAAGGTGGTGAATCCTAGTCCCAGTAAGTTATAACTTACTTGGTAGTTGTTTTGATTTGATGGGTGGTTATTTTCCCACATCTCTCTATTCCTTTTTATTTTGCACTTCCACTGCCTTTTGGAATTGGGGACTATTGGTTTTTTCTTCCCCTCTTTGGATCTCCTCTATTTATTTCTTATACATGTGGTAGTTTTAGGTTTAATCCTAGCTCTTAGGAGCAGTTCCTCTTGCTTTCTTCTCATTATTTTATTGTATATTCTTCTCTACTACTTGTAGAAGGTTTGGGAGTCCTTTCAAAATCCTTTTTTTATGCATAATAAAAAAATGTTGCATGCCTAGAGTAATCATTCACCCTAACTTGACTAAAGTGCCCTAACATGGTTAAAGCACTTAGATATATTTTACGAGTTTGAAAAAGACTAAGTGTGGATATAAAAAGAAGGTAAGGTTTGTCATTTAATTTTTGGGTGAAAATTATTTCAATTTATTGAGTGCATAATTTTAGGAGTCATAAGGAGTAAATTTAAATAGTCATTTGACTAATACTTTAGGATAAATAAGGTGAATATAAACATTGATAAAAAAAATAATTGAAATGGAGAGATAAGGATTATTTGAATATTGATTAATTTTTTTTTGGTAAATTAATAACTTTATTAAAAATAGGGCATTTGAAAGACACCCTAACACCTTGTACATCAGAGGAGCAAAAGAGGAACAGATGAAAGGAACCATAGAACTACGAGCTAGAACAAAATTACATCCTTAGACTAAAAGGAGCCAAAAGAAACAACCTTTGACAAAAAGGAACAGAGAGACAACAAGCAAAAATATGATAGAGCCCAAAAAGAAACGATCCTCCGCCATAAAGGAACACAAAAAGAGACGATACTCTGCCAAAGAGGAACCCAAAATAGAGGAAGACCCAGATCCGTCAGCCATCAAGGGGAATGTCCATCTGCATGAGAGACGAAGCAGCACCTTCCAAGCCAGCATCTTTTACATATGTTTTAGAAATATCTTTAGAACTGTCCTTAGGAACAATAGTGCAAGCATCCTTGGCAATATCCATTATATCTTCATCATTAACATATTTGACGTCAGTTTTGGTATAAAAGGATACCTCAACACCGACTAAGACTAGAAAATTATCAAAATTATCATAGAAAAACATGAGGCTTAGTGCATGGCGCTGTTATTTGAGAGTTGATATCGCATTTCCAATGGCCAAATGAGTCATTTCAAGATGATCAATGGTGGTTGAAGTAGCATGCATAGTCAGCTTATGAAGATACCTTTCAATTAGGTCAGGAGAATTAGACTTGTCCTTTGGAGTTTTTACAGAGGTGGACGGAGGGGTTTTGGCAATTTATTTATGTTTCAATCTCTAGGAGCGATGGATAGGGGTATTTTAAAATTTGACCTTATTCCTGGCAGAAAACTTAGAAATGACTTTGCCCCCTTTATCTTTTCTTTTGGATCTGGAGGTTCTAGGGCTCGAGGATGAGGAAGAATTCTCTTCATCATAATCAGGGGCAGGGAGATTACCTGAATGGAAATGCAGTAGGAGGAACTTGTAAAGGACCTTAAAGATACCTTGGTGACAAGGTTTGGCCTCATCCTTCTTGGAACTGTTAGTGGTAATGGTATAGTCCATGGACCAGAATAAGGCGGTAGGAATGTTCATCATTTTTGAGTCTCGAAAGTGATTTACAAAAGCAAGATGAAAACAACAAAGTTGGGACTTGGGGTTGTCACAAGTAAAATATTGCATTATTGTCTTTAGAATTTATTTTCAGGGTGTTGACAAGTGATGACAAAACAAACCTTTTTTTACCTTCTTGTGGATAGGTGATTTTTTTTTTTAAGAGAGTCAACTCGGCCTCCCAGTTGTGCTTATTTCTTCTGATAATTTTTTCGTCCAAATCTTGCCCCATCAGGTCCACCAGCATCTCGAAGGAAATATAGAATTGGACGTCATGGATGGAAACAAGACCATTGTCCCAAGTTTTCATGAAAGCCTTAGTTACCTCGTCATCCACCCCATAGAACATGTTGAAGAAATCAATGATTCCTTTTTTATCCTTGAACATACTTGTGGAAATAGAATCCAATTCAACAGTCTCAGGCTCAATGAAAACAACTTTATCTTCCTTCATGGTTGCAAAAGGAATTAAGGAAGGAAAGAAATTGGAAGGAAAAAAACTCAGACCCAAAGGAGTAGAAACGAGAATATGCATCCGCTGATAAAATCAGAGCAATAATAAATAGAAAGTGAAGCTTGGCCAAAAAGGAAAACCCTTAAAAGAAGGAAAATAATGGTTAGAACATTGGGCACATCGCAAAAAAGGGTGATAAAAATGGGTAGGAGTAATAGGGAAAATCACCGTCCCAAGGAAGATGGATCTTCTGGTAATACTCACACAATGAAGCCAATGGCAAAAGCAAGCATGAGAACCATAAAGGATTGGGATGCTCATTCCAGGAGGCCTCGGGAGAATGTGAAAGAAAAAGCATTGTGATAGGGTTCTTAAAGAGGTAAAAGTATAAACATCATTTCACACGAGGAAGAGATGATTTAAAATTAGGGTGGACCTAGCATCGGGATTCCTCATGGAAACAATTATCAAAGAAGAAGGGGCATAAGTGAGAGGCAGTGGAGAACTTAGAAATATAAACATAGAACTCCTTTTCAAAGAAAGATAATGTGAATGATGAATAAAATATCCATTTTGGATATTGATTAATGAATCAAAGAATGAAGCTAAAATAAAAAAATGATGAAATCTAAAGTTTGATCAAGATTGATGAATGCAAAATTAATTATTATTAAAAATTGAAATTTGAAAAGTTAATTGATTTGAAGATTAATAAAGATTAAATATTTAAAAGAATTTGATATTGATTGTTTGAGCACATTGATTGAAGAAATTATTGATTTTTTGAATTAAAATTTTGGAGAAATAAGGATTTCCACATCAAAGGATTTCACTATGCAAGAAATTATTTTTCATAAGATAGTGAAAAGATGTTAAAAAATCCAAAATTCTATACTCAAAATCCGATGGACAATTTTGATGAGAAAAATTATATACTAGACAACTTGAAGAAAAAATTGTCTTCAATTCTCAAAACTATAAAAGATGAAAATTTGAAAATATTTGTCAACTATCTTCATGAAAACCTCTTTGGAGCATGGTGGAATTCTCAAATTCTATTATATTACTTACTTATGTAGGCATAGTGATGTACATGGCATTAGTTACTTTTAAGATTTATCACGAAAAAAAGACAAGAAAGAAAAACTAAAATAAGAAATGCCAGTTGTGATACAATTGATTTGAATGAAGGTGAAGAATGTCCAAAAGATGAACAAAATAATATTTTGATGAATTCAACATATGCTGAATATGCTGTATTTAATATGGAATATTTAAATTCCAATATTCATAGAATATATTATTGTGATGACTTGCTAATTCATTATATAGAAGTCATACAAGCAACCACACCATGATTGAATATAAAGATAATAAGATCAAAGAAGAAGAGCAAAGCAAAGAACTAAAGAAAGAATAAAATTAAAAGGGCAATTTAGTCCAATAAATTCAAGAGATAAAAGAAGTTGAAAAATAAATTAGAGCCCTTATATAGATGAATATCAAATTGAAGAGGATGAAAATGAAGATCCTCCAAAAATTCCTAATGACACTAATGTTTTAAAAAAGAAAATAAAAGTAGCAAAAAACAAGACTATAAAATAGAGGAAAAGAGAAAATTAAAATGCAAATCATTCCAAAATTGTAAAATTTGTAAGAGAACCAAACTAAAAATAGACCATGAAAATAAAATTCAAGTACACTATGGATGGATCAAGAAATCAAACGGTAATAGAATCATCTATATGTTAAAATATCTTATGGTCACAAAGAAATTCTAATAAATACTACAAGAAACAAGTTAGTAGATCAACACCAAAATCTCAAGTAGTTCTAGAGTTAAAGCAGAAGGAAAATTATTAGAATTAAAGATTGAAGACTAAAGTCTTCAAAACCAAATAATGTAATACAATGACATGCTAGAGAATATTACATTATTTGATAATGTGTTAATGTACCCCTATGTTACATTTTTATATTTTTAAATATTATATTAGGATTGAGTTATTAGATTAGAGAGTGTGATTTATATTTTCCTTAAGTATGTGTCAATGTGTAGGATGAGTCCAAGTGTCATGTAATAAAGTGTGTAATATGTGAGAGTGCGCAATGCGTCATATAAGTAAGTCAATTCATGTGTGTATGTGTCAAGTATACAAGTGAAGAGACACATGATATGTATCAAAATGTAAATTAAAGAGACATGAGAGATCATATGTGAAGAATAGGAAAGGATGCATCTCCTAAATATGTGAGGAAAGCAATAGTCAAAGTATTGAAAACTTATGTAAAGTTATTTTATGGACACAAATATTTATGTATTTTATAAATGAAGAATACTCATGTGAGTATTTAATAAATACAAGAGATCTTATATATTTGAAAATAATATTGTATGTTTGTTTTTGCATATTATTGTTATTTAACGAATGTTATATTCATTGATATTAATCAGATTGGTCGAATGCTCTAATATTGAGTTTGATTACTATCCTAGATATTGGGACCTATGATTTAATCTAAATAAAAGTCCATCAGATCATGTGTTTTATGGATAAGTCAAATCCTTCAAAGAAAAAAATACTTTAAAACTATGTAAGGAAAAAGGTCATCTTATCAAGAATTTTCGTATGAGATTAAAGAATATTAAAGTGTAGTGTAAGAAGTTTAGATGTAATATAGTCTTTCTATAGGATAACAAGGTATATTCCAATGGGTTATCTTTTTATAAAATTTAATTGATGTGGTAGAGCTTCCAATATAGAGGTAGATATTTATTGTCTTCTATCCTTGTACAATGAATTTAGATTATGCAAGTGTTGAGATGTGTAGTCTATTATTTTTTGGAAAATCCAATATTTCATAATATAATTTATTGGATAAGCCTATGGGATAACATTGTGTGGTATGATATGGAGTTTATTGTGTAAGCTTATAGGTCTATATATCACATTGGAAAATGAAGCTTTGTAATTCTACATAATAACATATTGATTAAATATTTCTTAGGACTAAGAGAATTACTATAGGTATTTATATACCTCTTCCATTGATCCATCACATCAATTTATGATCAATTAGTTATCATTTACATTGGGAACCTAAAATAATCCTCTCATATTTGTATATATATATTTTAAATCTCTCTATTCCTATTTAACTATATGATTTGAATAATATATGTTTATTATTATTGTAGAAATTATTATGAGCTCTAACAAATATAATGTATATTGTTCATTTTATAGGTGTTTATAGCTCTTGTTGTTCATTAGATAAAGGAACCTTATGATTTTTACTAAATATAAGTCTCAAGGACATTGAAGGTGGAGGAAACAAGGCATAGATAATACATGAACTTATCAATGTATAAGTATGCACCTTTATTGTATGCTCATTGCATTTTCTACCTACAAATAGGTAGGAGTATAAAATAATAGAAATACAACTATTTTCTAAAACATTTAATATTAAAACCAAAAACAACCAACCATAACTATCAATTTGAAAAATCAAAACGATTACAAAGTAAGCTTATAAACCATGATATGGCTCATTATCTCTTCCATATGCTTTATATAAACTTATAGGATTTTAATATCAAAGACATCTCACTATTACAAATTGACACAAGTTGTATCACTATTCAAATTAGAACACCACTATGCTAAATAAGATAAATCATAATTTAAACTAGAACACATTATACCAAATACAAAATGACCAATAAATCTAACTAGGATAACGCATATCAAGGATTGTAATATTTTAACCGAGGTTTTGTAGGTGAGTTGGAGAGGAGAGGGCAATCCTCCGAGGGAGGTCCTAGGTTCAAATCTCCACCCTACCAAAAAGCTGAATTGGGTATCCAAAATCCAATTGATAATGCTAGTCCGGGCAGGGTCGGGTGCGACTCTCGGGTGACTTTGACGGTGTATAACCCCCTGTTCGTGGTCTCTCAGACCAAGGCGGCCCCACAAAGGGTTTTTCGCTTAAAAAAAAAGAGGATTGTAATATTTTTTAATAGTTGCTTAGTTAATATCTTATTTCTTTTATAGTTGAGTATGTAATTATTTTAAAGTTGGATTTATTCTATATCTATCTATCTATTTATATATTATTATTATTTTTTTTTTATATATATATATATATATATATAATTTATTTATTTGTTAGTAAAATTATATATAACCCCTAAGATAGGTGGAGCAGAGGATTTCAAAGATTACAAACCCATCAACTTGTGTAACACCTTATATAAGATCTTGATGAAGGTTCTTGTTAATAGGTTAAATATTTTATTGCTTACCCTAGTTAATAAAGCCTAGAGTAGTTTTGTGGTAGGGAGACAAATCTTAGATGGAATTATAGTAGTTCATGAATTTATTTACTTAGCAGATAAAAGTGGGAGACTTGGATATTCCTTAAACTTGATACGAATAGGGTATATGATAGGGTGTCTTGGGATTTACTTTTAAAAGTATTGGCTAAATTTGGGTTTGACCAAAGGTGGATCAACCTAGTTAAGGCATACATTTCTTCTATGAAATTCTCTATCATTATTAATGGGTCTCGTACTGACTATTATATAAGTTGTAGAGGCATATGCCAAGGTGATCCACTATCTCCATGTCACTTTATTTTTATGTCTAAAGCACTAGGAAGGTCTATTAAGGCAAAGGTTGTGATTGAAGGTTTAATATCTCACCATAAATTTATAGATGAAACTCTTTTTTCTTTTCTTACCTATGTCCCTTAGGCCAAAATGATAAAGGAAATTCTTCTATCCTTTGAAAAGGTATTAGGTCAAAAAATAAACTTTTTGAAGAGTAATATCTTTTTGAATCCTCCTCCCTCTAGGTAGAGGAATATTACTCATATCCTAGGGTGTGATATTGTAGTTTTCCTAGCTCTCTATTTTGGAATACCATTATTTAAAGGAAGTATCAAGGAGAACCTTTAGGATCCAGTAGTTGAAAGAGTCCAAAAGAAGATTATTAGGTGGAAATAAACCCTCCTCAGTCAAGCAATACAGGCTTTGCTAGTTGAACAACTCCTTAAAGCATCTCTACTTATTTCATGTCTCTATTTAGAATTCCTAATAAAATTTTACAAAAAATTGAACACATCCAAAAATATTTTCTATGGTCGGGCTTAGAATAGAGGAACAAATTACATCTGGTCTCTTGGGAGCAAGTTTGTAGTAGGAACGAACATGGAGGTTTGGATATTAGGAATATGCTCCAAATGAATAAAGCTCTCTTGGAAGAGCAATGTTGGAAACTAACTGACTAGGATAATGTGGGTTGGGTCCACATTCTAATGGTAAAATATATGCATCAAAGAGAAAAAAAATTGAACCCTCTTCCACCCTCAAGATACACTTTTTGGGAGAGCATGTTAAAGTCAAGTCCTACAATTATGAGGGGATGCAAATGGAATATGGGAAGTGGGAAAATGATTGAGTTCTAGAAATATACTTGTCTTCTAGACTGACCCCTTTCCCTATACCAAAATTTGGCTAGTGTGGAGCCTAAAATAAAAATCATCTTTGGGTCAAAAATAGCTAACTTTATTGAATCCTTGAATGGAAATAAGAAATGGAAAACCTTGGTAACTTCTAACTTCTATCAGGCTAAGAAGGATTTTGATAAGTTGAAAGTTTAGGTCATTAAGAGTGGGTATGAGGAGGATACATTGTTTTGGAAGGGTGAAAAATATGGTCCCTTCTTAGTAAAGCTTGCCAATGCTATTTTGGATGCTAACTACCAGTCTTGGATTCCCTCTTTTAAAATCTGGTTTAAGGGTCTTACTCCCAAGATTAATGTCTTATTTTGGATTGTTATCTAGAACAAGATCATAACTTTAGAAAACCTTTATAAAATGGGTATGTACCTACCTAATAGATGTTATTTATGTGGATATTGAGTTGATTACTCTAACCATATTTCTTTCAATGCTCCTTTTTCTTGGATGTATTGAGAGCTTGGGAATCTATTGGGTTACCCCAAACCTTATATCAAATTTTTGTATTAAGTGGGTTCTCCCTTTCTTTGCTCCTAGATTGATTTTTTTTATATATTTAGCCTACCTCATTTTTTTTGGAGTATTTGGAAGGAAAAAAAAAAATGAGGCTTTCAAGAATTTTAAAATAAATTTGGATATAATTTATTCTAGAGTCATATTAAGTGTGGTGGAGAATATATTTAGTCTTCATTGGGACTTGAATGGTGGTTGATAAAAAGAGGAGGGGTTGGAGTTGAAGCTAGGTTTCCAATGTTAGTCAAGGGTTAACGAGCAGGCAGTAGTTAACTTAATATCCCAAACCAAATGGAAACCACCTCCACTAGGATGGATCAAATTTAACTTTTATAGGACATCTAAAGGTAATATTGGGATGTGTTTAGAAATTATAGAGGTGGGATTATCTTGGCATTGTCTAAGAATTTGGATTTCCAGACCTACCACTTCACGGAGGCTAGATCTCTTTACCAAGGAATGACTCTTTTGGGGTCTCTGGACTATAGAAATGTGATTATTGAAGGTGACTCCCTAAAAATTATTAATGTTATTAAAGTATCTCAATCCCCTAGTTAGAACATAGCTAATATGATTTTAGAATCCAAAAGAATAATCTAAACTTGGGAGGAAGTCCAAATTAATCATATATTAAGAGAAGGAAATGGGTCTATAGATTTCTTGGAAAACCTTGGTTTGCTCCAAAATAGAATATCTATGTGGAGGAGGGACTTCCTCCAATGTCTCTTGTACTTGGATAATGAGTCTTGAGATGATGTTAATAATTTATGTAGTAATAGTTTTATGTAGGGGTGTGATTTATTCTTCTTAGGAGATCACTGCAAAGTTAATCTTTGATTATTATAGTTTGTGTGATAGGGGAAGCTCCTCATATTGTCAAAATTAATTTATTTTTGAATTCTATATTTTTGGTGCCAAAATCTTATAGGTGTGGAATCCTAACCAAAATTGGCATGGTTCAGGTGGCAATTATTGACAGGTTTGGAGGTAGGGTGGTGTTTTAATTGGTGGCTAAGGTCATGTGCTAGTAATTCATACAAATCACATGGTCCATGCATAGACATCATAACCAAAGTTATTTCACTTTAAGATCCCTATTTCATGAAAAACTAAACCTTTTTAGATGGGAATCCTTAATTTTATCAATTGACAAAAGGCAAGATGGTAATCATTGGCCTAGGTGGTTGTTTGGAAGCCATATAAACCCCTTGGATTTCCTTGGCATGCATGAGTTGAAGTGGTTGTTTAGAATGTGGAGAGGCCCTATTGGTTTGCACATTTGGATGTCAAGTGGTCATAAAATCCTATAGTTGATGTTGAAAATTGTCTCTAATATTCATAGATATGGGTGCTATGATTATAGGGGATTCTAATTATTTCAAAGGACATATGGTATACTTATATTTTTTTGTTACATATTCTTATTTTTTATGATCCTTTTGAAACGTGAAGTGGCACTACCTCAAGGCTTCTGGTATTGATGTTGGCTTCAATTGGGATGAGAGCCCTATTATCCTATTTCTAGGAAAGAGCAAGCTCTTAAATTTACCTATTTTCAATAAGATCCTAGTTTTTCCAAGCTGGATTAATTTTTAGTAGTGGGGTATTGGTTCTAAGATTTTGATGTGAAGGCTGGCTATCTTCCAACGATATCTTGAGGTTTCTAAATTACTAGGTGGAGCTTTTATCATTTTGTGTTTTTCTCCTCCAGGGTTTCTTGGTTGCTTTATATCTCAATTATCCAAAGAGTGTAATCTATGGGTGGTATTTTGGACTATGGAGGGGATAGTCCATGAGCCAAATTCACTTGAAGTTAAGATGATGTAAGGAAGATATTGAGTAATTTTTGTTGAAATTCCATGGTTTTAAAATAGAAATATCAAAACAAATGGCCCATTAATAGAAGAATGGCATGGATAAAGTGGAGGAAATTGAGTTTAAAATCTTAATTATCTTAGTTGTGGTGTGATGGGCCTGCCTTTAGATGGTGTATGCCACAATAGGAAAAACACTTCCTTGGCAAGAGAAATCAGGTATTTTCTAGGGGAGGATGAGGTCTTGTTATATATCCATAATGAATTCCAAAGGAAAATTCTCAAGGCTCCATGAGATAGGATTGCTTTGGTAATTATGGAGTACTTCACATTAGATGAGAGTAAATATATCCTACAGAGTTATCATTTCATGTTCCTAAATCAACTTTGATGCAAGAGAGTGTTTAAAATACCTTCCTTTTTATTTAAGTCTTTGAAGAAATCTATGTTGCAAGTTAAAGGTAGGAAGATTACTAATCCAATCCATCAGGGCCTGGCTTTGTTAATTTTTGAAAACATCAAAAAAATCAAGGAGGTCTCAGGGAGGTTGTCTCTAATCTAAAAACCCTTAAATTGGAGGTCCATACTACTGATGATTCCCTAAATTTGTCTCACTATAAGTCAAACAACCCTTAGGTAATGTAAGATAATATAGTTAGTCCTCTAATATCTTTGAGGAAACTAAAGGAAACTATGAAGGATATAAGAGAAGCCTTATATTCACCATTGGGAACTAGGGATGGAATAGAAAGTGCAAGGTGGTCCAAGTGCCTCTTCACTAAGTTGGTCAAGTCTAATAAGACCCCAATTTTAGTTGAGAACTCATATTTAGAGTACCATGTTTTCCCAAAGAAGAAAACTAATTTCACTTTGAAGCCTACATGTTGATGGGGTAAGAAGCTCTCCAATCCATTGGATGTGACCAAAATGCCAAAATAATTTAATAAAATGATGATGGATTACAAAAATTCCCTTATTGGAACTTTTAAGATGGTCATTGATTGTGCAAAAGAGATAACATCATTGATGTAATGGAATCAAGGTGAGCCTAGGGCTTTGGAGGTAGAAATGAAAAATGTAGAAATTGGTTCTACTGAGGCTTGAGTCATCTCTTTCTATGGTTAATTTTGGGAGCTTTGTTGGTTGGTTGTTGTTGTTGACCCATGTTGGGTGTCTTATCTAGTCTTTGTATTATCATTTTGGTTCTGATCAAGATCCTAGGATCCTTTTCATCTCTAAAATATTACGGTATTCTGTTGGTTGTTTTATTGTCCTTCTTTGCTTATTGTTTTCCAATCGACTGGTTTCTATTCTTTTATATATTCTCTATAGTATTTGGTTTTATCCTAGATATGTAGTGTTCCTTTATTTGTAAAAGGTTTGGAGACCCTTTCAAAACCCATTCTTATAAGTAATAAAAAAAAATATTTTTAATTTTAATTTGAAACAGAATTTAATTGTATATTATATTTTATATTGTTTGTTGTCTTCTTCATTTCTCTATCCACAATAATCCTATCTATTGAAAATCCACCCTTCTATATCTATTTTGATCTAATGGGAGATTTTGAAGCTAGATTCAAAATATCATTTGATAAACTTCAACACTATCTTCCTAAATTATTTATGTTTTATAAACATGTCAAGTGAAAGTTTTATATCTTTAATGATTAGGATGCATAAAAGGATTAAATTAACTAGATCATTGTGATACATAATCCCTAATATTAGACATGGATAACATATTCATTTTCAATTAGAAATTATAATAGTATCAGGTGTTGTCATTACATAATAATAACTCTTGAATGACAACCCAAAATATGCCTAAAATGGATAAATATTACTTCATTTAAATTATATATGACAATATATTCACTTTAGGGATGTTTAAGCTCAAGCGCATGTTTTTGAATAAGTTTTCAATTTATCGTAATTGATTTTGAATCATCTAAATACCTAGTTTAATCTAAATTAAAGTATCCTCCACTTTGGTGTCTTTGAAAATCAAAACCACATCGCTCTCTGTAGTCATCATCTATCAATTGCTATTAATAAATTGCATTGCATTTCATTAAGGATTATTAATTGGATAAATCATAATTATCTCAATAGAAGATTTTGACATGGTTTAGCACTAATTTTTTCATTTGAGATTTTGAATATGGACAACCCCTAGACACCACTCTATTTTCCCTTAACCAATTCCAAGTGTACACAAAATAGCTTGATATATCTCAACAATAGTAATTATTTATATTTCTATTTTGAGGATGAAACAATTCCCTATAGAACCATAACATGTTTTTTTCTCTATTACATTTCATCGTATCTATCCATCCATAATTTAAATGTTTTATGTTTGTCATTTTTCCTTTCTACCAATAATTTCTAATTCAATTGTTTTTTAACATGGGTAAAATCATATAGATCAAAACATATATTTTTAATATTTCTAGCTATACATAAATATTTTTATTAAAAATTTTAATTGTGTGCACATTGGGATGTCTCACCTTCCATCAAGGTTTCAAATTTTAGAAATTTATTCTCTTTACTTGATTAACTATCATAACCAAGACATTTGTTCTTTGGCCTAATGCTTGGCAATATAGGATTTATTGTTCCTTGCCCATTCCTTCCTATACCTCTATCATCATATCTCATTTTGGTGAGGCTCTCAAAAGACTCATTTGGTATAGTCTTTAAGCCTCATATTGTGTCACTTAACTATGGATTAGATTGTAATTTGCATATTTATTGCAGTTAAGCATAGTGGAAAGGATGAACATTGTACTAAGTTGAACAAAATGCATTTATTTTCTTTTAGAGATAAAAATGTAAGATTTGATATTTAATTGATGGATATCATGGCATGGAAAGGAAGATTGACACTTTGTAGATATAAAAACAACATTTTAGATCATACAAAGCAACACTAGAGTAGTCCTAGAATAGCATTGAAGTAGCACCAAAGTAGCACTGAAACGCTACAAATTGGCACTACAACCATATAGAAAAGCACCAAATATTTGATAGCAAATCTAGATATTATGATGACATCATCACTAAATATGATGATGTTAGCACCAAAGATGATGTCAACATTGAAGAATAGCATAGGAGAACTAGAGAACAACATTAGAGATAATGATATCATCTTTGAATATGATGTCAGTATTAGAGATGATGCCAACACAATAACAAAGAAAATTAGACATGATGGTGTTAGCACCAGATATGATGATGTTAACATTGGACATGGTGACATGAAAAACATGAATAGAATTTTTGGATTGAATTCAAATTAGTTATATAGAAATTAGATATGTTAAGATTGGTTTCCATCTACCTTGAGTGGATTTAAATTAGTTGGATTTGTTTCAAACTAATTTTAGTTGTTATTTTCCCTATATATTATTGGTTGGATTTATTTCCAACTAATTTTAGTTGTTATTTTCCATAGATATAATTGGTTGGATTTAGTCACCAAAGTTTAAAAAAATTTGCAAAAGGAAGGGTTAGAAAAATAAAAATAAAATTCTAGAAAATGGACCTGAAAGATGAAAATGTTAAAATACACTACAATAAGTATGATTTCACCCTATGTCATTGTAGCTCTTTTCAAGAGCTTTCCAAAAATATGCACTAATAGTAAATTCGAGCAACGAGTGAGGAGTTATGACCCCGAGAAGTTTTACCCCAAAAATTCAAAATGATGGCCAATGGAATGCTGTATGAACTACCCCCCTTTAATGAAATTGTAATTTTCATAAAGGGAAGTTTATTTATTGTCTATGAATACAAATGAAAAGCCTGGAAATCAATTTACCTTCAAAATATGAAAAAAATGTGAAATTCCAAAATTATAAAAATCCTTATAAAACAACTTTAAATACTTTTTATAAATTTGAAATGACTTCAAAATGAGATAAAAATTGTTTGGATGAAATATTGAAGCTCATTCTTCACACCCATGCATTTATTTATGAAATTTTAATTTTAGTCACCGAAGTTTAAAAAAATCTGCAAAAGGAAGGGTTAGAAAAATAAAAATAAAATTTTGTAAAATGGACAAAAAAACCAAAAATATTAAAAAACACTACAACCAGTATGATGCCACCCTAAATTCTTGTACCTCTTTTCGAGAGCTTTCCAAAAATATCCACTAATAGTCAATCCGAGCAACGAGCGAGGAGTTATGACCTCGAGAAGTTTTACCCCCAAAATTCAAAATGATGACGAATGGAATGCCATATGAACTACCCCCTTTAATGAAATTGTAATTTTCATAAAGGGAAGTTAATTTATTGTTTATGAATGCAAATGCAAAGCCTAAAAATCGATTTGCCTTCAAAATATGAAAAAAATATGAAATTTCGAAATTATAAAAATTCTTATAAAACAACTTTAAATAATTTTTATAAATTCAAAATGAATTCAAAATGAGATAAAAATTATTTCGGATGAAATATTGAAGCTCATTATTCACACCCATGTATTTATTTATAAAATTTTATTTTTTTTAATTTTATTTTAGTCAGCAAAATTTAAAAAAATTCTGCAAAAGGAGGATTAGAAAAATAAAAATAAAATTTTGGAAAATGGACTAGAAAGCCAAAAATGTTAAAACACACTATATAAAGTATGATTCCGCCCTACGTTGTTGTAGCTATTTTCGAGAGCTTTCCGAAAATATGCACTAATAGTCAATTCGAGCAATGGGTGAGGAGTTATGACCCCGGGAAGTTTTACCCCCAAAAGTCAAAATGATAACCAATGGAATGTCGTATGAACTACCCCCCTTTAATGAAATTATAATTTTCATAAAGAGAAGTTCATTTATTGTCTATGAATGCAAATGCAAAGCCTGAAAATCAATTTACCTTCAAAATATGAAAAAAATGTGAAATTATGAAATTATAAAAATCCTTATAAAACAACAATGTTAAATAATTTTTATAAATTTGAAATGACTTCATAATGAGATCAAAATTGTTTCGGATGAAATATTGAAGCTCATTCTTCACACCCATGCATTTATTTATGAAATTTTATTTTTTTAATTTTATTTTAGTCGCCAAAATAAAAAAAAAAAATTGCAAAAAAAAGGGTTAGAAAAATAAATAAAAAATTCATAAAATGGACCAGAAAGCCAGAAATATTTAAACCCACTACAATTAGTATGATGTCACCCTATACCGTTGTAGCTCTTTTCGAGAGCTTTCCAAAAATATGCACTAATAGTCAATCCGAAATTATAAAAATTCTTATAAAATAACAACTTTAAATAATTTTTATAAATTCGAAATGACTTCAAAATGAGATCAAAATTGTTTTGGATAAAATATTGAAGCTCATTATTCACACCAATTGATTTATTTATGAAATTTTAAATTTTTCTTATTTTTATTATAGTCGTCAAAGTTTAAAAATAACCTGCAAAAGGAAGAGTTAGAAAAATAAAAATAAAATTCTGAAAAATGGATGAGAAAGCCCAAAATGTTACAATACACTATATTCAGTATGATGCCACCCTATGTTGTTGTAGCTTTTTTTGAGAGCTTTCCGAAAATATGCACTAATAGTCAATTCGAGCAACGAGCAAGGAGTTAGGACCTCGGGAAGTTTTGCCCTTAAAATTCAAAATGATGGCCAATGGAATACCGTATGAACTACCCCCTTTAATGAAATTGTAATTTTCATAAAGGGAAGTTCATTTATTGTTTGTGAATGCAAATGTAAATCCTAAAAATCGATTTACCTTTAAAATATGAAAAAAAATGTAAAATTTCGAAATTATAAAAATCTTTATAAAATAGCAACTTTAAATAAATTTTATAAATTTGAAATGACTTCAGAATGAGATTAAAATTGTTTCGGATGAAATATTGAAGCTCGTTCTTCACACCTATACATTTATTTATGAAATTTTAATTTTTTATTTTTATTTTAGTCACTGAAGTTTAAAAACAAGCTGCAAAAGGAAGGGTTAGAAAAATAAAAATAAAATTATGGAAAATGGATCAGAAAGCTAAAAATATTAAAACACACTACAATTAGTATGATGTTGCCCTATGCTATAGTATCTCTTTTCAAGAGCTTTCCAAAAATATGCACTAATAGTCAATCCTAGCAACGAGCAAGGAGTTATGACCCCGAGAAGTTTTACCCCTAAAATTCAAAATGATGGTCAATGGAATGCCGTATGAGCTACCCAACTTTAAAGAAATTGTAATTTTCATAAAGGGAAGTTCATTTATTGTCTATGAATGCAAATGCAAAGCCGAAAAATTGATTTGCCTTCAAAATATGAAAAAAATGTGAAACTATGAAATTATAAAAATCCTTATAAAACAACTTTATGTAATTTTTATAAATTTGAAATGACTTCAGAATGAGATCAAAATTATTTCGGATTAAATATTGAAGCTCATTTTCACACCATGCATTTATTTATAAAATTTTAATTTTAATTTTAGTCGTCGAAGTTAAAAAAAAATCTACAAAATGAAAGGTTAGAAAAATAAAATTTTGGAAAATGAACCAGAAAGCCGAAAATATTAAAACACACTACATTCAATATGATGCTGCCCTATGCTATTGTAGCTCTTTTCGAGAGCTTTATGAAAATATGCACTAATAGTCAATCAGAGTAACAAGCGAGGATTATGACCCCAGGAAGTTTTGCCCCCAAAATTCAAATTAATGGCCAATGGAATGTCGTATGAACTACCCCATTTTAATGAAATTATAATTTTCATAAAGGGAAGTTCATTTATTATCTGTGAATGCAAATGCAAAGCCTAAAAATCGATTTACCTTCAAAATATGAAAAAAAATGTGAAATTCCAAAATTATAAAAATAATTATAAAACAACTTTAAATAATTTTTATAAATTCGAAATGACTTCAGAATGAGATCAAAATTATTTCGGATGAAATACTGAAGCTCATTTTTCATACCCATGTATTTATTTTAGAATTTATTTTTTAATTTTTTTTTTAGTCGCTGGGGTTTAAAAAGAATCTACAAAAGGAAGGGTTAGAAAAATAAAAATAAAATTCTAGAAAAAGGACCAGAAAGCTAAAAATGTTAAAACACACTACAGTCAGTATGATGTCGCCTTATGCTGTTGTAGCTCTTTTCGATAACTTTTCAAAAATATGCACTAATAGTCAATCCGAGCAATGAGCGAGGAGTTATGACCCCAAGAAGTTTTTCCCCCAAAATTCAAAATGATGGCCAATTGAATGTCGTATCAACTACCCCCTTTAATGAAATTGTAATTTTCATAAAGGGAAGTTTATTTATTATCTGGGAATGTAAATGCAAAGCCTAAAAATCGATTTACCTTCAAAATATGAAAAAAATGTGAAATTCTGAAATTATAAAAATCCTTATAAAAAAATTTAAATAATATTTATAAAATTGAAATTACATCAAAATGAGATTAAAATTGTTTTGTATGAAATATTGAAGCTCATTCTTCACACCCATGTATTTAACTATGACATTTTAATTTTAGTCACTGAAGTTTAAAAAAATCTACAAAAGGAAGGGTTAGAAAAATAAAAATAAAATTCTGAAAAATGGACAAGAAAGCCAAAAATATTAAAACACACTATAGTCAGTATGATACCACCCTAAATTCTTGTAGCTCTTTTCAAGAGCTTTCCTAAAATATGCACTAATAGTCAATTTGAGCAATGAGCGAGGAGTTATGACCCTAGGAAGTTTTGCCCCCAAAATTCAAAATGATGACAAATGGAATGTCGTATGAACTACCCTCCTTTAATGAAGTTGTAATTTTCATAAAGGGAAGTTCATTTATTGTCCATGAATGTAAATGCAAATCTTGAAAATCGATTTGCTTTCAAAATATGAAAAAATGGCAAAGGCAGAGATGAGGAGCGATGGAGGAAGCGAAGGAAGTGGAGGAGGAGCAAAAATGGTAGGCAGGAATTTTGAACCAACGGAAGGAGAAGATCCAGAGGCAGGGCAAAATGCTATAGCTGGAAAGGAAAAGGATTCCCTGTCATCTCAGTTCGAAAAGGCTAAAGGTACAGATCCTCTAGATAAACCCTCAGACAAAGGGTCCCATTGGGGTTCGGGAGCTGGCAACAAGGGCCCAACCTTTTTGGAAATGCTGAAAGGGAAAAAGAAGGAGCCAGTTAGTGAACTACCACCCCTAATACCAAATAATAATAGGTTAACTACGCCAATGGAGATTATGGAAAGATTCTTGGATATGGAGGCATCATCCTTAGTTGGCAATTTTTTGGGAGGAAGGCCGGACATTGAGACTATTCGCTCATGGGCCGCAGCAAAGTGGAAAAATTTAGGAAGCTTAGAAATCGTAGCCATGTCAAGAGGTTTTTTTATGATAAGACTCAACAACAAAGATGATGCAGAGCACATCTTGACAGGAGGACCCTAGTTTCTAGGAAGGCGTAGCCTCTTTTTGAGGAAGTGGGGGGAGGATTTCAACCTTGAGAAGTAGAACATTAATATAGCACCCATTTGGGATCGCTTACCAAACCTCCCAGCCTAGTTTTTTAATGAGTACTGACTTAGTAGCATAGCAAAGATGATAGGAGAGCTCGTGGCAATAGACCATTCAACCCGGGCAAGGACTAGACTGACGCATGCTAGGATCTATGTAAATGCAAACTTGGATTCTGATCTACCTTCTCAGGTGGAACTAGCATATGGAGAGTTTCTAAGGATTTAGCCTATGGAGTATGAGAACAAGTCGACATTTTGTAGCGTGTGCAAAACCCAGGGCCACCTTCAAGCCCAATGTCTGACAATAACTACAAACAAGGAAGCCAGGAGCGAAGGTTTTCTAGGGAAAGCTAATGGGAGAGGGATCCCAAAGTTTCAAGGACCGCGTCTTAACTTGGAAGGATACAAACAAGTTAAGAATAACCAGGCTGACCAAGCCAACACAGAACTGGCAAAAATCCAAGAGAAAGGAAAGCAACATAATGAGGGAGGCAAAAATCATAAGGTATGTAATAAAGATCCCATATTGAACATGTTTGATATCCTAGAAAATCTAGAAGTTGAAAAAGAAAATAGTCAAGTTTCTTGAAACCCTAGACTCCCCATCCAAATCGGGACCATCCACAGCTATGACAAAAAGCCCCAAAAGCTATGCTCAAAATGAAGAAAAATTGCCAAGTCATTTCAGTTTAAACACGAAAAAAATAGAGTCAAGAGTCGAAGTTGTGGAAACAAGATCCAGGAATGTAGCTCCTAATTCGATAGTGGAGCAAATTATCCCTTATCAGACGAGCCCAACGGTAAAATTTTCCTTGAAGGAAAGCCCCCTGTTTAGGAACCAGATAGGAGAGGTGAACCAAAACAAGGTTGAGGATGAAGAGGGAATTGAAAACCCCTAAAATGAGGAAGAAGGTTCAAGCCCTAGACTATCACAGTATATGCCCCCTCATTTCAGTCCAAAATAGACTAGAAGCACTACCAAGCTTCTGATAGATTATGTAAGTGAAAGAAAGAAAGGGAGAATATCTACAACATATCACTATAGAATGAGAATCAATGAAGAAATTGCAAATGAAAAGCAAAGAACATTGTTACAACAAGCTATTCCTGGCCAGGATAATAGCAAAATTGACAGACCCTCTTTGGATCAGGGAAGGGGGCGGGGAAACAATATCAAACAGTCTAAATGAAGGTTCTCTCATGGAATGTGAGAGGCCTAAACGGCCCACCAAAACAAAGGATGGTGAAGTCTATAAGGAAGGATTGAAATCCTACTATCATTTTTCTTCAAGAAACCAAAACAGATGCGGCACAATCAACACTTATAGCTAGAAGGATTTGGAAGCAAGGGGAAGTGGCCTTTCAACAGGTGAGAGGAGCATCTGAGGGCCTCATGATCTTATGGGATCCTATTAAAATAGAAGGAAGTATTATTCAAGCAAATGAAAGAGTCTTAAGCGTATTATTTCATGATTTTGATACTAATAAGAATTGTATTATGTCAAATGTTTATGCCCCCACCTTTGTCCAAGGGCGGTCTGAACTGTGGGAGTTTTTGGGGCATTTGAGCCAAGATTTTAAAGACATTCCTTGGGTGATTGGGGGAGATTTCAATACCCCCCTTTACCCATATGCTAAGAAGGGAGGATCTGGGTTACCCTCAAGGAGCATGGAGGACTTCAATGAATTCATTAACACAAATGAATTGATGGATGTAAGACTAAAAGGAGCCAAATTTACATGGAGTAAAAAGAGGATAGGAAGTCAGATGATTCAAGAAAGGTTGGACAGGTTTTTTTTATCAAAGGAAGCTACAACAATGTTTGGTGATTCAGCGTTACAAGCCCTTCCTAAATGCGCTTCAGACCATAATCTTATTCTATGAGAGGCATTTCAGGCTAACTCCTTTAAAAAGCCATTCAAATTTTTGTCAATGTGGGTTAAACATTCGGATTTCAAGAAACAAATAGAGGAATGGTGGCAGCAGCCTATCCTGGGAAGTGCTTCCTTCAAACTATCTCAAAAACTTAAGATGGTGAAAAACAACCTTAGAATATGGAATAAAGAAGTCTTTGGAAGTATTTTTGAGAATAAGAGAGCAATGGGGGAAAAACTGAGAATAATAGAAAGTAAAACCTAAAATGGAACCTATGATGAGGCGATAAGGACTGAAGAGAAGGAAACCCTTTGTGAGTTTTATAATATTTTAGCTTGTGAAGAGATGTATTGGAGGCAAAAATCAAGGGCATTATGGCTAAAGGAAGGGGACTCTAATTCAAAAAATTTCCATGTTACCACATTGAGCAATAGAAGCAACAATAATATTAGAAATTTAACTAAGGTGGATGGATCCTCAACTCAAAACATTCAGGAGATCAGGGACAAGGCTATTAATTTTTTCAGTTCATTATTGGGTGAAGAACGGGCCTATAATGCCCAAGCAAATGACTCTCTCCTTCAATTCATTCCACAACTCATTGATGAAATGATTAACGAGTCTCTTACAATAGTTTTTTTAGACGAAGAGATCAAGGAGGCTTTGTTTAACATGGATCCTGACAAAGCTCCTGGGCTAGATGGGTTTTCACCGCGGTTTTTCCAAGTTTGTTGGGATATTGTTGAAGCAGAAGTTATTGCTACAATCAAGGAGTTCCAAAGTTCAAATCATATTCCAAGGGGTTTCAATTCAACTTTCATTGCTTTGATCCCTAAAGGCCCCAACCCCAAGACTATGGCTGACTTTAGGCCGGTTAGCTTGTGTAATATATCCTATAAAATTTTGTCCAAAGTTTTAGCCAACCGTTTGAAGAAAGTTCTACCGGTTATCATTGATCCAAGTCAAGGAAGTTCTGTACAAGGAATATCAATCTTAGATGGAGTTATTACTGTTCATGAGGCTCTTCATACAACCGCTCAGACCAAAAAAGTAGTCATGGCTTTAAAGTTAGACATGAACAAAGCTTATGACAGGATAAATTGGGAATTCCTAGAGGCAGTTTTATTAAAATTTAGCTTCAACATGAAATGGGTCAAGTTAATAAGAGAGTGTATTTCTAAGCCTTATTTTTTAGTTTTGGTTAATGGGTCTACTACAGGTTTTTTTCAAAGCAAATGTGGTCTAAGACAAGGAGATCCCATAAGTCCTATGTTGTTCATCATTGTAGCTGAGGCCTTGGGAAGAACCATTAAGGCAACAATGGTAGTTGGACTCATATCAAGTATCAAGGCCACGTCGCTAACTACCCCGGTGACACATCAAAAATTTGTTGATGATACATTGCTACTGACTTTGGCTTCTGTGGTTGAGGCAAGAAGGATTAAAAATATTCTCATAATGTATGAAGAAGCGTCTGGACAGAAAGTGAATTTTGATAAGAGCAAACTTTATTTCATCAATACCCCCATTCCTAGGAAAAATAGCATAGCAAGGATCATGGAATGTCAGATTGCATCCCTTACCACCTCCTATTTATGTCTTCCCCTGTTTACGGGGAAACCTGAAGGATCAATGTGGAACATAGTTCTGGAGAGGATCCAAAAAAAGCTAGCAGGTTGGAAAGGACATCTGTTATCTCAAGCAAGCAAAGCAGTTTTAACTATGGCTTCACTTCAAAGTATACCCGTTTACTTCCTATCAGTATTCAGAGCTCCCAGCAAGGTGTATCACAAAATTGAGCAGCTTCAAAAAAAATTTCTTTGGTCAGGGACTGAGGATAAGAAAAGGATCCATTTAGTAGGTTATAACAAGGTTTGCAAACCTAAAGCTAATGGGGGGTTAGGATTGAGGAGAGTTTCTCATATCAATACAACTCTGTTAGCCAAACAAGCATGGCGGTTATTGACTAAGGTAGATAATGAATGGACTGCCATAGTTAGGAGGAAATACCTCCAAGGTGTGAACTTCCTTAATGACAACTTAGCAAGCAGGGGGTCTGATTTTTGGAAGGCAATCCTCACGAGCAGGGATCTTGTCAAGAAAGGTCTTAGATGGATTCTAGGAAATGGGCAAACAATAGACTTTTGGAAGGATCGGTGGGTGAGAGTTGAGGAGTTATCCCAGATTCCTCATTTGGCTAGGATTCAAGAGCATATGGAGCAACATATTGAGAATAAGGTTGCAAATTATATGTGGCAGGATATAAATATCAACAGGTGGAAACACATCAGAGTAATGGGTTTTGAAGCGGAGTTTGAAGAGCTTTATAACATTTTAACTCAACAAATTATTCCCTATGGAGAGGATGAAGATCACATTGTTTGGGCTGAGACTGAAAGTGGTGACTTCACAGTTCAGTCTGCCTATAATTTGCTTCTCAATGTCGAAGGTCAACAATTTCAACCGAGTTTGGTTTGGATCAAAGGCTTAATTCCTAAAATATCATTTTTTTCATGGCTGGTGATTCAAGGAAAAATCCTCACTATGGACAATATGTTATCCAAAGGTATGGTTATTGCTAACTATTGCTACATGTGCAGGGCAGGATGGGAGACAACCCAACACTTGTTTCTAGAGTGTCCGATAGTGGAGTCCATCCTGGATGAAATTTTCCAAGCCTTTAGGATCTCGTGGGTTAAGCCTGCTCTTATATCCGAAGTGTTCCATCAATGGCCTCAACCCTTTGTTAGCCTAAAACTTAAGTACCTATGGAAAATCTGTTGACATCATTTTCTCTAGCAGATTTTGCTAGAAAGGAACCATAGAGCCTTTAAGGATACCATTCACAACCCAAAAACCATCCTCAACAGGATTATTGTCTTTACGAAAGAAAACCTTAGCACCTTAGTGGATGAGAACCACTCAATTATTCCCCAAGAAAAACAATTAGCTCGGGCCTTAGGTATTGAGGATAAACCTTCCATTCCTTTGCCCAATCCCAGAAATAGGATTTCTTGGGAGCCACCCCCCCAGGGTTGGTTTAAACTAAATTTTTATGGTGCAACCAAGGAGAACTCGGGAAGAGCTAGAGTTGGAGGAATAATCAGGGATCATCAAGGAAATCTGGTCAAGGCCTTCGCTGAACCATTGGGAATCAAAACTAATAATGAAGCAAAAACTAGAGCCCTTTGGAGAGGGTTGCAAGTAGCCCAAGAAACTCAAGGTAACTTGATGATTGAAGGTGATTCGATGAACATCATCAACCTGTTAACCAATGGCAAAAAACCTCCATGGAGAATCGAGGGAGTCATCCATGAAGTGAGGATCCTTTTTGCGGCAAGACAGAATAGGAGGGCTCATCACATGTACCGTGAGGCCAATAGGTCAGCTGAAAAATTAGCCAACATAGGTGTTGATGTTGGTAGTTTGGTGACATGGACACAAGGTGTGCCACGTGAAGTGGAAAACATTATTAGTCATGAAAAGAAACCTACCCATTAAGGAGAAAGATGAATGGGTGTTCGTTTCCCATGGAGCTGGTACTAACTATGGGGTTTCCCTCTAAATCATACCAAATTGGAAATGAAGGTAACAGGGTGTAAGCCTTGGAAGATTTTGATAGAGAATAGGAAATAGGCAAGCAACAGGTTTCACAAGTGCAAAGTTCTAAACTTCAATTCCTGTCAATGTAAGTAATGTTTACAATTATGTTTAGGTATGGGTGTGCTTTGTTAGTAAGGTGTTGTAGGGGATTCAACACAATTTTTGGTAAGAAAGTTTTAAGGATGACTAGGATCTACAATCTCAGTAGAAGGTTGGATATTGTAATAGGTTTTGGGTTAACCTGCAAAACCCAGTAATTAATGAAGGCTTTTATTTACCAAAAAAAAAAATGTGAAATTTCAAAATTATAGAAATCCTTATAAAACAACTTTAAATAATTTTTATAAATTCAAAATGACTTCAAAATAAGGTCAAAATTATTTCGAATGAAATATTGAAGCTCATTCTTCACACCCATGTATTTATTTATGAAATTTTAATTTATTTTTTTATTTCTATTTTAGTCACCAAAGTTTAAAAAAAACTACAAAAGGAAGGGTTAGAAAAATAAAAATAAAATTCTTGAAAATAGACCAAAAATCCAAAAATATTAAAATACACTACTGTGAGTATGATGCCGCCCTACGTTGTTGTAGCTCTTTTTGAGAGATTTCCAAAAATATGCACTAATAGTCAATCCGAGTAACGAGCGAGGAGTTAAGACCTCAAGAAGTTTTACCCCCAAAATTCAAAATGATGGCCAATCGAATGATGTATGAACTACCCCCCTTTGATGAAATTGTAATTTTCATAAAGGGAAGTTCATTTATTGTCTGTGAATGCAAATGCAAAGCCTGAAAATCAATTTACCTTCAAAATATGAAAAAAATGTGAAATTCCAAAATTATAAAAATGTTAAAATCTGAGCAACGAGTGAGTTATGACCCTAGGAAGTTTTACCCCAAAAATTCAAAATGATGGCCAATGGGATGCTATATGAACTACCCCTCTTTAAATAAATTGTAATTTTCATAAAGGGAAGCTCATTTATTGTCTGTGAATGCAAATGCAAAGCCGAAAAATTGATTTACATTCAAAATATGAAAAAAATGTAAAATTCTAAAATTATAAAAATCCTTATAAAACAACAACTTTAAATATTTTTTTATAAATTTGAAATTATTTCAGAATGAGATCAAAATTATTTTTTATGAAATATTGAAGCTCATTATTCACACCCATGTGTTTATTTACGAAAATTTAATTTTAATTTATTTTATTTTATTTTAGTCATCAAAGTTAAAAAAAAATCTACAAAAGGAAGGGTTAGAAAAATAAAAATAAAATTATGGAAAATGAACCCGGAAGCTAAAAATGTTAAAACAAACTACAATCAATATGATGCCATCCTACGTTGTTGTAGCTCTTTTCGAGAGCTTTACGAAAATATGCACTAATAGTCAATCCGAGCAACAAGCAAGGAGTTATGACCTTAGGAAATTTTACCCCAAAATTCAAAATGATGGCCAATGGAATGTCGTATGAACTAACCCCCTTTAATGAAATTCAGGGTTATGCATAGTGGTGAATATTCATAAATTGGGTGAATATTAGGATTTCCAAAATTATAAATTTGCGAATATGAGGACCCTCGACGTCAGCCCATTCGCCTTAAATTTTTTAGGACAAATTGTTTTTTAGGGTCAATTCGCCACAATATATATCTAAACATAGACATATTTGTACTTGTTGGAAATATATTTTCATGCCTGATATAATGGTGGTGTTTTTATGAAGTTATAAGATGATTTAATAGGTCAAAATTAGCCCCAAAGTTGAACTTACATTTTAGGGCTTCAAATATCCCAAATTTTGGTATAAAGATGCTCGATTTGATTTGCTTAGGATTCTCTATGATTCACCTTGATTTTGATTAGGATTCATCATTTTTTTACATGTACATTTTGAGTCCAACCCCTTATGTATAACATTGATGAAATTGTATTTTTTATAAAGAGAAATTTATTTGTTGTCTGTGAATGCAAATGCAAAGCCTGAAAATCGATTCATCCTCAAAATATGAAAAAATGTGAAATTTTGAAATTATAAAAATCTTTATAAAACAACTTTAAATTAATTTTTATAAATTCAAAATGACTTGCAAATGAGATCAAAACTATTTTGGATGAAATATTGAAGCTCATTCTTCATACCCATGCATTTATTTATGAATTTTTTTTTTTTTTTAATTTTTATTTTAGTCGTCGAAGTTTAAAAAAACTGCAAAAGGAAGGGTTAGAAAAATAAAAATAAAATTCTCAAAAATGGAATAGAAAGACAAAAATATTAAAACACATTATAGTCAGTATGATACCATTTTACGTTGTTGTAGCTCTTTTCGAGAGCTTTCCAAAAATATGCACTAATAGTCAATCTGAGCAACGAGCGAGGAGTTATGACCCTAGGAAGTTTTACCCCTAAAATTCAAAATGATGGCCAATGTAATGCTGTATGAACTACCCCCCTTAATGAAATTGTAAATTTTATAAATGGAAGTTCATTTATTATCTGTGAATGCAAATGCAAAGCCTGAAAATTGATTTACCTTCAAAATATGAAACAAATGTGAAATTTTGAAATTATAATTTTTTTTATAAAATAATGACTTTAAATAATTTTTATAAATTATAAATGACTTCAGAATGAGATCAAAATTATTTTGGATGAAATATTGAAGTTCATTCTTCACACCCATGCATTTATTTATGAAATTTTAACTTTAATTTTTATTTTTATTTTAGTCGCTAAAGTTTAAAAAAATCTGCAAAAGGAAGGGTTAGAAAAATAAAAATACAATTCTAAAAAATGGACCAAAAATCTGAAAATGTTAAAACACATTACAATAAGTATGATGCCACACTACGCTATTGTAGTTCTATTTTAGAGCTTTCCGAAAATATGCACTACTAGTCAATCCAAGCAACAAGCGAGGAGTTATGACCACGGGAAGTTTTACCCCCAAAATTCAAAATGATGACCAATGGAATGCCATATGAACTACCCCCATTTAATAAAATTATAATTTTCATAAAGGAAAGTTCATTTATTGTTTGTGAATGCAAATACAAAGTCTGAAAATGGATTTACCTTCAAAATATGAAAAAAATATGAAATTCTAAAATTATAAAAATCATTATAAAACATCAACTTTAAATAATTTTTATAAATTCGAAATGACTTCATAATAAGATAAAAATTATTTTGAATGAAATATTGAAGCTCATTCTTCACACCCATGCATTTATTTATGAAATTTTATTTTATTTTTATTTTTATTTTAGTCATCGAAGTTTAAAAAAAAAATTGCAAAAAGAAAGGGTTAGAAAATAAAAATAAAATTCTAAAAAATTGACCAAAAAGCTAAAAATGTTAAAATACACTATAATGAGTATGATTTTACCCTATGCCATTGTAGCTCTTTTTGAGAGCTTTTTGAAAATATACACTAATAGTCAATCCGAACAATGAGCGAGGAGTTATGACCTCGGGAAGTTTTGCCCCCAAAATTCAAAATGATGGCCAATAGAATGTCGTATGAACTACCCCCCTTTAATGAAATTGTAATTTTCATAAATGGAAGTTCATTTATTGTCTGTGAATGCAAATGCAAAGCCTTAAAATTTATTTACCTTTAAAATATGAAAACAATATGAAATTTCAAAATTATAAAAATCCTTATAAAACAACTTTAAATATTTTTTATAAATTCAAAATGACTTCAAAATGGGACATGATGGCGTTAGCACCAAAAATTATGATGTTAGTACTCGACATGGTGACATACAAAACACAAATAGAATTTTTGGGTTGAATTCAAATTATTTATATAGAAATCATATTTGTTAAGATTGGTTTCCATCTACCTTGAGTGGATTTAAATTAGTTGGATTTATTTTTAGTTGTTAGTTTCCTAGATATAATTGGTTGGATTTATTTCCAAATAATTTTTAGTTGTTATTTTCCATAGATATAATTGGTTGGATTGGTTTCAAACTAATTCAAATTGGAAATAATGATGCATTAGAGGGGTCAAAAGAGGATGAGAGACGAAAGTGAAGGAGAGGAAGAGAATGGATGTGTATAATTGAAGGTTTTTGTAAAAGGGTAATTTCATCCTCTTTTTAATACAAGATGTTTGTGTCATTTTCTTGTTTTTGCATGTTTATAAATATTATTTTGACTTAATATTTAATTTTCATTATACTGAGGAGTAAGGGCCCACTCCATCAACACAATGAAAAAAATATCATCTTTGTAAATATGTTTATAGAATAATTAATTAATTATTATTTTATTTCAATGTCTTTTGTGTATAATTTTAATTTGTAATTAATACCTTTGCATATTACATTAATTATTTATTGTTATTTTCCATGATAGTTTCATGTTGTTGCTATATTAGATCTTGTTCTTGCAAGTGCATTTTTTATTTCCTACAAGTGTTTTAATTTACTTTTCAACAAGTTTGATTTCATTTCCTACATGCATGATTTTATTTTATGCAAGCTTTATTTTCTACAAGGTATGGTTTAATTTCTACAAGGGTGTTATTAAATTTTTTGTAGGTGTGATTTATTTTTTGTCAAAATGTTCTAGTAACCCAATATTGAAACCTATACAAACCTTCCTAACACATATAGACTCCAACCACCACCATAGATTTGACAAAATTAAAGTGACATAATTAAAAATTACCACTTTCTAGCATCATTGTTGGGGATGATGGTGTTTTTATAAAATTATTCAAATATCCAATATCATCATCTTTTTTGCTAGATTTTCAATCAGTTATTCATGTCAGCTTATGGTAGACTACATCTTCGTAATCAAATATCTTGTCCTATAGTTGATCCACATAGTCATAAATTAATTATGATCCTAAAATTGTGATTACATGATTAAATTTTTAGAAAGTTAAAGCACTAAATCATATTTCCATGATTCTTAACCCAAATTAATATTGGTTGATCTGTCGTTACCTCTATTTCCATTTTTTACATTAAAAAGTGGAATCGATAGACCACGAATAATGGTCATTGTGAGGTGGTCATAAGATTAGGCTATGGTCGATCTATGAATATATGACACTAAGTGATCTTTGTATTCAATCAAAACCAAAGCATTAAAAACCTATAAAGCAACATCAAAAACCTATAGAATATCATCAAATCCCTAATAGAATACCATCAAAGATGACAATATTAGCACTAGAAATGATGACATCGACATTGGAGACAATGATGTTAGCACCAAAGATGATGTCAACACCAAAGAACAACACAAGAGCACCAAATATGATGTCAACACCAAAGAACAACACAAGAGCACCAAATAATAACATTAGAGATGATGTTATCAACACCCAATATGATGATATTGGCATTGAATAATAGTACAAGAGCACCAATTAATGGCATTGGAGCACTAGAGAATATCACAAGAGCATTAGAGAATAGCACCAAACATGATAACATCAACACCAAACATGATATTGATGACATCAAACATGGTGATGTGGCAACAAAAAATAGAATATTTTGATTGAATTTCAAATTAATTAGATGGAATATGTTAAGATTGGTTTTTCACTACCTTGAATTGATCTAAATTAGTTAGATTGATTGAGATTAGTTTCTAACTTATTTAGATATATCCAAATTATTTATAATCCTTAACAAATTATTTTGGTTGTTCTCTTCCCTAGATAGAATTGGTTGTATTTATTACCAACTAATTTTGGTTGTTATCTTCCCTAGATAGAATTGGTTGGATTTGTTTACAACTAATTTTTGGTTGTTATCTTTGTTAGATAGAATTGGTTGGATTTATTTCCAACTAATTGAGATTGAGAATATTTTATATTAATAGATTGTTATTGTATTATTACATATGATCTATTTATAAAGGAGGGAGAATAATACATTAGAGGGTTTACAAGAGGATGGGATATGAAAATTAAGAAGAGGAAGACAATGGAAGTGTATGAATTGTAGATTCTTGTAAAAAGGTAATTTTATCCTCTTTCTTAATAAAAGATGTTTGTGTTCTTTTTTTATGTGCATATGTTTAATTTTATTTGGAATTAAAATTTACTTTCTATTGGGCTGAGTAAGGGCCTACTCCATCGACACAATGGAAAGTATCATCTTTGTAAATATGTTCATAGAATAATTATGAATTATTATTTTATTTCAATATCTTTTGTATATTATTTTAATTTGTACTTAATACCTTTACATATTGTCTAATGAGGATAGCATAGTGGTTAGGTATTTAGCCTCTCTTTAGGGTGGTTCAAGGTTCAAACTATAATATACCCAAAAAGTGATAGGTTGGATGGTAACGATTGAGTGTTTATCAGTTAGTTGTCCTAGTTTGATGTCCTATAGGATTAGTAGTCCCATTGACTTTATCTAACCCAAGTTAGCTACCCTAGTTTGATACCCTAGAGGATTAGTAGTCCCATTGACTTCATCTAACCCAAGTTAGCTGCCCTAGTTTGATACCCTAGAGGATTAGTAGTCCCATTGACTTCATCTAACCCAACAAGCTAGGGTTTACAGTGGGAGCACCCAATAGTGTTACCAATTCACCTATGTATTAAAAAAATATCTATGTATGTTACTTTAATTATTTATGTTAATTTCCTGGGATAGTTTCATGTAGCTTCTTGTTTAGATATTATTCTCACAAGTAAGTTATTTATTTCCTCCGAATATGATTTTATTTTCCACAAAAATGATTTTATTTTTTGCAAACTTTACTTTTTACAATGTGTGATTTAATGTTTGCAAGGGTGTGATTTATTTTTCTATAAGAATGTTTTAGGAAATCAATACCAAAACCTATATAAACCTTCCTAGTACATACAACCTTTATATGCCATTGCAAATTTGACAAAATTAAACATACGTTATTAAAAAGCATCACATTATTTTTATGATTTGTGAATTTATCACTTTGGTTTATCTATAAAAGAATCCAATGTCATCATCATGTATATCATTGTGAATGCATATGTAATTATTATTATATGCTTTATAATGGACATAAATAATATAATTATAATAATTAATACTGTCTTCAAGATAAACATCACCATTAGGAATAACATTGCAACAAATATAATCAATATTACCTTCATAATTTATAATATTATTATAACCATGGAATCCAACTTGATTGGTAATTAATGATATCACCTATATCACATGATAGGTCTATCATTATGATCTTTATTTTTATCCTCTCATCCAACTTTTAGTATTCCTCCTTAAGTATGATATGTTTGGTTAGTGTATTTTATACCATATTTATAAAAGGAAGAGAGAACACAAAACCATCTTTATAAAAATTAGAATCTCCAAGAAACATCTCAAAATTTATCTTGAAGCTTGATAGTTCTTTATCTTCCCTACCTTTATTGATATTAATTAATGTCACATACTTATGATATTGGTCATGTTTCCTCTTTTTTTTCTCATTCTAGGTAATTGATGTGATCTAAATTATGACTTATCTCTTAATGTCTTTAACTCTTCTCTTTTTAGAAAATATTACCTTTCACATTTTGGGGTGGTGAGTAAGAACAATCATGCACCCCATCAATATTACATGAAATTATAATAATCCTTATTGTAGCAATTGAAAATATGAACTAGGAAGTGGAGGTTAAGAAAGAAGAACATGAAGAAAATACGTTGGATAGTGTTTTTTGTCCATAAATAAATTACCTAAAATAAGAAAGGTCAAATTCATGTGTAAGTCGGTATTGTCTAGGAGCTTTATGCTTATATTGCCAAAGAAAATAGGCTTAGAAGAAATTGTATTACCTGGCTATATTAATGAAACAACGAGAAGATATGGTGAAATTCTATCAAAGGCTAATGTAGAGGGTGACAAGACCAATGTATAATCCAACAAGCAACACTCTAAGAGATGAAGGAGGTCTAAAGGAAGATTTATTGGTTTCTAGATAAATTAATTTAGTTAAATAAACTCTAGAAAGATCAATGAGTGGCATAGTTCCTCATCTAGATTTTAAATCGGAATGCAAGTAGGCATATCTTGGTAAGAAAAAGGATAAATCTCCCTTATGTTACTTATTAGTGTGTTTGGAAGACTAGTTGTTACACAATTGATTAATAGATCATGAAGTTGAAGTCACTGTTATATCCAAGGAAATGTGTGACACCATGAACATGAACTAAACTAATGTTGATCCCAAGATAATGATTCATTGAAATGATAGTTAATGTAGAATGCTAGACATAGCAACAATTTAGGACATCATAGTAGTAGATGTACCTCCAACATTTAGAATAGGTTTATCCAAATCCTTCTTAATACAAATAGAAGCATACACGACACAAGATCATGTGCATACAATTGTGCCATGCAATAAAAAATTGGTTCATTTTAATGCTAAAAAATCAAACCATTTCACATTCAAAGAGAAGAATACGAGGTAAATCTAGTTGAAGACGTCCACAAGATAGGTAACATGGAGGTAGTTTATTGGATATAAGGTGAGTAAGGTCCAATTGGCAGTGATATTTTCTTTAAGAGTATTGATCCAACACTCTTATCAAGCTTGAAAATGAGCATAATCTATAAACTAGCTAAGATCCCTTACAATATATGGCCAATGGTATGCTTCACCAAGAAAGACCGAATAGTTTAGCAACAAAATTGGGAGATTGACTCTTGATAGAAGAGAGTTCAACACTGCATCGCTAGCTAGAAAAGCTTTATTACATTTTAAATCTTCAATGACCAATTAGTGATCTAGCACATAGACCAATATACATATAAGAGGCGATAAACAACTCATATTATTAGCAAGAATCCTCACCATTGATTTCCTATGCTATTTTTAATGCAAGTTTAGAAACTGATATATGCCCAAAGTTAATATTATGGAAACATTTTGACAAGACAAGTTGTGCATCCCAAGACATATGTCAAATACAAAAGCACAAATTTGGTACTATATGGTCGAGTCACTACAAATTTTGATACAAGAGCTAAATATCAAGTGACTAGTGGCATATGGAAATATACCACAATTTTGTATAAATAAGCTAGCAAATAAATAAAATTTGTATAAAAAATAAAGAATAAGGCAATTACCCAAAGGGATAAAAAAAATGTTGGAAAGCATGCAAACCATATCACATGATGTAGTAAATTATGAGGAATGACTATTCAATGGTATAAAATGTTGTTGCTTCTTGAAAGTTGAATACAATAAAGCTAAGGAGAAAGGGGATTCACAAGGTAGGTTGAATGGTGAATTTTTCAAGAATAAAAGCCTATAAAAGAGGTTCCCTTTCTCAACGTCAAATCACTCCTAAGAAATAATTATGCTTTGAGGGAGTATGATAGATAGGCCTTAGTAAAAAGTGAAGATGAGAATAAAGAATTTCTCCACATAGAATCTGTAGTTAAGTCTAAAGATTCTTGTGTTTAGAGGAGATGCAAAAACATTGGAGGAAAAGGATGATCAATTTTAGCCTTCTTGATGCAGGAGCATCTAGTGGTGTAAGAGTGATCATGCATCATCAAAATTTTGTATTAATTTTATTTTGTTCTAAAACTAGTTAGTTTAAATTCTGCCAAAATAGTGAAAATCCTACCACTAAAACTTAAGGGTGAAAATTGGTTGTAGTTATCTTTAGGGCACTACATTATTGTAGCTATTTTCGAGAGCTTTCCAAAAATATGCACTAATATTCAATCCGAGCAACGAGTGAGAAGTTATGACCTTGAGAAGTTTTGCCCCCAAAATTCAAAATGATGGCCAATGGAATGTCGTATGAACTACCCCCTTTAATGAAATTGTAATTTTAATAAAGGGAAGTTCATTTATTATCTGTGAATGCAAATGCAAAGCCTAAAAATTGATTTACCTTCAAAATATGAAAAAAATGTGAAATTTCAAAATTATAAAAATCCTTATAAAATAATAAATTTAAATAATTTTTATAAATTCAAAATGACTTTAGAATGAGATCAAAAATGTTTCGGATGAAATATTGAAGCTCATTCTTCACACCCATGCATTTATTTGTGAAATTTTTTATTTATTTTTATTTTTATTTTAGTCATCGAATTTAAAAAAAAAAATCTACAAAAGGAAGAGTTAGAAAAATAAAAATAATTTTTTGGAAAATGGACCAGAAAGCTAAAAATGTTAAAACACACTACAGTTAGTATGATGCCACCCTACATTGTTGCAAATATTTTCAAGACCTTTATGAAAATATGCACTAATAGTTAATCCGAGCAACGAGTGAGGAGTTATGACCTCGGGAATTTTTATCCTCAAAATTCAAAATAATGGCCAATGGAATGCCATATGAACTACCCCCTTTAATGAAATTGTAATTTTCATAAATGGAAGTTCATTTATTGTCTATGAATGCAAATGCAAAGCCTAAAAATTGATTTACCTTCAAAATATAAAAAATGTGAAATTTCAAAATTATAAAATCCTTATAAAACAACAAATTTAAATAATTTTTATAAATTCGAAATGACTTCAGAATGAGATCAAAATTGTTTCGGATGAAATATTGAAGCTCATTCTTCACACCCATGCATTTATTTATAAAATTTTATTTTTATTTTAGTCGTCGAAGTTTAAAAAATATCTGCAAAAGGAAGGGTTAGAAAAATAAAAATAAAATTTTGGAAAATGGACTAAAAAGTTGAAAATGTTAAAACACACTATAGTTAGTATGTTGTGGCTCTATGTTCTTGCAATTCTTTTCGAGAGCTTTCCGAAAATATGCACTAATAGTCAATCTGAGCAACGAGCGAGGAGTTATGACCCAAGGAAGTTTTACCCTCAAAATTCAAAATGATGGCCAATGGAATGTCGTATGAACTACCCCCCTTTAATGAAATTGTAACTTTCATAAAGGGAAGTTCATTTATTGTCTGTAAATTCAAATGCAAATCTTGAAAATTGATTTGCCTTCAAAATATGAAAAAATAATGAAATTCTGAAATTATAAAAATCCTTATAAAACAACTTTAAATAATTTTTATAAATTTGAAATGGCTTCAGAATGAGAACAAAATTATTTCAGATGAAATATTGAAGCTCATTCTTCACACCCATGCATTTATTTATGAAATTTAATTTTTTTTTAGTCATCGAGGTTTAAAAAAATTCTGCAAAAGGAAGGGTTAGAAAAATAAAAATAAAATTCTGAAAAATAGACTAGAAAGACGAAAATATTAAAATACACTACAACCAGTATGATGCCACCATACGTTGTTGTAGCTCTTATCGAGAGCTTTATGAAAATATGCACTAATAATCAATCCGAGCAACGAGCGAGGAGTTATGATCCCGGGAAGTTTTACCCCCAAAATTCAAAATGATGGCCAATGGAATGTCGTATGAACTTCTCCCCTTTAATGAAATTGTAATTTTCATAAACAGAAGTTCATTTATTGTCTATGAATGTAAATGCAAAGCCTTAAAATCAATTTACCTTCAAAATATGAAAAAAATGTGAAATTTTGAAATTATAAAAATCCTTATAAAACAACTTTAAATAATTTTTATAAATTCAAAGTGACTTCAGAATAAGATCAAAATTGTTTCAGATGAAATATTGGAGCTCATTCTTCACACCCATCCATTTATTTATGAAATTTTAATTTAATTTTTATTTTTATTCTAGTCGCTGAAGTTTAATATTTTCAGCTTTCTAGTCCATTTTCCAGAATTTTATTTTTATTTTTCTAACCCTTCCTTTTGTAGATTTTTTTTAAACTTCGACGACTAAAATAAAAATAAAATTTCATAAATAAATGCATGGGTGTGAAGAATGAGCTTCAATATTTCATCCGAAATAATTTTTATCTCATTCTGAAGTCATTTCAAATTTATAAAAATTATTTAAAGTTGTTTTATAAGGATTTTTATAATTTCAGAATTTCACATTTTTTTTTCATATTTTGAAGGTAAATCGATTTTTAGGCTTTGCATTTGCATTCACAGACAATAAATGAACTTCCCTTTATGAAAATTATAATTTCATTAAAGGGTGTAGTTCATACGACATTCCATTGGCCATCATTTTGAATTTTAGGGGTAAAACTTCTCGAGGTCATAACTCCTCATTCGTTGCTCGGATTGACTATTAGTGCATATTTTTGGATAGCTCTCGAAAAGAGTTACAACAACATAGAGCGGTATCATACCGACTGTAGTTTATTTAAACATTTTCTACTTTTTGGTCCATTTTACATAATTTTTTTTTATTTTTCTAAACCTTCATTTTGTAGATTTTTTTTAAACTTCGTTGACTAGAATAAAAATAAAAATAAAAATAAAATTCTTAAATAAATGAATGGGTGTGAATAATGAGCTTCAATATTTCATCCACAAGAATTTTGATCTCATTTTGAAGTCATTTCAAATTTATAAAAATTATTTAAAGTTGTTTTATAAGGACTTTTATAATTTTGGAATTTTACATTTTTTTATATTTTGAAGGTAAATTGATTTTCAGGCTTTACATTTGCATTCACAAATAATAAATGAACTTCCCTTTATGAAAATTACAATTTCATTAAATGGGGTAGTTCATATAGTATTCCATTGATCATCATTTTGAATTTTGGGGGCAAAACTTCCCGGGGTCATAACTCCTCGCTCGTTGCTCGGATTGACTATTAGTGCATATTTTCATAAAGCTATTGAAAAGAGCTACAACAACATAGGGCAACATCATACTAATTTTAGTGTGTTTTAACATTTACTGATTATAGTGTGTTTTATCTAGGGAAAATAACAACTAAAATTAGTTTGAAACAAATCCAACTAATTTAAATCCACTCACGGTAGATGGAAACCAAACTTAACATATCTAATTTATATAACTAATTTGAATTCAACCCAAAAATTCTATTTGTGTTTTCCATGTCACCATGTCCAATGTTGACATCATCATGTCTGAATCTAATGCCATCATGTCTAATGTTCTTTGGTGTTGTGTTGGCATCATCTCTAATACTGATATCATCTTTAGAGATGATATCATTATCTTTATTGTTGTTCTCTAGTTCTCCTATGCTATTCTTCAATGTTGACATCATATTTGGTGCTAACATCATCATATTTAGTGTTGATGTCATCATCTCTATGGCTATTGTCAAGGTTTTTAATGATGACATCATAATATCCAGGGTTGCTATCAAATCTTTGGTGCTTTTCTATATGGTTGTAGTGCCAATTTGTAGGGATTCAGTGCTACTTTAGTGCTACTTCAATGTTATTCTAGGACTACTCTGGTGTTGCTTTGTATTATTTAAAATGTTTTTTAGGTCTACAAAGTGTCAATATTCCTTTCCATGCCATGATATCCATCAATTAAATATCAAATCTTATATTTTTATCTCTAAAAGCAAATAAATACATTTTGTTCAACTTAGTACAATGTTCCTCCTTTTCACTATGCTTAACTGCAATATATATGCAAATTACAATCTAATCCATAGTTAAGTGATACAAGATGAGGCTTAAAGACTATACCAAATGAGGCTTTTTAGAGCCTCACTAGAATGGGATATGATGATAGAGGTATCAGAAGGAATGGGCAAGGAACAATAAATCCTATATTGCCAAGCATTAGGCATTAGGCCAAAGAACAAAGGTCTTGGTTATGATAGTTAATCAAGTAATGAGAATATATTTCTAAAAGTTGAAACCTTTATGGGAGGTGAGACATCCCAATGTGCACAAAATTGAGTTTTTTAATAAAAATATTTATGTATAGCTAGAAATGTTAAAAACATATGTTATGATCTATATGATTTTACCCATGTTAAAAAATAATTTATTTAGAAATTATTGGTAGAAAGGCAAAATGACAAATAGAAAACATTTAAATTATGGATGGATAGATACGATGGAACGTATTAGAGAAATAAACATGTTATGATTCTATAGTGAATTGTTTCATCCTCAAAAGAGAAATATAAATAATTACTATTGTTGATATATATCAAGCTATTTTGTGTGCACTTGGAAGTGGTTAAGGGAAAATAGAGTGATGTCTAGGGGTTATCCATATTCAAAATCTCAAATTAATAAATTAGTGCTAAACCATGTCAAAACCTTCTATTGAGATAATTATGATTTATCCAATTAATAATCCTTAGTGATAGAAATACATGCAATTTATTAATAGCAATTGATAGATGAAGACTACAGAGAGTGATGTGGTTTTGATTTTCAAATACACCAAAGTGGATGATACTTTAATTTAGATTAAACTAGGTATTTAGACTTTTTAAAATCTATTATGATAAAATGAAAATTTATTCAAAAATATGCGCTTGAGCTTAAACATCCCTAAAGTGAATACATTTTCATAAATAATTTAAATGAAGTAATATTTATCCATTTTAGGCATATTTTGGGTTGTCATTCAAGAGTTATTATTATGTAATGACCACACCTGATACTATTATAATTTCTAATTGAAAATGAATATATTATCCATATCTAATATTAGGGATTATGTATCACAATGATCTAGCTAATTTTAGTCCTTTTATGCATCCTAATCCTTAAAGATCTAAGACTTTCACTTGACATGCTTATAAAACATAAAGAATTTAGGAAGATAGTGTAGAAGTTTATCAAATGATATTTTGAATCTAGATTCAAAATTCCTCATTAGATCAAAATAGATATAGAAGGGGGGATTTTCAATAGATAGGATTATTGTGGATAGAGAAATGAAGAAGAAAACAAACAATATAAAATATAATATACAATTAAATTCTATTTTGAATTAAATAAATATATATATTTTATTTGTTATAAGAATGGGTTTTGAAAGGGTATCCAAATATTTTACAAAAAAATGAACACTGCATATCTAGGATAAAACGAAAGACTACAAAGAATAGATAAAAGACTAGAAAATAGTAGATTGGAAAACAATAAACAAAGCAGGCCAATAAAACAACCAATAGAAGACCACAATATTTTGGAGATGAAAATGATCCTAGAATCCTGAGTAGAACTAAAATGATAGCACAAAGACTAGATAAGATACCCAACATGGGTTAGCAACAAGAAACAACCAACAAATCTCCCAAAATTAACCATAGAAAAAGAGGACTCAATCCTTAGTAGAACCTATTTCTGTTTTTCTCATTTCTACCTCCAAGGCCCTAGGCTCACCATGATTCCAATAGACCAATGGTTTTATCTCTTTCTCACAATAAATGACCATATTCAAAGTTCCAATAAGGGAATTTTTGTAATCCATCATCATTTTATTAAATAAATTTGGCATTTTGGTCACATCCAATGGATTGGAGAGCTTCTTACCCCATCAACATGTAGACTTCAAAGTGAAATTAGTTTTCTTCTTTAGGAGAACATGGTCCTCTAAATATGAGTTCTCAACTAAGATTGATGTCTTCTTAGACTTGACCAACTTAGCGAAGAGACACTTGGACCACCTTGCCCTTTATGTTCCACCCCTAGTTCCCAATGGTGAATCTAAGGCTTCTCTTGTATCCTTTCCTTTAGTTTCCTCTAAGATATTAGAGGACTAACTAGATTCTCTTCCATTGCCTAAGGGTTGTTTGACTTAGAGTGAGACAAATTTATGGAATCATCAGTAGTAGGGAACTCTGATTGAAGAGTTGTTAGATTAGGGACAACCTCCCTGAGACCTCCTTGATTTTTTTGATGTGTTCAAAAATTAACAAAGCCAAACCCTAATGGATTAGATTAGTAATCTTCCTACCTTTAACTTGCAACATAGACTTCTCCAAAGACTTAAATAAAAAGGAAGGTATGTTAAACACTCTCTTGCAACAAAGTTGATTTAGGAACATGAAATAATAACTCCATATGATATATTTACTCTCACCTAATGTGAAGTACTCCATAATTACCAAAACAACCCTATCCCATGGAGCCTTAAGAACTTTCCTTTGGAAATCATTATGGATATTCAACAAGACCTCATCCTACCCTAGAAAGTACCTAATTTCTCTTTCCAAGGAATGATTTTTCCTATTGTGGCATACACCATCTAAAGGTAGGCCCATCACACCACAACTAAGAGAATGAATATTTCAAACTCAAGCCCCTCCATTTTCTCCATCCCATTCTTCCATGAATGGGCCATTTGTTTTGATATTTATCTATTAAAACCATGGAATCTCAACAAACATTACAGAAGATCACCTTTACTCAATATCTTCCTTACATTATCCTTAACTTCAAGTGAATTTGGCTCAAGTACTATCCCCTCCATAGTCTAAAATACCACCCATAGATTACACTCTTTGGATAATTGACATATAGAGCAACCAACAGACCTTGGAGGAGAAAAATACAAAATGATGAAAGCTCCTCCTAGGAATTTAGAAGCCTCAAGAGACCATTGGAATATAGCCAACCTTCACCTCAAAATATTATAACCAATACCCCACTACTAAAAATTAATCCAACTTGGGAAAACTAGGATCTTATTGAAAATAGGTAAATTTAATAGCTTGATCTTTTCTAGAAATATGATAATAGGGCTCTCATCCCAATCCAAGCCAACATCAATATCATAATCCTTGAGGGAGTACCACTTCATGTTTCAAAAGGATCATAAAAAAAAAAGAATATGTAACAATAAAGAGAAGCATACCATATGTCCTTTGAAATAATTAGAATCCCCTACAATCATGGCACCTATATCTATGAATATTAGATCCAATTTTCAACATCAACTATAGGATTTTATGGCCACTTGACATACAAATGTGCAAACAAATAAGGCCTCTCCACATTCTAAAAAACCACTTCAACTCATACATACCAAGGAAAGCCAAGGGGTTTATATGTCTTCCAAACAACCACCTAGGCCAATGATTGCCATATTGCCTTTTGTCAATTGACAAAAGCAAGGATTTCCATCTAAAAAGGCTTACTTGTTCATGAAATAGGGATATTGAAGTGAAAATTTTTTGGTGATGATGTCTATGCATGGACCATGTGATTTGTATGAATTAATAACACATGACCTTAGCCACGAATTAAAACACCACCCTACCTCCAAACCTATTGATAATTTCCACCTGAACCATGCTACTTTTGGTTAGGAGTCCATCCCTATAAGAGTTTGGCACCAAAAATATAGAATTCAAAAATAAAAGAACTTTGAAAATATGAGGAGCTTCCCCTATCGCATAGACTATAAGAATCAAAGATTAATTTTGCAGTAATCTCCTGATTGATAAGGGAAGAATAAATCACACCCCCAAACAAAAATATTACTACATCAATTATTAACATCATCTCAAGAATCACTATCCAACTATAAGAGACCTTGGAGGAATTCCCTTCTCCACATAGAGGTTCCATTTTGGAGCAAACCAAGATTTTCCAAGAAATTTGTAGGCCCATTTCCTCTAAATATATGATTAATTTGGACTTCCTCCAAATTTTGGACTATTCTTTTGGCCTCTAAAATCATATTAACTATGTTATAACTAGGGTATTGAGATACTTTAATAATATTAATAATGTTTAGGGAGTCTCCTTCAATAATCACCTTTCTATAGTCTAGAGACTCCAAAAGAGTCATTCCCTGGTAAAGAGCTCTAGCCTCCATGAAGTGGTAGGTCTGGAAATCCAAATTCTTAGAGAATGCCAAGATAATCCCACCTCTATCATTTCTAAACACATCTCAATATTACCTTTAGATGTCCCATAAAAATTAAATTTGATCCATCTTGGTGGAGGTGGTTCCCATTTGGTTTGAGATATTAAGTTAAACATTGTCTGCTCATTAACCCTTGACCTATGTTGTAAACCTAGCTTCAACTCCAACTCCTCCTCATTTTATAAACCACCAATAAAGTCACATTGAAGGATAAATATATTCTCCACCACACTTGAGATACCTCTATAATAAATTATAACCACATCCCTGTTAGAATTTTTGAAAGCTCCATTTTTTCTTTCCTTCCAAATACTCCTAAAAAAATGAGGTAGGCTAAAGATAAAAACAAAAAAAAACTCAATATAGGAGCACATAAGGGGGAACCCACTGAATACAAAAATTTGATAGAATGTTTGGGGTGACCCAATAGACTCCCAAGCTCTCAATACATCCAATAAAAAGGAGTATTGAAAGAAATATGGTTAGAGAAATCAACACAAGATCCACATAAATTACATCTATTAGGTAGGTACATACCCATTTTATAAATATTTTCTAAAGTTAGGATCTTGTTCTAGATAACAAGCCAAAAGAAGACATTAATCTTGGGAGTAATACCCTTAAACCAGATTTTAAAAGAGAGGATCCAAGACTGGTAGTTAGCATCCAAAATAGCATAGGAAAGCTTTACTAAGAAGGGACTATATTTTTCACCCTTCCAAAACAATGTATCCTCCTCATCCCCACTCTTGATGACCTAAAATTTCAACTTATCAAAAACAAAATTCCAAGCCTCCTTCTTAGCCTGATAGAAGTTAGAAGTTACCAAGGTTTTCCATTTCTTGTTTCCATTCAAGGATTCAATAAAGTTAACTATTTTTTACCCAAAGATGATTCTGATTTTAGGCTCCACACTAGCCAAATTTGGGTATAGGGAAAGGGGTCAGTCTAGAAGCCAAGGATATTTCCAGAACTCAATACTTTTCCCACTTTCCATATTCCATTTCCATCCCCTCATAATTATAGGATGCTCTCCCAAAAAGTGGATCCTGAGGGTGGAAGAGTGTCCAATTTTTTTTCTCTCTGATGCATATATTTTGCCATTAGAATGTGGACCCAACCCATATTATCCTAGTTAGTTATCTTCCAACCTTAATTTTCCAAGAGACCTTTATTCATTTGGAGTATATTCCTAAGACCCAAACCTCCATGTTTGTTCCTACTACATGCTTACTTCCAAGAGGCCAGATGTACTTTACTCCTTTCTTATGAGCCCAACCATAGAAAATATTTTTGGATGTGTTCAATTTTTTATAAAATTTTATTAGGAATTCTAAAGAGAGACATAAAATAAGTAGGGATGCTTTAAGGAGTTGTTCAACTAGAAAAGCCTTCCTTGCTTTACCGAGGAGGGTTTATTTCCACCCAATAACCTTCTTTTGGACTCTTTCCACTACTAGATCCCAAAGTTTCTCCTTGATACTTCCTTTAAATAATGATATCCCAAGATAGAGAGCTGGAAAAACTACAATCTCACACCCTAGGCTATGAGTAATATTCCTCTACCTAGATGGAGGAGGATTAATAAAGATATTCCTCTTCAAAAAGTTTATTTTTTTACCTACTACCTTTTCAAAGGATAGAAGAATTTCCTTTATCATTTTGGCCTAAGGAACATAGGTAAGAAAAGAAAAAACAGTTTCATCTGTAAATTGATGGTGAGATATCAAACCTTCAATCACAACCTTTGCCTTAATAGACCTTCCCAATGATTTATCCATAAAAATAAATTGATATGGATATAGTGGATCACCTTGTTATATGCCCCTACAACTTATATAATAGTCAGTACGAGACCCATTAATAATGATAGAGAATTTCATAGAATAAATACATGCCTTAACTAGGTTGATCCACCTTTGATCAAACCCAAATTTAGCCAAAACTTTTAAAAGGAAATACCAATACCCCCTATCATATACCTTATTCATATCAAGTTTAAGTAATATCCAGGATCTCCCACTTTTATCTGCTAAGTAAATCAATTCATGAACTGCTATAATTCCATCTATTGTCTCCCTACCACAAAACTACTCTAGGCTTTATTAACTAGGGTAGGCAAGAAAATATTTAACATATTAGAAAGAACCTCCATCAAGATATTATATAAGGTGTTACACAAGTTTATGGGTTTGTAATATTTGAAATCCTTTGCTCCAACTATCTTAGGGATTATATATAATTCTACTAACAAATAAATAAATTATACATATATATAAAATTTATTTTTTAGTAAAAATATTTTTATTTTAAATTAGAAATAGAATTATATATATAGATAGATAAATATAGAATAAATCAAACTTTAAAATAATTAAATACTCATAACTATAAAAATTAAAATATATTAACTAAGCAACTATTAAAAAACATTACAATCCTTGATATGAGTTATCCTAGTTAGATTTATTGGTCATTTTGTATTAGTATAATGTGTTCTATTTTAGATTATGATTTATCTTATTTAGCATAGTGGTGTTCTAACTTGAATAGTGATACAACTTATGTCAATTTGTAATAGTGAGATGTATTTGATATTAAAATCCTATAAGTTTATCCAGAATTAATCATTCAACATCAATACCGGGAAGGAAACAAAGCTGTGGACTGGCTTGCTAATAAGGGAGTTGACGCAACAGACATTCAGATTTGGAGATATTCCTTCCCAATCGGCCTAAGGGACGTTTCTTCAAGTTCCAATGTTTGCACAATGTGAGTGGGTTACTGGTCTTCGGGTTTTTGGCTACGTTTTGGCATCTTGGAGCATTTTCGCATCATTTTTCTAAGTTGGTTGCAAAATCTCAGCTTGCCACATTATCACGAAATTTCCTTTTTGCTCAGGCCACGAGGTTGCTTTTTGTCGCGATATCGCGACACCTTTCTCTCCCTCTGGTGCGGTCTTCCAACTTGTCGCGATATCGCAACACTTTTTCTCTCCGGGTGCTTTTTTGCAAACTTGTCGCAATATCGCGACACTTTTTCCCTTCAGGTGCTTTTTCACAAACTTGTCGCGATATCATGACACTTTTGGCCTTCAGGCGCTTTTTCGCAAACTTGTCGCGATATCGTGACACTTTTGGCCTTCAGGCGCGGTCTTGCTTTTTGTCACGATTTCACGACACATTTTCTCTCTCCAACGACGGTCTTCCATTCGGTCGCGATATCGCGACAAGTTTTCTTTCCAACAACGGTCTTCCATTTTGTCACGATATCACAACACTTTTTCTCTCCGGGTGCCTTTGCGCAAACTTGTCACGATATCGTGACATTTTTTCCTCTCCAAAGGCGGTCTTCTTTTTTGTCGTGATATCGCGATGCTTTTTCTCTCTCCAATGGCGGTCTTCCAGGTTGTCGCGATATCGCGACCTTTTTTCTCTCCAATGGCGGACTTCCATTTTTGTCGCGATATCGTGACACTTTTTCTCTTCAATGGCGGTCTTCCTTTTTGTCGTGATTTCGTGACACCTTTTCTTCTTGGCAGCAGGCTTCCACTTTCGTCGCGATTTCGGGGCTCATTTCCTATTTCGGCTGTGGTCTTCATTCTTGTCGTGATTTCGTGACACCTTTTCTCTTCGACAGTGTTCTCACTTCTTGTAGCGATTTCGTGACTCCTTTTTCTTGTTGCAATTTCGTGACTCTTCTTCTTGACCGGCTCCAACCCTGCAATTTGTCGCGATATCGCGACACTTTGCAACATGTCACGATATCGCGACTTCTTCCCTTCTTCGGCTCCGATGGTGATTCTTGTCGTGATTTCGTGACTTCTTTTCTTCCTTTGGCTTCAACGGCGCATCTTGTCATGATTTCACGACATCACCATTTTGGTCGCGATTTCGTGACACCTTCCCTAGTGTGGAGGTTTGCCAGCATTATTTTCCTCTCTTCTTGGACCACCTCGGTCGACATGGATTTATTGTAATCTCTCTTGTACAAGGTTCAGGGACCTTTCAAAACCCTTTCTACCAATCAAAAAAAAAATCCTATAAGTTTATATAAAGCATATGGAAGAGATAATGAGCCATATCATGGTTTATAAGCTTACTTTGTAATCATTTTGATTTTGCTAATTGATAGTTATGGTTGGTTATTTTGGTTTTAATATTAAATATTTTATAAAATAGTTGCATTTCTATTCAATTCTACTCCTACCTATTTGTAGGTAGAAAATGCAATGAGCATACAATAAAAGTGCATACTTATACATTGATAAGTTCATGTATTATTTATGCCTTGTTTCTGCCACCTTCAATGTCCTTGAGACTTATATTTAGTGAAAATCCTAAGGGTCCTTTAGCTAATGAACAACAAGGGCTATAAACAACTAGAAAAATGCACAATATACATTATATTTGTTAGAGCTCATAATAGTTTATAGAATAATAAGAAACATATATTATTCAAATCATATAGTTAAATAGGAATAGAGAGATTTTAAAAAAATACAAATATGAGAGGATTATTTTAGGTTCCCAAAACAAATGATAACTAATTGATCATAAATTTATGTAATTAAATAATGGAAGAGGTATATAAATGCCTCTAGTAATTCTCTTAATCCTAAGAAATATTTAATCAATATGTTATTATGTAGAATTACAAAGCTTCATGTTCCAATCTGATATATAGACCTATAAGATTATACAATAAAATCCATATCATACCACACAATGTTATCCCATAGGCTTATCCAATAAATTATATTATGGAATATTGGATTTTCCAAAAAATAATAGACTACACATCTCAACACTTGAATAATCTAAATTTAGGGTACAAGGATAGAAGATAATAAATATCTACGTCTATATTGGAAGCTCTACCACATCAGTTAAATTTTATAAAAATATAACCCATTGGAATATACCTTGTTATCCTATAGAAAGACTATATTATATCTAGACATCTTACACCACACTTTAATATTCTTTAATATCATAAGAAAATTATTGAAAAGATGACCTTTCTCCTTACATAGTTTTAAAGTATTTTTTATCTTCTTTGAAGGATTTGACTTATCCATAAAACACATGTCTCCCACTTTTACCTGCTAAGTAAATAAATTCATGAACTACTCTAATTCCATATAATATTTGTCTCCCTACCACAAACCTACTCTAGGCTTTATTAACTAGGGTAGGCAAGAAAATATTTAACCTATTAGCAAGAACCTTCATCAAGATCTTACATAAGGTGTTATACAAGCTGATGGGTTTGTAATCTTTGAAATACTTTGCTCCAACTAATAATATGATTTTTGATATCCAGGTGTTGAAGCCACATGTATTCAAATCTAAAGAGAATTTTTGAATGAAGAAGTTGGATGGAGGTCTTCTAGGATAAGAGGGTTATGATCCAAGATAATCTTAGGGTGGGAATGCAAGAAGGCATCACCAAAAAGGTTAATGACATATTTG
>JAQPPZ010015303.1:0-23517 GCA_028583015.1 Wollemia nobilis
CTTGTCTTCCCCCTTTGTTTTGCAAATTTAACAAATAGAGCACTCCTTCCAAGACAAGTCGACACACGACCCGCTTTTGAAAGGCTTCCAGACCAGTCGACACACGACTTGGTTTTTGTCTTCAACACTCGAAAATGGCTTTCCGTACCCAAGATTCGATCTTCATGAAGTTTGGAAGTTTGGGTATGCTTTCAAAACAAATGTTGAAGATGGCCTTTGTTTTTGCAATAAAAGAGTTTGTTCCTATGTCTTTTTATCCCCAATTTGGAGAAAACATGAGAAATCGAGTGGAACTATTGCAAAAAAAAATTGGTTTTTGTTTAAAAAATTTCTAAGTTGAAATGCTAAAAAAATAGTTTTAAAGATTAATAATTCATATAATAAAGCAATTTGGAAAAAAAAATCAACTTAAAAATTGATTAATTTAGGCCAAAATTTGCTAAACTATATAAAAAAAAATCTAAAAAAATATTAAAAAAACATTAAAAAACTTTAGAAATTAAAAGAATGAAGAAAAATACCAATTTTTTTGTGATTTGCATAGGCCTTTGGAAAAATATTAGCGCGTGGGGTCGAACACGAGACCTCGCGGATGTCAAGGCTATGCCTTGACCATTGCACTGCTGGGGCGGCTTTGAAAGCCTCCCCCGCGTGCATATACTTAAGGCGGGCCGAGCCTTTCAAAGGGCTCTGTGGGAATTATCCCACATTCATCTCGTAAGGGATGAATTAGGCCTTTAAAGGCCTGAACGCATTGTTAGAATGCGTGATTGCCTTGGGAAATCACTGCTCCTTTGTCCTTTGATGCTCCATCACGTTACACTGCCTGACGGATGAAAATTTGACTTTTCGCCCACATATGTCAGTGGCCAGATGGTACCACGTGTCACTTTTTTGAGTCGGTCTAGGTTTCTAGCCAGTGAGGTTAGGTGTCTCGCGGCCACGTATGTAGTTTGGGTGATGCCAGGTGGTGGTTACGTGGTGCTTGATGCGTGGTCTGCCAAGAGTGTGAGGGCGCTCCTACACTTGATGCACTCCTAATTAGAGAAAGCCACGTGGGAGTGTGAGGGCACTCTTGCCCTCGACGTGCTCTTACGTACTGATTGTGGGGGCACGGGCCCTATGGACCGATGCGAGCCTCGGGGTTGTCGGCCTATCATATGACGTAGGCTTTGGAGATACAGTCCTGTGGCCTATCATGGGCCTATAGCCTAAGCTCGATCCGAGCTCGATCGCCCTCGATAGGCGAGATATGCTCAGCCGATCAACGTCGGCAAACTGCACCTACACCTTGTTGACAATAATCTGTTGAGAGAGTACACATGGAAGACTGGATGAAATCTAGAACTAGCTAAAAGGGCTAGTTTGTACATCGTCAGCCGAATCCTCTACAACACCTGATAAGGACCATAGTATTTGGGGGTAAGTTTCTAACAACCGTGCAACTAAAGAGATGATTGCTTGTATGGTTGTAAACAAAGGAAGACCATATCACCAATGATAAATTTGTATTTAGTACGATGTTGATCTTCTTGTTGTTTCATACGGTTCTGAAGCATGTCCAAATTGAGCTTGAGTTGGCAAATAATGGAGTCACACTGACAGAGAGTGGAATCGATGGCCTAAATATTGGAGCTTCCTGGAATGTAAGAAGTTGGAGCTGGTGGAAGCTAACCATAAACTGCTTCAAATGGATTCACCTTAGTGGCAAAGTGATAGGTGGTGTTGTACCATAATTCAGCCAAAGGAAGCCACTTAGCCCAATAAGTAGGATGTTCAAAAGTGAAGCAGCGAATATAGGTTTTCAAGCATTTATTGATAATTGTAGTTTGACCATCAATTTGAGGATGGTAGACTGAATTCATCTTGAGTTGTGTCCCCTACAACTTGAATAGTTTCTACCAAAAGCAACTAGTGAAGGTAGGATCCTGATTATAGATAATGAATTTAGGTATTCCATGCAGACGAAATATGGAGTCAAGAAAGATTTGGGTGATAATGGATGTCGTATAAGGATGGGATAGGAAACAGAAGTGAACGTACTTCGAAATATTATTCATTATCACTAGAATAACTATTTTACCTCTATATTTTAATAGCCCTTCGATGAAGTCCATAGATATATCTATCCAAACTTGCTCAGGAATGGGCAAAGGTTGAAGTGTGCTTGGAGAACATACAATCTCACCTTTCATGCGTTGGTAGTGATCACATTCAATGATAAATATTTTGATGTCTTTTTTCATTCCCTTCCAAAAAAGGTACACTTGATTCGGGTATATATTTTGAGAAAACATGAATGACTAGTTGTGGGGGACACATGCATTTCATGAAGGAGGAGGTCCTTGATTTGAGACTCAGATGTAATAATTAAATGGTCATTAAACCGTAAATCTTGATTGCCCAAAACATAGCTATGGTGGGACTAAGGATCATTTTAGAGATGGCAGAGGAGAGTTTGCAATGATGAATCCTTGGCCAGATCTTGATGAAGGTGTTGAATCCATTGTGGAAGAGGAGTAGAGATAGCATGTAGCATGGTCTGATCTTCATGGAGGTGAGACAAAGCATTAACCACCACATTCTCTTTACCTTTCTTCTAAGAGATGTTATAGTCATATCCCAACAATTTGGAGATCCATTTTTGTTGTTTTGGATTAGCCATATGTTGATCTAAAAACTATTTTAGACTCTGATGATTAGTCTTGATGGAGAAATATCAACCAATGAGATATGGACACCAATGGGTGATCGCATGTAAAAATGGTAATCATTTCTTTCTCATATGTGGACTTGCCCAAATTTCAAGGGAAAAGTGCCTTGCTAGTAAAAGCCAATGGTTGACCCTCCTGCATTAAAAATTTCCCAATACATGTGTTTGATGCATCACTCTCGATGATAAAGGGTTTATAAAAATTTGGCATTGCCAAAACAAGAGTGGTGGTCATAGCATCCTTCAAATCAACCAAAGCCTTCTCAGTCGATTCAGTCCACACAAAAGAATTTTTCTAAAACATGGTTATGAGGGGAGTTGTGATCGTGCCATAGTTATTTACAAACTTTCTATAATATCCTAGAAGACCCAATAATATATGAAGTCCCTTCAAGGTATGAGGTTTAGGCCATTCTTGCACTACCTAAATTTTCTTAGGGTCTACCTAAAATCCTTCCTTAGTAACTATATACTCCAAATATTCAACCTCCTACTGACCAAAGGAACATTTTGATTGCTTTGCATGAAGCTAATGGTTAGAAAAAAAATTTAGAGTTGCTTCTAAGTGGTGAAGATGATCCTCCCATGTGCAACTATAAATCAGTATGTCATCAAAGAAGACTAGAATGAATTTACGAAGATGAGGGCAAAAAATAGAATTCATCAAACTTTCGAAGGTGGAAGGTGCATTGGTCAACCCAAAATGCATAACTAAAAATTCATAATGTCCTTCAAGAGTTATAAAAACTATTTTGGGAATATATTCATTCTTAATGCATATTTGGTGATAACCCGACCACAAATCCAACTTGGAAAAATATTGAGCCCCATGCAACTCATCTAAGAGTTCATCAATAATAGGAATAGGGAACTTATCCTTGATAGTAATTTTATTAAGATCTCGATAATCCACACACAAGCGCCAAGTGCCATCCTTTTTTTGACTAATAACACTAGTGAAGAACAGGAGCTAACACTAGAGCAAATAATTCTAAAAGCTTGAAGTTCCTGTATAATTTTCTCAATTTTAGTTTTTTGAGCATAAGCATACCAGTATGGGCGAACATTAGGAGGCAAACTGCTAGGAACAAGTCGTATTGCATGATCATGTGAGTGCTGAGGAGGAAGTCCCTTGGGTTCCTCAAAGACATGAGCATACTTGTTTAATATACCTTGTAGTTGTTATGGGTGACTATACTTCTTTTTCTCGGGAGTGGTGATAGCAAAAAACTGAGCTACCATGCCAATATGGTCTCGTAATACACCTAAAGATGTGTAGGAGCTCAATTTTGTGTGTGAGTGTTATCTAAGTCCTGGGTATTGGAGCCTAATCACCCCTCACTTCACTAGATGTTGTATGGGCTATCTAGCTTATCCAATAACAATAGCTCCTTCACAATATTTTAAAACCCCCAACACAAGGTTTCTAACCTACTCAACTACTGTAAAAATAACTATAATTTTTTTGACCTTTTGCTAAATATATATTTTTTGTATTTTTTTTATAATGAAAATTGGCAAACAAAAAAAATGAACTCGAAAATCGTATACATAACAGTCGAATTGGTAGAATTCGTCACAATTGTAGTAGAACATGGCCTTGGAAAGCACTTTGATACCACTTGTTAGGAACCTCATATTAAAAATAACAATCTCACACAAATACTTGAAAATAAACACACATGCTTACAACACACTTGGAAATAAAATGCACAATACGAAAGTGCAGAAAATGAATAATATCACAATAGCACTAAATTGCAAGTCTCTTTGAGGGGCAACCTCCTTCAATACTTCATTTAATTATGCAAATATATATATACAATACTGCCTCTCGTAAATTTAAGGAATTCACCTAGCACTTAACTCCTAAGGTTGGATTACATGCAAAATGCCACCAGGGCTAGAATATCCTACCTAAAATCAGTTACATTCTTTAAAAATAGTTACATAGAAGGGTGTCATTTGGCATAGGCGATTCTTAATAAAAATCTATAATAAAAATTTACAAAATATTAACATGGGTACTACCCATGTTCCACGAGGACTATTACATCAAGTGTTAGGATGGGGTCCTAACACAAACTTTGTTCAATAACAAGTTTGGTATGGTGGGTAACCTAAGGAAGACAACCTTTAACTTTGGATTGGAAGCCTTTATCCATTAACTCCTTGGATACAATAAAGAAGATGGATTTTAAGGCATCACTTCTCAAATATTCATCCTCAGCTTCTTGTCTCTCTCTCACTATATCTTGCAAAGGATCGCTTGGGAGAAGGAGGCAGAGGGAGGGCCCCTGAAGGCCCCTCACCAATAGCCATGTACAGGAAGAAATCAATTTTAAATTGTGATGATTATGTGACAAGATACAAAAAATATAAATTACCTATAATTTTTCAAATATTGTTGGATATGAAGAACGCCAAATCTAAGCCCCGTAATCCACATCCATTCCACCTTATTGTGGCTTTTGAATGCAATGATGGCAACACTATATGTAAACCCTAACAGAGCTTTGTTCTAACAAAAATAATTGATAATGATAAAATTTAAGCTATGCAGTCAAAAGAGATATTAATATTGGAATCTTATCAAATTATTAGTCATAATGTTATACGAATGGGATCAATTTCAATCTCATATAATCTATATTAAAAAATGTATGAAAACCACCAGATTGGAAATCCCGCCCAGCGGGAAAACCAGAAGATTTGAAAATCCCGCCCAACGGGAAATCCCGTCCCGCCTAGCAGGAAAACCAACAAAAAAATGGGATTGAAAAATCCCACCCAACGGGATTGGAAATCCTGCCCAACGGGAAAACCAGAAGATTTGAAAATTCCACCCAGCGATAAATCATGTCTCGCCCAGTAAGAAATCCAGCAAAAAAATGGGATTGAAAAATCCCGCCCAGCGGGAAAACCAGCAGGAATGGAAAATCCCGCCCAGCAGGAATGGAAAATCCTGCCCAACAGGAGAACTAGTAGAAGAACGAGTTTGGGAAACTATAGCACTGGAATCCCGCCAACATGAGTGAAAGGAAGCTGAAAGGATCCAGGGAAAACAAACGTAGGCACAAAGAAAGGATCTCGGAAGCCACAAAGGACCAAGGACCCACCATCCTTGCTCATGAACAGTTCCAGAGAAGAGGAACTGGGATTGGGAACAACTCAAGAACAATAAAATGCCCCCCCCAAGGCTAAGAACAAGCTCTGAGAGTCCACCAAGCAGAATCCCTAAAACAAAAATTGAAATGAAAACATGCGAAGCCCAGGCAAAAAGTAGCAGCAGACACAAAGATGGGATCAATAAAAACCTAAAATGAGGGATCCAGGGGTCTGCATGCATAGATCATTGAACCCCCCCAATATCGAGATATGCAGCAAAAAACCAAAAGCACCCCAATATAAAGGACCAGGAATCCCCATCCTTGCACACGAACAACTTTAAGGAACTGGGACTGGGGCTGGAAACAACTCAATCAAAGGAAGAGGCCCCCTAAGGCCATGCAAATGCTCAAAGCGTCCACCAAGCAGCAGATCCAGCAAAAAGAAGCCTTCGAACAGGAAAACGAACATGGTCCCACTTAAAGGGATGAGACTACCAGCAACCAATGGCATCCCAGAGAGGAAACACAAGCAAAGAGGAAACTGGTCCCCCTAGACCAACCTCGATGAAGAGAGAACCTCATGAGATGCACTAGGAAGCAAACGAGAACCCAAACTGCAACCACTACAGATCGAGAAAGCCTTGGGAACCAGATCCCAGCAACAACCTACAAAAAAATGCCAAGGAAAAGCCTAATGGAGATCAAGGATAGGATCCCATAAACATGGAGGAAACCCCAGAGGATCCCTGGGAAGCACCAGACTCGGGATTCAAATGAGGAAACCCCAAAAACTACTGAGAAAGAAGAAAAAAGTGGGCAAGGATCTCCCCCAAGGAGATCATCTGCTACAAACCATTCCCAGAGTGGGATGACCTGGGATGAATCAGGGACTGGGCAAGAACCAGGGAAAGGGGAGCAGGGAGAGGAAGCAGGTCCTTCCACCTCCCCCATCCTCCATTTTTTGCATGAACTTTGATAATTATTAATTATGTATGTATAGCCTGATTAGATTCAAACCTCACTATTCTTAAAATTTGAAAAATCTAACTGATTGAACTAATATCATTTAGTTATTATTTTTAACATTTATGATGAAAAAGAAGGGTTTTGAAAGGTCCCAAAACCTTTTGCATTAGAGGAGTCAAAAAAAGAGAAGGTCAACTAAACACATGCCAACCTCCAAGGCCAAAAGAATAAAAACTAAAACCCAACAACTACCCAAGAGAACAAAAGATAAAGATAATGCCATGATACAACATAGACCAACCCACCACCCAACAAGGCTTAAAAGAAGAATTATTGTTTCAACTTTCTTTTAGAGGCACAAAAGTTCCTGCTTCATTTCTGTATAAGATTGATGAATGAGCTTACGCTCCACAGAATTGGGATTCCAAAGCATCCACAATCCTCGGGAAGAACTACAAGACTATAAAATTAAAATTAACAAATACTTAACAATAAAAATATATAATTTTTATTTTATAATTAACCTTATTTTTATAAATTAAAAAAAAACATCATAGCAACATGGGTAATTGAAATGTCCCTTTTTTTTATTATTATTAGCTAGAAGAAGGGGTTTTGAAAGGGTCCTCGAACCTTTTATAGATAGAAACAGAGGTACTCCAGAGAAAAAACCAAGGGATACCTCACACAAAAGAAAACAAGGTTGGTTGGATACAATCCATCGAGAGGAAAAATCGACACAAAAAACCAAGAGAAAATCTGCCCCAAAAATGGTATTCATCAAGCATCATGAGCCATCCAATGAAATTTCCAAAACAAACCCACCAAAAAGAGGGGCCCAAAGTTGAATTCAAAAATCAATTAAAAAAATCCCACCTAGAGCTGGAATCCTAAAACTAGAACTTCATACCTCAAGGATCTGACACACAACAAATAAAAAGCTATAACATCTACAACAATAACAATAGATAATTAGAGCCCAATAATAAAGAGTACCCAAAATAGGGGGAACCATGGAACAACCAAAACAAAGCAATAAAAAGTCGAGAGACCACATAGGAGGGTCCTCATCAGGGTTTGTTGTGCCTTAGATTTTTCTTCATGGAGGCAAGCAATTTACATTCCATGAGGGGATCATCACTAGCAAAGATGTGAGAATCATTTTTCTTGGGTTGATGGTTCGAGGTCCTACCTCTTTTCCTTTTTGGTGAAGCGGGGTTCACCTCACCAGTTCGGGTCTTTGAAGATGAAAAATTGGGCATTTCCTGGGCTTTTTCCATACCAATCGAAAAAGCCTCCTTAAGGGGATTTTCCTTGCCATTCAAAGATTGGACCTTCACCATGTCATTTTAAATCTGGGTCTTTTACCGGGTTTGGATGGTGGTGCCTTCAATGAAAGATTTCTCTTTTATAGCCATCGCAGAACTGGAAGGTTCAGCACCCAAAGCTATTGCAGGGGATTAAACAGACTTTCGTTGCCATGATTTCTTGGGCTCAACTAGGAGGGCAGAGAGGGGCACTAGGAGGAGAGATATCCTTGCTTAGAACAAGAGGAACAAAATGTTGACTTGTTTTCATACTCAATTGGTTGCACTTTGTTGCCAATGTTTGATAAAAGCTCAATAGAAGATGACAGATCTGAATTGAGGTTGGCATTTATGCACATTCTTGCATAAACCATTCGGGACTTGGATTTGATTACAGTATCGAAGGCTATAATATCACCAATAGCCCTAGCTATACCTAGGAGAACGTCATCATGGCAAAATTGAATCGGCAATCCAGAAAGCCTGACCCATCTCAGAGCATATTTGATGCTTTGTGACTCAAGGTCAAATTCAAGAGACCACCAGCAAAGAAAGAGGCTTCGTCGCCTGAAGAATAGGATCCACCAGTAAGAATTCGTCTTGAATCCTCGACGACTATATTAAAGATTTACATATTAACTTAATGATTCAATTTCACTAAATCCGGTATATGATCTTCCTTCCTTCCTTCTTAAAAGTGAACATTGTGACCAACTTAGAATTTATTTTTCTTGTTCATTTATTTTTCTTTCTTATATGATTTGCAATGCCTATATTGCCTATAACTTACTGTCTCATGATACCCCTGCCTCCTTGGGTCATACTCGAAAGTGGCATCCCTTTTGGGATGTTTTCCACAAATAAAAAAAAAAAAAAATCATTCTAGATTCCAAAAGGATTTCTATTCATAGGCATGTTAACTACCTATTGGAGTATGTCTTATATTTTTTTAAAATATATTATTTCTTAAAATAAATTTTATATATAGTTTTTATTAAGAATTACTTTCATGTTAAAATATCATATTTGTTGTTGAATCAATTAAATTATATATAAATTTATTTTTTTCTTAACATAAATTTTTTATACAAGTATATTAAAGAATTAGTTTAAATTGTTTCTAGGGCAGTGCAACGGTTTTGGCTTTGGCTCTTCTTGGGAGGTTCTAAGGTTAAAGCCGCAGCGTGGGCGAGTGTGTGAGGGGGTGGGTGTGTGATGGTTGTGTGTTTGGTCCTTATTGAGAAGTTCAGCTCTCACCCTTATAAGAGGTCATGGTAGGAATGGGGATGGTATGTCCTAAATGTCGATCATAAGAATTTCTCACACTAACCAAAATTAAAAAATAAAAATAAATTAATGTTTGTTTTAACGTTCACACTTATATTTTTTCTATTTTACCCATGTTTTACCTCATTGGATGTCCTTTCACTCACACATTTAACCAATTTAACATTTTTTCTTGAAGAATTTAAAGTTTAAATATTTTGATCTAATTTCTAATTATTGAAAAAATTATTAAATAAATAAACAAATTATACAATCTGAGTAGACTTAATAGCGGAGACTTTGGATCTTTGATCTTTCTCATTCACATATTAAATGACATGAATTCAATAAGTTAAATTGTTTAACTTTTAATAAGAAAACATGGATTCAAATCTTGCCATGTGATACATGCATAATTGTCAAGTTGTAATACCACATTGTGTTTAAAATATATTAAGGATGGGTCACTTTTAAATTAATATAACCAATTTAAAATTAGTTGTTTGCATACATTAAAGATAGTATACATGGTCGTCTATTAAAATTTTAGAAGTTTTTCTTCACTAGACTTTTAAATAATAAATCTTTGATAAAAAAATTCATTTGATTGTTTGAAAAATTCATTTGATGATCATTAAGTCTCACACATTAGTAGTATGTGGTTGGACTATTATTCAAGCTATTCAAGTTCAAATTAAGAGAAGGATGGCCCTAGTTATATTTAGTTTACTTTAACAAACCAAAAAAAAAAGAATAATCATTTTTATGACTAATTTGTCTAATGAATAAGGGGGTACTATATATATATATATATATATATATATATATATATATATATATATATATATATATTTATTTATTTATTTATTTATTAAGAAACTCACCTCACCATAATTTGAACAAACCACACAATCTCGCATCAAAAACTTACTTAAAAAAAATTAGTAACTTAAAAATATATAAATTTCTTCTCATAGAAGAAACTCTCAACACAAAATCTATACTGCAAATCCATAATATTATGCAGCTTTAATACATAAAAACCATAATGAACCCTATTTGTAATAGCTTAATAATTTTGTAAGCTCATAATAAATTGTTTATTTATTAAACACAATGTGACGTTTCTCTTTGTGATATAAAATGAATGTATATAAATATATACATTATTTAAATTAGGATTAAATACTAAATGTTAAAAAAACTTGTTTATCTCTTCAATTTTTTAACTTAAATTATTATTATATAATATTAAACTTTTAAATATTACATTAAAAACTTATTAACTATTTAACTACCATACTTTTTTATATTTTAATAGCATTATATGGTGTTTCTTATAGCGTTGCTATTATATATACGGAATATAAACTGAGGTTCTATATACACCTAACTATGATAATGCTTTTTGAAAAGATACTTTACAGTTAAAGTATACAATTTAAAGTATAATGTGATTTTTTTTTTTTAATTTGAATTTGTTTTTTTAAATGTAAACTTAAACTACACTGTCTCAATAAATATTATATTTGATAAGATTTTTGTCGAACATTTTTATGGTATGTTGTTGGTGTTTTATTTTTAATTATTTAAGTTAGAATCACGAGGGAGGAAAACCATATATTTTTTTTAGTTACGTAGTAGAGTTGGTCACTACCACACTATTATTAGTATTATTAGTAGTTGGCAAGCAAAGGGTTCAAACTACATGGACTGCCTTCATTAAACCTATTTTGTCTCTTTTGCCTTCTTATTGTTGATCCAACGTGAATGGGACCACCGACCGCTTGGGATTCGTAACATCATCGTTGATTTAGTACGCACTTAGGATTCAGATCAGACTACTACCTTTACAAACAGACTACCTCCAAGGTTTGAACCTGGGTATCTTCTTGGTAAATGACTAACCAAACAACCAATCCACTAGCCCTTGGAAGCTGAAGGAAAACCATATATTATTAGACCAAACAAACATTTACCAATCCACTAACCTTGGAAAGATGAAGAAAAGCCATATATTATTATGTCACTAAAAATATAATCTAAATTATATCACCTTTATACTTCAAATTATTAAAAAAAACCTATTTAATAAAATAATATTATCATTGTCATGTAAATGATAATCAGAGATTGGTCATCAATTGAATTCTATCGTTCCAAGAAACATCATAAGGTCAAAATTATAGAACAAACCTTATTGACCATGTGATTACTTGCTCTTAAGTGCATCCCTCCGGCCCAAAAAAAAAACATTGTAGAGATAAGTCAAATTCAAGGACAAAGACCAGAAAAAGCATTATTTTCACCTTTCCCATCCCAATATTATCTACCAACCCCTTCGAATATTAACACAACTTTTGAATAAAATGTAAAAGATGATACTCTTTTTACCAAATTCCCCTGCTTTTTCATCTGAAGTTGCTCTAAAGAGGTGTTGCAAAAGCTACAATTATTTTGCATTAATTTTCTTTCATTTTTGAAGTAACAATTTTTATACATATTTATTGTGAGGATTGAATCAGGGTTACATTATTATAATGTAAGTGGCGTCCTTGTCGGTAGACCGAGTGATCGATGGTCTTCGAGTTTTAAAACAACAAGATAAAATAAGTGCTATTGAGGGCAACCCCAAAATTTAAACCCTACTAAGTAATAGAAAAAAATTCCCTTATAAATTATAAAAATACTGAAAAGTCCAATTATTTATCCTAACATTTTTCATGTAATTTGCTTTTAAAAAGTAAGAAAATAAAAAAAGCAATGTTAGGTTTTAAAAAATAAAAAAAAGGTTGAGTATTGTTTTTATTGTAGTTATTTTTTTAATTAAAATTAATTAAATTATATCAAAAAAAAAATTATTTGGTTAGTGTGAGAAATTCCTACGATCAATTCGCAGGCTGCAGTCTCCTCCCAACCATGATCCCTGGTAAATTGGAGAGTTATGTTTCTTATCAATAGGGAATTTAACACACCCACTTACTCACCCACTACACACCCACCTACTCACCCAAGCCGCGGTGTGAACCTTGGACCTCTCGAAGAAGAATCAAAGCCCCTCACCCACTCACCCAGGCCGCGGTGTGAACCTTGAACCTCCCGAAGAAGAATCAAAGCCCAAACCGCCCTCGAACATTATATATGATTTTTTAAGGTTATTTTTATTAAAATAACAAAACATCATATTATTTTGTTGTTTAGTTAATTAAATTATATTCAATTTATTTTTTATCAAAGAAATTTTTTATCTTCATCAAAAAAATTATATTTTTGTAAGTATATATTTATATATAATATATATATATATATATATATTTATATATATATATTTTATTTATGGAAAACATCCCAAAAGGGATGCCACTTTCGGGTAAGACCCAAGGAGGCAGGGGTATCCATTCCGCCAAAAACGCCTAGGACTCGGACCTGGCCTACCACCTTTGACATACTCAAGGAGCAAACAAACACACAAAACCAATTTAAAAATAAGTAAATAAAAACAAAAATAATAAAATAAAATAAAAAACATGCTCCTTGAGTGTGTCAAAAACAAAAGCACAACCAAACACGCACAATAAGATAAAAGAAACCACAACACAAACCACATAGAAAAACACAAGAACCACATAACAAAACACAAACAAGACAAAAACAACATAACACTACAAAGACATAACCCAAAAAAAACATGAAAAATAAACACAACCAAAACCTAAAAAATTAAAAAATAAAAATAAAAATAAAAAACAACCAAAAAACAGACAATAAACAAAAACAAAAAACATAGAAAACACTCACACATAAAAACACGAAATAACACAAACAAAGAGAAACCCAAGAACAAGAACGAAAAAAAACACAAGAACAATAACAAAAAAACATAAAAAAACAAAACAAAACAACAAAAACACAAGAACAACAAAAAACAACACAAAGAACACAAAAACAAAACAAAATAAAAAACCCACCCACCTTAAAAAACTAAACAAAAAACAAAAAAGAAATAAAAAATAAAAAATGAACAAAACAATGACCTATCTAGACCATAAGACTATTAAGGCAAGAATCAACAGAGGAAACAAAATAAAGAATAGAATGAGCTAAGGAACTAAAAAAAATTGAATGAACCAAAGAGAAGCAAAAAAAAAAAAAGAAGAAACTAGGTACCTTCAGAACTGGAGCCATCCAAATAAATGATAGAAAGAAGAGCTTCCCTAATTTGAGAAGCCCACCATATAGGAGGGTGGCCATAACAAGTAAGATCACCTTTGTCCAAAGCCCAATTAGCTAAAGCATCAACACTCTTGTTTTGATCTTTGACCACATGATTGTAATCAACTTTCAAAAATCTCATTTGGATTAACTGAATCTTCTCAATAATTCTTTTTATTCTCCAATCCACCTTATGATTCTTAGAAGGATTCTTCAAGAGATTAATCATAAGTTGAGAGTCAGACTCAACTAACACCTTTTCCCATCCAACCTTCATAGCCTCCTGAAGGCCTCTGAGGATACCATACCCCTCAACAAGGTTATTGGAAAGAACACCCAAATTCTCAACAAAAGTAAAAACCAGGGAGCCATCTGAAAGTCTACCAATTCCTCCCACACTAGCTTTTCTAGGGTTCCCTCTAGAGGCTCCATAAGTATTGACTTTTCCAAAATCATTAGGAGGAGGTTGCCAATTTCTATTCCTATCCATCTTACTAATACTCACATTCCCTTTAAGATGGTTGCCCTTAGAAGGTTCAATCTTCAATCCTTGCATCACTTGATCCCATCTTTGGTGGGAGTTTTGGGGGTGATTAAGGAGATGATGGACTGATTCAACTAAGTTGGATATGGTCTTTTGCCAAATATAGTGAATATCCTTCCTATCTTGATTAAAAATTCGGTTGTTCCTTTCATTCCAAATATTCCAAAGAAGAATGGTAGAACCCATCCAAACTAACTGCCTAATAAAATGATCAACACCCTCTTGATTAGGCCAATCCCTCCAAAGTTGTTCAAAAGTAAAAAAATTGGACCATTATAAGCCAAGTAAAGTGGCCATTTATATTATTTTTATTAAGAGATAAAATTTCACTTTGTTTCCTGTTACTTTTTTAAAATTTTGAATTTCACAAAGATAAAAATTGATTTTATAATTGGCTAAATTATATGCTATATAATTTTCTTTTTTTTCCTTGAATTTTTTTTTCTAATTTTTGTTTTTGAGTTTGAAAAAAATTATAATACTACGGATATGAATTACTCTCAAGATTTTCAGTTACATCCTATCTAGGAGTTGGTTTAAATTCAACTGAGAGGAGTAGTGGCCTTCCTGTTGTAATATGTTACAGTTAGCTTACAATCCAAAAACAAAATCTTAATAACAGGGTTGATGGGTGAAAAATAAGAATAACTTCCTGATCAATTATAGTTCTCAAATGACTCTTACTTGAGTACAAAAATAAGACTTAGGTTTCAAGGTTTCAATTCTAAAGATAAATGTTATTTGAAGCCCGTATTTCTATAAAATAAGAGGTAAAGGTCCCTTTCAACCCCCTCCCCCTTTTTGCTATTAATAAATCTTTGATATGATCCTTAATAAGAGGAGGACTATGAGGAAACCCCAAGTGCCTACTGGAATATTCATACCATCTTTTGAAAGGCCATCTACTTCTACATTTAGTTCCCTATAGATGTGCTTGTATGAATTTTTTGTTATAGAAGATTCTAATAATTTCACTTGCTCATAGAAAGGATTGAAAAGCAAGTTTTTCATCTCAACATGATATGCAACTCAACTTATGACTAATTTTGAATCTACATAAATCTATAGAGTTGCAATTCTTTGCTCCATTGCTATTCTTATCAAGAGGATCAATGCTTTCCATTCAACCATATTATTTGTTCATTCCCCTAAACTTGCCTTGAAAGTGATTTTATGATTTTTATTTAAGTGCTCCCCTACCCCACACCTACCTAGGTTGACCTTGCAAGCTCCATCAAAGAAGGCCCATGGCTTCACAGGATCCACTATCAGTGTCCCTATATGTCTGCTCAATTTTGGTTTTAGGGAGATTTGTAGACTTCTAAAAATGGAATTGATCTACATTTGTACCTGGATCGTTGGAATTTCCTTACCTTAAAATAACCTGGAATTTTTAGCCATCCATAAGCCCCATTCCACTATCAAAGGGACACATATATACTCCTTTAATTATCTTTCTTTGAATCATTGTTGCATTATATCCAAAAGATTCATAGCAGGTCATTGTCCTTTCCTTAGGTCAAAAGCAGAATTGAATTCCACACTTCTCTTGTGAAAGGGAAATGAACCAAAATATGGTCCATTGTTTCTTCTTTCTTTCTGCATATGACACACTGACTTGCTTCTTACGAAGACCTCCTTTGAAGAACATCCCATGTTAGTGTTTTTTGGCTAGAGTTAACCAAGCAAAGATTCTAGTTTTTAGGGGAGCTTTTATCTTCCATATTCTACTCCACCACTAAAGATTTTTCTCATTGTTGTTGCCAAAGCTTACTTTATACCCTTCTCTAACCATGTACTACCCACTTGTTGGATTCTTGGACCATATTAGAAAGTCTCTTTGTTGATTTAGTCTTATATTTGCTCTTTCCAGTTCCTTTGTGTAATCATGCCAAATATGTGCATCATTTCCTCCTATTGTTAGCTCTTCTACTATGAGCCATCCTTGTTTCTATAAATTAGTATTCTCTGTTGATACCACTTGCACCAATACCATATTTCCTTATCTATAGAGATGATCTATTATATTTTGGGGAAGTTGACATGCTCCTTTGCTTCCTAGCCAAGGATCTTTGCCTATCCTTACTTCCTTTTCATTCCCTATTTTCCAAGCCAAGAAATTCCCAACTAATAGAAAAGCTCTCACTAGTGCTTTCCAAAAAATTGTGGCTTTTGAAACTAATTTATTTTATAGTCTAATCCAATCTACAAAGGACAAGGTGCCTAACTATTTCTCTTGAATTACTTCCTACCACAATCCTTTACTGATTATCAATCTCCATAAACTTTTTATTGCTAAAGCTTTTCCAATAATATGTATATTATTAAGGCCCCATCCTCCATCTAATTTTGGGCTTGGTTAATTTTATGACCTAAAAGTACAAGTCTATATTTGCACATCAAACTAGAAATTACACAGCCGAAACGTTCATTCTCGATCACCAGAACTTCGATTCCTTCCCCGTAAAGTGCATTTGTCTCTCCAAATGAAGCCACCCAAAATGTAACCTTCAAAAATGTGAATCCAAGCCCAATTAATTGTTGCATGTACCTCGAGGTCGTTGCAAGCAAGATGTACGACTGTTGAAGAGTTTTACCTTGCCTTGTAAATTGCCCAAACTGATTTGATGGGATATTTTCCTATTGTGAACAAATGAATCAATTCCCTAAGCGCCCATATGTTGTACGACCTGGTCCAGTATTTCATCTATCACTTTAAAATTAATAAAAATGGCATTGACCCATATGAAGTATAGCCAAAAAAATATAACCCAGATGGTCAATTCATCAACCCAGATGAATTCAAAATTTGGCAAACCCTTGTATGCCTCTGTTAAGCTCGGATAATCTCTCTGTGATGAGAAATTCAATCCCCCGATCAGCTAGATATGGTCTCACACATCCGAAACCGATAATCCTGCTCGAGAAATCCACTCCCAACAAGCCCTGTGATCTTCTGGTGAAAACCCTTGAAAAACTTCTCCAAAAAACATAAATTCTTCCATGCACCAATGAGCCTCAAAAATCCAATTTAAAGAGAACATCAAATTAGGGTTTGGGCGCCCATTTTAGGTTTCCAAAAGTCATTATTTTATAATTTTTAATTGATGTCTCTTAATGTCATTAAAGTGGTCACCCAATTCCTAGACAAATAACTTTATTATTTTAAGTTATAACACTTTATAACTTAAATTTATAACTTAGCATTAAAACATGTCCCCTTTCACTTTGCCTAGCAACCCTTTTCCAAGGTCAACACTTGCAAATGGTAGAATTATACCCTCTGAATGCTGGGATTATCGCCAAGCTGAGTCCCTGACCAAACTGTTTAGCCTAGGGGAACCCTATGACTAGGCTAACAGGTCCCTGCTCCGTCTACTGCAGAGAAGGGGACATTACAAAATTGTTCTTCTAAAATTTTGTCTAAGAATATCCCTTTAATTCTATTAGCTATAATATTAGAGATGATTTTTTAGAGGGTATTACATAAAGAGAAAGGCGTATAATCCCTGAGGGATTTTGGATTATCTTTTTTGGAATCAAAACCAAGAAAATAGAATTTATGTATCCTAGCAATTGTCCCTTAATCCTTGATTCTTCTACCACTTTTTATAGATCCTCCTCCAACAATCAATAAAAATCCATATAAAAATCAATTGTCCATCTATTTGGACCTGGAATTTCTCTTTTTGGAATGATTTGACAATTGAATGTAACTCCTTGGTGATTTTTGAGAACAAAACTTCTTTTTGTTCCTCATTGACCATCTTGGACAAATTTAGAACTAGTTTGATTGTCTCTGCTATATTTGCTCTATTTGGATCTTTATACAAGTCTTTGAAGTAATTTACTGCTAATGGTGCTAAATCTTGGAATCTTCTCAAAGTGTTTCCATTATCCTCCTTCATTTCCCAAATTGCATTTGTACATTTCCTTTGTTTTGTATTATATTGAAAAAAAAATTGTATTTTCATCCCCCTATTCTAGATATAAAGCTCTACTTTTCATTCTCCATTTTTCCTCCTCCCATTCTAACAATTATCTCTTCTTCTTTTTCCAATTCTTTGACTTGCATGATTTCATTTTTTGAAAAACTCTGTTACCTTTGGTACTATAAAGCTGATTTAGAGTTGTTTCAATTTCAACAATTCTTGTGTCCACTTCCTTGTATTTTGCTTTGGTCCAACCTGATGTGACTAATTTTATTTTTCTAAGATTATTACTAAAATGAAACATAGTTGTCTCTTTCGAGGTTGGGTCATAATGCCTTCATTATGTTATTACTATGTTTTGAAAGTCATCTCTCATCCAAATGGGATTGAATTTGAAAGGATCATGTGGTTTATCCTCATTATTTTCTAGTTGTAATAGGATAGGAGAATTATTTGATACCCCCTTGATCTATCCAAGTTCTCATCTTATCAGAGAAAGTTAAAAGATTTTTTGAAACTAGAAATTTGTCCAATATTTTAGATATCCCACGACTTTCAGATAGATTGTTCCTCCACGTAGGAGCAATTTTTGTTGGTTCTAAACACATAGTCTAACAATTTGAATTTTGTGAAGGAAAAATTTAGCTAATGGGTCTATTTTTCTCTGTTCTCCCCATATATTCACTTCTTTTTGTAACAAAGTTTAAATCCCCCCACCACTAAATTCTCTTTTCTAGAAGATCTTGGTCAAAACATTCCTCCCTGAAAACATGCATATCTCTATATGGACCATACATATTTACTATAGTTATAGTTTTCCCTAACTCCTTGATGTGTAATTTGGATATTACTCTTACTTCTATGAAGAAGTTATCAATATATTGGCAAGAATATTTTCATCTCAAGACAATTCTCCATGATTTTCCATTTGAGTCTATCCCAATAAATTTACAGCTTGGTAGGAATGAATTAAGAATAGATGTGACCACATCATTGTTGAAGGTGATTCCATGCTTGCTATCAATTGGCTCAAAGGAAATCAAGTCTTGCCATGGGGTGTTCACAATATGATTAATGAATGTAAAAGCTTATTGGGTAGGTATGCAAACATCATTTCTAGAACGTGTATAGAGAAGGAAATAAAGTAACAGATTAACTTGCAAACAAAGGAGTTCTAGAAGAATCCCTTCGCATTTGATAGTATGACTTCCCAGTGGGACTCGTGGAGGTAAACCATGATGATGGAATTTGTTTACTTTAGCAAGTATAGTGGTCCAAGTAAGCCTATTGGACCCCAAATGAATCTCCCTTTCCTCTGGTCTGGGAGTAATCATTTCTCGCATGGTATTTTGATTCCTCATGAGAATTCTGAGATGCAGGTAAATGTTAGCTCAAGTGACAACTATGGTTTCCTGTTCTAGTTTACGTGGTTCTTGTTCATGGTTTGCTTGTTTTTACAGTTTCTCTTGCTCATTTTCTAGATTTGTTGGGTTTGTTGGGAACTGCTAGGTTTCTCTATTTGTCTTTTTGGATGGTTTGGCTGGGTTTTCCCGAATGCTTTTTTATTTTGTTCGGATTTCGGTATTGGTCCCAGTTGGGTTCACACCTATTCCTCTCTGTACAAAATTTTGGGTCCTTTCAAAACCCCACTATCATTAAAAAAATTAAGAATGGATGTTGTCTTTCCTACCTCTAACATGGTTTTCTAACTCAAGATAATATTAGGCTTCTAAATTTTGATAAATATTTTTAGGGCTATATTTTTGTGAGGATCCCCCATTCGTCTAATATTTAGAGATATTATTATCATGGATTTTCTAACTCAAGGGGTTGTCTTGCTCTAAGTACCCCAAAAATAGATCTTTGTTTACTAGAAATAACTTCTTTCTCAACTATTTTTTGGGCTATTCTAGATAGGAAATCCTACCTACCAAGGAACCCTAAGTTTGACTAGCTTCAAAGTTCATCCCCTTTTTAATTTTCCCAAAGCTCTTATTTGCTTTACCTTTTTTCTAAGATCTTAAAGCATATTTTCCCACAAGAGGTAAAAGTTTACATTGAGATGAGGGACTAGAGGGAGAGGAAATCTTGTTGATGGGGGATTTCCTTAGTTTAATTTTTTTCCTCTTTTTATTTTCTCCATGATCTCAAAGAGAGTTTGCCCTCTTCCATCCTAAACTAAATCCTTACTTGATCCTTCTATCTATCTATCTTCTATTATCTTCTTACTTCCCCTGTTGAGGGAGAAACACTCTCTTCTATCCTTCTTATCTCATTACTATTATCTATATGGTCCTCCTGAACCAATTTCAAGCTAGATTTGTATAGATAGAAAAATGTATTATTTGTATCATTTAAATCATCATATAGAGATAATATTAGATTACCTGAATCTAGTCCTCCAAGCTCTTTGTTAAAAAATTGCAAAGCCTCCCTCTTCTCTTTTGTAGCACCCATGAATATGTGTCTAATTACCTAGTCCTTTTCCATTTTTAAATTGAGTAATGCCTATGATTTTGGATATGATAAATTTTCTAAAATATTACCTATATTATTTTTATTCAATCCCCACATTCATTTTTCTTAATAGCATTAATAATAATTTACGAATTCTATAGTGCTAAAAAATATTTTTAAGTTTTAATTTTGAAATACCACTCTTTCAAATAGGTTTACACACTTACTAAGATAATGAAATTTCCTTTGAACTTACATTTATTGTTGGATATACCTTGAAGGGTGGGTTATTTATGATTGAACCATATCCTCTCAATTGTAATCAATTAGCCAACGACAATGAAATGAAATAATAATAATTCAACATTAGATTTGGCTTAGAAATGTCTAAGCATTATATAGGTTACAAAATAGAAAGTATAACCTATTAGCACTATTAACGCTAATAGATGCGTTAGGAGAAGAGTGCGCTAACAACTAACCTAGGAAGAGAAGTGTGTGCTAACAACTAATCTAAAATATCTAACATAGGATATTTTAGATATTAATCTAGGTTTACCAGTAGATATTTAGAAAAGTAAATATCTCCATGGTAAGTAGTAAAAAGTAAATGTAATAATCTACCTATGTAGTATAATGCAATATACTACCTATTTTACCTAGTGGATTAAAAGGGTAAATATCCCAAAGAATGGAATATTACTCTAACATCCCCCCTTATTACATTATTTGGGAAATGTATATAACTGCCCCGATACAGTGAAAAAATGTTGAATTGCTGGTTCTTGCTCTGTCACAGTGCTCTGGCTGATCCTAAGCAAAAAGGGGTCCATTCCTCACTTTGTCTTTACACTAACGAATTTTCTTATAGTAATCTCATCATCCAATCGAATTGCATTGGTAACCATCCACTACAATCACTAGGTGTAGTATAATAGATCACTTCATACGAGGTTCATTCAGTTTACAATATGAGTTTGCAAAAGATAAGGTAGCTAAGGTGTCGGTCGCTGCCGAAAATGCACCCTTATAAGTTCCCTCCTTCTTGTTGCAAAACATGTTGTAATTAATTTATGAAAGAATTATGACTAAGGTGTCGATCGCTAATGCACCCTTATAAGTCTTCTTCCATTTTTACAAAAATTTGTGAAGAAAAGAAATGTATATTCCCCCTTAATTGCAAAATATGTGCAACTTAAGAGGCTTTGTGAAGGATTTTAAAAATATTGCCTCCTAGGCAATTTTACACTAGAAAACTCCCTCCTTTTGTTATAAGAACTTCAAACAATGAGAGTTTGATATTTATGAAACCTAAAAAAGAGGTACAAACACCCCTTTATTATAAGTACTTCAAAAAAAAAACTTATGCTATTTATGAAGCCTAAAAAAGAGAGAGAGGAAATGGTGCTTTGCTTAAGGTGACAAAATGTGTTTTCCCTCTACAATATTGTCTTAGCAATGAGCACTCTGTGTGCTTTTTCTGAACCAGAATTAGAATCAAAACTAGACACTTCACTAGCAATATTGCCTTTGTTTTGCTTCTGTGTTGTGCCTTTATCTTTCTTGTTTTGCTTGTTTTTGAACCAACACCGATTGGTGTCATGGTTTTCCTTTTTACAATGCAAACAAAACCTCTTTTGAGATTGTTTTCCCTTACCTTTTGAGGATGATCCCCTCTTTTGAAATTTCCCTTTCTTCTTATCACCTTGATTGTTTGAGTAAAGTGCATTGTTCGACACTTCATTGCTTTGGAGTTAATTTGCTTCCTAAATTTGAAGTAAATTAACTAACTCCACAAAGGTAACAACTCTTTGTGAAACATTAAGGGATGTAATCAACATTTTGTAGGATTCGGGAAGAGCTCTCAAGATTATTGAATTCAAAATGGTGTCTTCAAATTTGGCCCCCAAAACATTAAGCTTAGACTTTAGATATGCCACTCTATAGAGGAAAAGTTCTACTGATTCACCTAACTTCATATGGAGTGTATGAAGTTGTGTTTGAAGGTTTAGAGCAGTTGATTGATTCTTGCCTTCAAAAATAGTACTAAGTGCATCCCATGCAGCTTTACCAGTTTTAGGTTCACTTATGTGAGGTTGGATCTCATCAGTAGTTGCAAGGAGTATCAACATGAGAAGACGATTGTTCTTTTCGTCCCATGATTTTTGATCTACTCCTGGTGATGTGGGTCTTGTTTTAGTGTCATCAACTAAATCCCACATGTCCTCTACAGTCAATATGACTTTCATATTAGTTTTCCATGTTGAATAGTTAGGACCCTTTAGCAATTGTGTATCACTTAAGTATTTATTGATAGTTGCCATGATGAAGGTCCTATAATTTGTACTAAGATGATCTTTCTTTCACTCTTAAGTGATATTTAAGGGCACCTGCCTGAAAATTCTCTTGAAGAGAGATAATCAGTTGGAGGAAATTAAGCCAAACAAATAAGAGATGAAAGATAATTCACTCAAAAAGATATTTAATGGCACCTACCTGAAAATCCTCTTGAAGAGGGATAATCAGTTTAATAATTTAAGCCAAACAAATAGAGTGAATTAGGGGTTTTTGTTTGTAGGAGAGAATATCAAATGAATATTGGATTTAAATATGTGCAATGGTTAACACAAATTTATTATGAAATTTTGGGGTATGGAGTGTTCTTGATTCTATGACTTATAATTGCAAAAAGAAATAATGCAATAATAAAACAAGAATGCCCACAAAATTCTTATCACATAGGTGTCGGATGCAACCGAAAATGCACCTAATTTGCCAATGAAGGTGTCGAGTAAAATAAAAAATGCACCTTTTAATTTTTGCAACAAAATATGAATGTGTGTTGTGCAAAAAATTGATATGTTTTTGTCTCCTCCTTGTCTTACAATTTTGCAAATAATGTAACAATAAACAATTGCCTATCTTTTCTAATTTTGCAAAATAAAGAAGTTTGGTTTGTTTTAAGTGCTCCTCACTTTTGTGTTACAAATTTGCAAAAGAAATACAATTT